>OX465295.1:324646723-324996723 GCA_949987735.1 Leucophora obtusa | reverse complement strand
TTAATGTTTTAAATTTGAATGGACAGGCTTTTTGGAGATATTTGGAACTGAAATAATGATGTTGAAATGTTGTATATATTGCTTTACTTGAACAAAGATCATCGTTTTAAAGAAACCATTTTTTTCCATACTAGTATATATTAGTAGTACTAGTATTTATTAGTAACTAAACCAAATTCAGCTGACATTCAAAAACAATTTGGCCTAAATAATATTTTTTTTATATTATACTAATTCAGTTTATTAAATTTTAAATCGTATTTTTTATTTTAAATATTTTTATTTAAATTAATTTCAAAAAAATCAATGCTTTATATTTAAATAAAGCTTCCGAAATTGCAATATATAGTAGCTAGAACTTCTATAAAAGAATACAAAAAATCCCGGGAAATCCCGCATGAAATTCCCGGGATTGCGGGATTGAAAAAAGGGCGGGATTCCCGGGAATCCCGTCCCGGGAATTCCCGGGACATAAACCCTAATCAGCATACACTTGACGATTGAACGGTATAAATAATGGTGCGTAATAACGCGTTGATCGTGAATGAACGTTGAGCGCAATGTTGTCCACTAGAAAATTAGAGCAAATATCACCATTTATTAAGTTTATTAAAAACTAACATTAAGCATTGTCCTCCGGCTTTTTAAAGAAGGCAATTTGATTTGTGACAATCTAGTTGTATATGACGGTAGATTTAAATAATCAGGATATGAACTTCTTAAGCAAAATAGAAGAAATTGCTTTTGAACCGATTCAGTTCTGCCACTGCGAATGTTTGACAATGGGTCCCAAATAACAGACCCGTATTCTAATATCGGTCTCACCAGAGATGTAAACAACTGTTTGGTAACTATGGGATCTGTGAATTCTTTTGCCCATCGTTTTATAAAGGCCAGAACTCCACGAGCTTTGTTAATTGTCATTGCAACATGTTGAGCAAAATCTAATTTAGCGTCTAATAGAACACCTAAGTCCATGATAGAATTCACTTGCTCCAACTGATAGCCACCAAGAGAGTAAAAGCCCAAAGCACCAATTGTTCTAGAAAAGTGCATGGTCTTACATTTTTTTAAATTTAATTCCATTAAATTTGTGCAACACCATATATAAAAACTGTTTAAATCGTCTTGTAGGTGAATTTGATCGCAAAAATTATTAAAACTTAGAAGCATTTTTACGTCATCCGCATACATAAGAACATTAGAATATATGAATACACATGGTAGATCACTAATAAAAAGATTAAATAACAACGGTCCAAGATGACTTCCTTGAGGTACTCCAGATTTTACAATAATGTTTTTTGACTTGGTGTTATTGAAATATACTCGTTGATTTCTGTTGACTAAATATGTTTTTATCCAGCTTAAACTATTTTCCGTAAAACCCATTAAATATAATTTTTCTATCAAAAGATTATGGTTTACTTTATCGAACGTCTTACTAAAGTCAGTATAAATGACATCGGTATGTTGACCTTTCAAGAAACCACGATTTACTAAAGTTGTTAGTTGCAGAAGATTTGTTGAAGTAGAGCATCCTTTTCGAAAACCATGTTGGTGAGTTGACAGTATGGGAGAAATTTGATGACAGAGATAATCAGTTAAACATTTTTCAAACAGTTTAGGAATAGCACTTAGTTTAGCTATTCCTCTGTAGTTAGTAATATTCGACTTATTTCCAGATTTAAATAAAGGAATAATGAAAGAGTCTTTCCAATATTTTGAAAAATAGCCATGCTTAATGGAGGCATTAAATAAAATGCTTAATGGAATTGCCAAAGATTGAGCACAATTAATAAGTATGCAACTGGGAATACCGTCGGGTCCACAATTAGTTGTTCGTTTAAAACTTTTTAAATTCCGTTTGATATCCGCAGTAGTAATTTGAGGAAGTGTAATCGGTTGATGTTCCGTAACTGGAAATTGATATGGATTTGAATTGTCATATTGAACATCTGAATAGGTGGTACCAAAAAAATCAGCAAACATGTCACTAATAACCTCATCATCTCTAGACTCTCGATCAAGATATTTCATAAGGGTCCCACCATTAGATTTCCTTTTTGAATTTACAAAGTTATAAAAAGATTTAGGATCACTCTTCAAGCTTCGTTTCATAGTTTCCAAATAATCATCATAAAGTTTTTTGTCAAGAATATTGTATTCTGCACGTGTAACTGCATATTTACTATAATCTTTAACTAGACCAGTTTTTTTATACTTTTTGTACCGTTTATTTTTTAAGTTCTTAAGCCTCGATAACTGTTTTGTGCTCCAAGGAGGACAAGAGTGGTTGAAAACACGGAATTTCGTGTTTTTCATTCATTCATATAATTTTGAACAGTTTCATAGAATATATCAATCATTGAATCAATGGATTCTGGTGACCCATCAACAGTTGATAACAAATAAAGCCAATTAGTATTGGTAATGTAATAATTTAGGTCATTATAATTCGCTTTTTTGAAGCAAAAAACTTTAATGTTATTACTCGAGTTACGTTTTGGAGCGAAAGGCAAGTTTAAAACTACTTCAATAGTGGGATGGTATATATCTTCAGGTATAGTAACAGCATCAGCACGGTTTAAAGAGTAATCGGTTGGGTCATTGACATATACTAGATCTAACAGTCTTACTGAACATTGTGAATACCATTTATTTGAAATATGCATAAATCAGATAGATTACTAATAAAAACATCATTCCCAGTGTTTGATATCGTTGGAGTATAATAAAATGAGTCATGTAGAAATGACCATGAAACTAATGGCAGATTAAAATCACCAAAAACGACTACAGAGTCCTCAGGATTGGCTTTTGTTAGGAGAGATTTTATAAAATTAAAATCATTGCATATCGATTGGTTAGAATTCGGAGGGATATACGAACAAATAACAAAAACCTGTTTATGGTTAAGTTTTATTAGAACAGCAATTACTTCAATATTTTGAAAGGTATTAAAATGTACTTCTTCAGATGGTATTTGACAGGAGACAGCAACTAGCACACCTCCACCGAAAGTCACCGTTTCTCTATCTAGTCTGTAAATATGAAATGTATTACATAATATCTCCCCGTTAAATACATTCGGTTTTAACCAGGTTTCAGTAAAAACTATAACATGATAAGGGATATCAAAGCTTTGGTTAAACAATGACGGTAGTTTTGTACACTCTAAAAAATGTTTGTAAATTTACTACTATAAAATGGGTAAAATTTTGTTTAATTTTACGAAAATTCGGTAAATATAAACAAAAAATGCGTAAACTTTTTTTGTACACACTTTAATATGCAATAATACACACACAAAGTATTTTTAGACATTATGTGCTTATAAATAAACACATTGTGCCTAAAATTACTATTGTTTTGTTAAATAAAATTTTTACGCACAAAGTTGGTAAATATACTATCCAATAATAGTAATAAATACTCTGACATTTCAAATTGGAAAAAATTTAAAAAAAAATTATAACTAATAAAAAGAAAAGGCGAAAACGGATTATTTTTTGTGAATTACAACATTTTCACAAACACATTAGAGTCTGGAAATAGCAACATAAGCATGAAATTGTTTTTGGTAATTGTTATTAACGCATGTGGTAGTCTAAACCTCATTTCAAAATTGAAAACGCCGTACAAGACACGGCCTACGCAGGAACTACTGGGTGCAATAACTCCTGCTCAACAAAATGCCTTCTTTGCAAGGGAGGCAGTCAACCAACAACCTCAACAATAACGGGAGAAAACGCCGTAAGAGAGATACGGCCTAGGTAAAACAACTGGGTGCGATGACTCCTGCTCAACAAAATGCCTTCTTTGAAAGGGAGGCAGTAACCGTCAACAATAACGGGAGAAAATGCCGTAAGAGAGATACGGCCTAGGTAAAACAACTGGGTGCGATGACTCCTGCTCAACAAAATGCCTTCTTTGAAAGGGAGGCAGTAACCGTCAACAATAACGGGAGAAAACGCCTTAAGATAGATATGGCCTACGCAGGAACAACTGAGTGCAATGACTCCTGCTCAACAAAATGCTTTCTTTGCAAGTTAGGCAGTACTCAATGAATACTGACTTTGTTGAGCAGGAGTCATTGCACTCAGTTGTTCCTGCGTAGGCCATATCTCCCTTAAGGCGGTTTCTCCCATTATTGTTGACGGTTACTACCCCCCTTTCAAAGAAGGAATTTTGTTGAGCAGGAGTCATAGCACCCATTCAATAGTTATAACAAATTTTTATATGAATTTTATACAAATGCCTTAAGATCCCAAAACGACTAATTTGGACATAAACGATTATGAGAGAATGACTCGGATATTATTATTAATAAAATACGTACTAAAAATTAATTTGTTATTTTATTTAAAAAAATTTTTGGGTGGTGCTTAAAGTTAGCACACCTGTTGTAAATGTACGCATTATATTTTATTTTTACGCACTTTCTGTGGATTTTTGCGCATTTTTTGTGGATTTTTACGCATTTTATGCGTACATTTACACGTGAAACGTGCTTTTTTACACACAAATTTAGTAAATTAACACACTAATTTCAAAATTAAATTTAATTTTTACGCATTTTCAATGTAAAATTACAAATTATTTGTGCACCAACTTAAACACAATGTGCGTATTTTTTTTTCAATTACGCACATAGAGTAAATTTACCCAATTTATAGTAGGAGTTCAGTTTCCTACTATAAGTTGGGTAAATTTCAACAGAATTTAATTAGAGTGTATTTAAGCCACGAACATTTTGGTAAATTATAGATAATTGATTATCAGTGTTAGCATTCAGTTTTTTGGAACATTTGAATTAAGCAAAGGAGGACGTCTAGCAGGTCTTTGACTCTTTCTGTATTCGTACACTCCAAAAAATAAGTTAGTAGAAAAATTAGTAAAACTTCTTGTATATCAAGTGTACTAGTTTTCAGCAATTTTTTTGCTGAAATTCCGTTTTCAGCAAAAAATTTAGTTATATTTTTTTAGCACTAAACTAATTTTGAACTAATGTTTTACTAATTTATTTTGCTACAAAAATTGTGCTGATAACCGCATGCATAGCGAGGACGACAACCAGATAGACAAGATGTAGATGTCGCAGCTTGTCTGGAAACGGAAATGACAAAAAAAGAAATACAGCTCTACACATATTCTATATTTAAATTTGCAGCAAATAAATTAACTAAAGTAAAATTTCGCTACAAGTTTTTTGAGTTTTTTTTCAGTCTACTAATATTCAGCAAAAAGTTTAGTGATTTTAACAAGGATTTTTTTCATTTGCAGTCGACTGAATGTTAGCAAAACTTTTGCTGAAGATTACTATTTTTTTGGTAAAAATCAGCTCGCTGATTTTCAGCAAATCTTTTGTTGAAATTACCAACTTTTTTGCAAGCACGCTCCTGACTAAAAATTTGCTGACACAGCAACATTTTTTGCTGACTTTACTGACTTTTTTGTTTTGAGTGTATTCCTTGAATACATATTCACGAACAAATGTACTCATAGGACAAAAAGCAGGGTCAAGAGCTTGCTGAAAGTTTTCTTCAGGAACAGTAATTTTGAAAGAGGTGACAGTTCTGGGTTGAGAACAAACGAATTTATTCACTGAAACCTCAACATCTGTACCAAGCCTAGATTTTATATGATATTCAACATCATCAACAGAAGTCTCAGCAGCTAAACGGGAAACAAAAACTGTTTTCTTCTTCTTTAAAGGAACGGCTCTCAACGGATTATGTGTAGATTGATTATTTTTTGAAAGAGGTAAATGAGTAACAGCTGCCGTATAGTTTAAAGTACGATCAACTTGAATATTTTCAATAGGTGTACTCGGATTTGAATCCGGATCAGAATCAATAACAGCAGCATTTTCATTATAATTAGTGACAGGAGTTTTAACTGGAACAGGATTATTTAACAGTTTTCAGAACGTTTAGAGGAAATAATTTTAACAGGAGCAGTCAATTTGACAGGAACTGTATTAGACTTTGAAGTAGACACATTATCATTACGTTTTTCTTTGTTGTTGATTTTTCTTGATGATTTACGTCACTTTGGAGAAGACTGAGGCGATTCTAAATTGTCCAACGATTTAAAATCGTCAAAAAGCTTCCCATAAACAGATATGCGATCTGAAAGTTTGATTGTTTCATCCCGAATTTCCTGGAAATGTTTATGAGTCCCTTGGAAAAAATGATAAAAACTAATAACAAGGTTTCTACAACCAGGGCAGCACCAATGAAGCCTCAAGTGCTTGGGAACAGCCTCCGCAACAACAGCTGGAAGGCCACTACATTGAAAGTGACACAGTCCATGGCATAACCAGCAGGAAATCGTTTTTTCAACATCAGATATAATATTACAACCTTTAATAACACAAGACATTTTATAAGGGAATTTTAAATTAAATATTGGGAATAAAAAATATTTAAAATATCTGGCAACACTATTTATTGTGGATGTTTTTGTTTTGTTTCTATTGATTTCTATAGTTGTTGGTATTTAAAACAATTTTGATTGCAAACCTTGGCTTAGAGTGATATGCCAAGGTTTGCAATCCGTGGTTATCCAGTGCAACCTAGCCAATGCTACCAGTGGTACAAAAATCAATTCACTGGTAGACCAATGATTTTATAAAAATGCTGACGCTTCGTTAAAAAAGGTTTGTAGTCAGAAGGTTCCGAGTTCAAATGCAGTTGGAAACAAAAATTTTTTTTTGATTTTTTTTAATTTAAAATTTTTTTTGTTTTATAAAATCAATTTTTTTGTTTGTGGGAAAGCTCCTTCAAGACCAACTGTTTTTTTTTTCTCTCCCAACGCTGGCATATTAGTTACAAAAAATTGTTTGCCAGTACTAGCATCTTGACACAGCCAGTAGTTTTCCAGCTATTATCACTCATTTATGTGTTTAGCCACCAAGTATTATATGTGTCGTTATCTCAGTGGGTAGAGCAATCGTCTACCAATCTGACGGCCTGGATTCAAATCACGGCAGGACCAAAAAAATACATATGAATTTTTTTTAAATTTTATTTTGGAAAATTTGTGTCGAGGTATTTTCTGGTACCACAGGCGGTGAATTTAATAGGTTTACCAAGATTTTCAATAGAATTATTAGATATGTTTTTGGCCTAAGACTTCGCTCTCATGTGACTCCGTACGTAATCCAATTTCTTGGGTGCTCTTTTGTTAATTATGTAGGTATGAGGTTATTGATATTTTTTTACAAAGCAATGGTTAATGGGTTTCCGGACTATATAGTTGACAACTTTCTTTTGTCCAACTCGGAAAGAAACCCCCAACTGGTTTATCCAACACATCATACTACTATGTACGAGCGATCATTTCAGATTAGGCTTTCAAGAATATGGAACGATCTACCTCTATACCTGAGAGGTTTTGCTTTTTCACCCCAGGTCTTTAGGCGAAAGCTTAAGGATTATGTAGCTATTCATGAGTTATAGCTTTTTATTTGTGCTACTATTTTTATCTCTCTCGATCTTTTCTTTTTTTATTATCGCTGCACTTAGGAAAATCTGGTGATTGTATTATTTTTTTTTTTAAATATCTATTTATATTATTCAAGATAATTTTTTCAGTTTTACTGTATTTTTTACTTATTTTTTTTATTATTTATTTTTATTATTATTTATTTTTATTATTATTTATTTTTATTATTATTTTTTTTTTATTATCTTTATTTAAATTATTTTTTTGTAGTAGCTTTTATTAATCATATATGGCCCCAGGGCTTAGGTTATGTAATTTGAAGTAAATAAATGCTGTATTTATTATTAAAAAAAAAAAAAAAAATATATATTTCCAGACCATCTATTTATTTGTTTTGCCAGCGTTTTGCCAACGTTGAAAAATTTTGTTCCTCCAGTGCTTGGGAATGGGAAAGCACTTTTTGCTAGTACTTGTACCACCTGTTAAAGTACTTTGCCACCACTTTCCCGTTTGTATTTTTCTGACTGGGTAATTATTAATTTTAATTTAATATTTCAATTAAGTTTTATTTATTGTTTTTTTGTATTATGTATTTTCAGTAAAATCAATGAATTTATTTTAAAAATAAATGATTTTAACTGTATACAAATATACAAAATTTACATTTCTACTAAACACTTCAATTTAACTTGAAGTTACTCCTAAAATAGGATATACACTTAAATGAGATCGACCCATATATAATTTCACATAGTTGGCCCTAATAAATTTATGACTCGGTTTTCGCAGCCGTTAAGCGACCAACACTAGGGGATGCCCCCTATTAACGCAGTGCATTGTGTTGGTATTCGGAAAATAGGTTATGAGGAGGAGGAAAGAGCGAGTAGTGTTTGTGAATATTTTATTTAAATTTCTCAACATTGTAAGTAGCAGGGAAGACCTCTGCGGGGAGTTTATTCCACATACGGCTCAAATTTCGCTGCATTTCTGAAAATTTTTGTTCAGTTTATATACTCAAAATAATATGTCTGTTGGCCGAACAGAAAAATTTATTCCTGTTTTTTGGTTAAAAATTAAATTTGTTGATTTTTTTTTTGTCAAAATTAACAAATCTAAATTTATGCTAAATCGTAAAATTGGTTCAAATTTAAGGTCTCGAGATCCTCCCCGGTCCATACCAGCTAAGGTCAACTAAGAACACTCCGAAGGAACTAAAATTTTGTTCATTTTGCTCTATCTCGATTAGTTTTTGAGATATGGGCCATTTTATGCAATGCAATCTTTTATTGGAAATTTCCGAGGGTCCGAGGCCCCCCAAGGTCCATTTTTGGATAGTGATAACGTTTTCAGGAGGGTTTTATATATAAAGGGGTAGTCGAAATTTTCGTCAATTTTGCTCTATCTCTCTTAGTCTTCGAGATATGGGCCATTTTAGAAAATCGAGAAGGTAAGAAATAGCGCCATATTTAAAACTTTGGTCATACTGGTGGCGCCATCTACTGGGTAGTAACAGAAACATGAAAATGATATATTTTAACAATAAATTTTGTAAAATTTAACGAATGGGTTCTTAGAAATTAAATATAAATAGTTTTGAAAATTAACACTCAAAACTAGTGAAAGTAATGAGGATTTTTAGTATAGTGTATCGTAGTAATAGAAATAGCACTAGAACTAGTTTGAAAACAGGTCCTAGGGAAACCGATTCTCCTTTGTAGTAATAGAATCGGTTTGAATGAAAATTGGAACAATTTTGAATGAAAATAAACGTTAGAATCATTAGTAGAACGGGTTATAAAGGAGAAGAAGTTGTTCTACAACCGACTTGTTGGAACGGAAAATTTTGTTGGATATATAAGTTTCTTAAGAAAACTTTATACGAATCCCTTATTTTACACTATTAATAACTTGTTTATTGTAATTTTATGTAATGCTCTAAATAAACAATTAAATATTAAATTTCCTATATCAATTAAATAACAAGCCCGATATTAACGGAGTTTCTTTTTAAGTCAGCTGGAAGAAAGAAAAAAAAAAGATAAATTTCATCTACACCTAATGACGACAACATGATCATTTGTAAAATTTAAATGGTAAAAAAATATGAATATTATGTAGATAAAGGAAAACAAAGTGAATATAATACGAGTAGTTTAGCAATGGAGTAGTGGTGTAGTAGGGGCTTAAGCAAAGTAGTAACAATTAATACTTGAGTATTTAAATATCACTTGACTTAAGGCTTGAGGAGACTTGAATGGGGTTTGGATGGATGACAGACTGACGGCATGAATGAATAAAGCAACAATAATAACAACAGCATTTTAAGGGGAGGACATAACTGGTGAAGTAGACAAATGAGCCAACATCTGAAAAACCACACGCATTCGGTATAAAAGTTTAAGCTCATAAAGAATTACAAAGAAATCAGCAAACAAAAAAAAAAAAAAACGAAGAAGAAAAAAAAACTAAAATATGGCAAATAATAAACGCACAGCATGGATCATTAACGCCCTAGCTTTTTGGAGGCTTAAACATAATAACCACAACAGAACAGCAACAAAACTAGCAACATCTTTGCGCTTCTTTCCTCCTCCCGGTTTATATAACTTAGAAGGCCATCATAAAATCTTAAGTGGCGTCATAATTTAAAATGCATCAGTGTTAAATCTCAACTCAAAATACCGAAAGCATAAAAATAATATAAAGAGACGAAGCACAAGAATCAAAAGAAAATATTAAAGGATATGCATTGTCATCAAGCCTAAGGGGCATTTCCTCACAAGCTCACCAACTCATCAATAATCATCATAAAGATCACAGGTCTAAAACCGCTATATACAATGGTCCATAAGCGGATGTTTAATAATGTTTGTGGTGTAATATATACCACCACTACATAAGTAAATAACACTCTTTTTAAAAGCAGAGTTTAAATGAATGAAATCATTTAAGATTTCAATTTGAAGTTGACTCTTTATAAACTAAACCAGAGTACATTTAGAAAACAGATTCGTGCTGACAATCGAATTTTTTTGCCAATCGAGTGATTTGTGATTAGAGAATTTTTTTATTGTGGCGTCCAAAAATTAGTTGAGGTCATTAAAAATTGACTTTGCAAATAGAAATTTAGAAGTCTTAACAAAATATCGGCAGTTCCAAGCAAAACTAGTAAAAAAAATTGTAGTCAGCAAGCCCAACCATGGGATATCCTACACTACACTCAAAAAAAAAGTCAGTAAAGTCAGCAAAAAATGTTGCTGTGTCAGCAAATTTTTAGTCAGGAGCGTGCTTGCAAAAAAGTTGGTAATTTCAGCAAAATGTTTGCTGAAAATCAGCGAGTTGATTTCTACCAAAAAAAAATTGCAATCTTCAATCAAATGAAAAAAATCCTTGCTAAAATCACTAAACTTTTTGCTGAATATTAGTAGACTGAAAAAAACTCAAAAAACCTGTAGCAAAATTTTACTTTAGTTAATTTTTTTGCTGAAAATTTAAATATAGAAATTGTGTAGAGTTATTTTTCTTTTTTATCATTTCCGTTGTCTGTGCTACATCCTTGTCTATCTGGTTGTCGTCCACGCTATAAATGCGGTTATCAGCACAATTTTTGTAGCAAAATAAATTAGTAAAACATTAGTTCAAAATTAGTTTAGTGCTAAAAAAATATAACTAAAACTTTTGCTGAAAACGGAATTTAAGCAAAAAAATTGCTGAAAACGAGTAAAAAGGTTAAAGTCGGGCATGCCGACTATACAATACCCTACACCAGTCTGGTGTATTGTTTGGATCCGAAATTCGAATGGGTTAAAATGGGGCTTATGTCAAAATTTTCTATAATGTGAGTCAGCGCACCAAATTTCATTAAAATATCTTAATATTTGCGACCTGCAGTTTGTAACCAAGCCAATTTTGGGGGGACCCTTATATGGGCACTAGTTCTAAACATGGACCGATGTTCACCAAAATCAATAGGCTTCGTCCTTGGGCCAACATAGGTCTATGTACCAAATTTCATCCAAATATCTTAATATTTGCGACCTGCAGCGTATAAACAATATAATTTTGGGGGGACCCTTATATGGGCACTAGTTCTAAACATGGACCGATGTTCGCCTAAATCAATAGGCTTCGTCCTTGGGCCAATATAGGTCTGTGTACCAAATTTCATCAAAATATCTTAATATTTACGACCTGCAGCGTATAAACAGTATAATTTTGGTAGGAGCCTTATATGGGCACTAGGTCTAAACATAGACCGATGTTCACCAAAATCAATAGGCTGCGTTATTGGGCCAATGTAGGTCTGTGTACCAAATTTCATCAAAATATCTTAATATTTACGACCTGCAGTGTATAAACAGTATAATTTTGGTAGGACCCTGATATGGGCACTAGGTCTAAACATGGACCGATGTTCACCAAAATCAATAGGCTGCGTTATTGGGCCAATATAGGTCTGTGTACCAAATTTCATCAAAATATCTTAATATTTACGACCTGCAGCGATAAACAGTATAATTTTGGTAGGACCCTTATATGGGCACTAGGTCTAAACATGGACCGATGTTCACCAAAATCAATAGGCTGCGTTATTGGGCCAATATAGGTCTGTGTACCAAATTTTATCAAAATATCTTAATATTTACGACCTGCAGCGTATAAACAGTATAATTTTGGTAGGACCCTTATATGGGCACTAGGTCTAAACATGGACCGATGTTCACCAAAATCAATAGGCTGCGTTATTGGGCCAATGTAGGGCTGTGTACCAAATTTCATCAAAATATCTTAATATTTACGACCTGCAGCGTATAAACAGTATAATTTTGGTAGGACCCTTATATGGGCACTAGGTCTAAACATGGACCGATGTTCACCAAAATCAATGGGCTGCGTTATTGGGCTAACATAGGTCTGTGTACCAAATTTCGTCAAAATATCTTAATATTTACGACCTGCAGCGTATAAACAATATAATTTTGGTAGGACCCTTATATGGGCACTAGGTCTAAACATGGACCGATGTTCAAAAAAATCAAACTTGTTCGTCCTTGGGCCAACATAGGTCTGCGTACCAAATTTCATCAAAATATCTTAATAGGTGCGACCTGTAGAGTGCGCACAAGATTGCATGGACAGACAGACGGACAGACGGACATCGTTAAATCGAAATAAAAAAAATTCTGAGTCGATCGGTATACTATAAGGTGGGTCTACGACCAATATTTTTTGGTGTTACAAACATCAGCACAAACTTATAATACCCTGACCACATAGTGGTGTAGGGTATAACTAGTACACTTGATATACAAGACGTTTTACTAATTTTTCTACTAACTTATTTTTTTGAATGTACAGTTCAATTTGGGTCATATTCCCTGAAATGGACCAAATTCCGCGAGAGGACCTGATAATTATTATATGGGAGGAATAATTAGAAATCTGTATTAAATTATCGAAAAAGCTCATTTAAGCGGATACCAGGAAGGCGGATTTTAATGAGGTCTGATTTTCTATATATTTGGAGATATGACTAATGTCTCTATATAAAATTCACAGCCCACATGTCAACCAGATATCTATGGTTTTATTTGTCTAAATAACTTTTAAGCAAAATTCAGGTCTACCTCCGATTATAACCAATTTTAATAGGGTTCGTGAGAGAAGAAGAAGAAGAAGTGTCAAATTTTGTCTTAATATCTTACAATTTGCGAACTGTAGTTTGAGTACAAGGTTTACATGAACACACATAGATCGGTAAATCGATTTAGAAAGCGATTCTGAGGCGATTTGAATACTATAAGGTGGGTCTCTTCCTGCTGCGGATCCAAGAAAAGGGTTTAGGGAGGGGGGGGGGGAGGAGGAAGAGTATTTATAATAATTTTTTATGTTTTTGTATTGAAGAATTTTATTTTGTAGCGGGAAATATCACAATTTTTTAAATAACGTTATCTACTATCACTAACCGTGCACTTGGAATAATATGTACGTCAGTAAGAAAAATCGGTCAAACAGATTTCAAATCGATTTGACTAATTTTTAAAAAAATTTTGTTGAAACACTGATTTAAACAAACATTTTACTTAGTTGTCTTCAATACTAAAAATCTTCAGTACTTCAACTAATTTTATGTGTTCATTTTCAAAATTATTTATAACACAATTTTTTGCTAAAATATAATATTTTCCGCTATTACCAGGTAGATGCCCCACCAATGTGTCCGAAGTTTAAGAGATGGCGCTATTTCTAAACTCCTTGATTTTTAAAATGGCCTTATCTCTAAAACTAACAGAGATAAAACAAAATGGACTAAAATGTCGACTACTTCTAACCATACAACATCCAAAACTTGACCTTGGTGGGGCCTTGGACCCTTGGTAATTTTTAATAGAAACTTTTCATTTCATAAAATGACTCATATCTTGAAAACTAAGCGAGATAGAGCAAAACGGACACAATTTTTGCTTTTTAGGAGTGCCCTTAGGTTATATGGACTAAGCCCGATACCCTAAATTTGAAAGATTTCACGACTAAGTATAATTACAAATAAAATTGTAGTTTTACAAATTTTTTTTTAATTAAATTTAGATTTGTTAAATTGAACAGAAAATGTTTTAAAATCAACAAATTTTATTTAAAAAAAAAAAAACAAAAACAGGAATAAATTTCGTTAAAGTAACAATTTTTTCGGTTCAGCCAACAGACTTATTTTTCGTGTGTATGATTTATCATACTGGTTAGGAAAATAACTGGCCAGGATAATAACAAACGTTTTTGCAGAAGACAAATCGTGGTCAGAATTCTATGGAGAATTGGCACAACCGAAGCTGCAAGGTTTCATAAACTTTTTTCTAAGGCCTCTAGTTCACCGGAATTTCTTATGTAAGCTGAAGGTACTGTCTGGGCAATCAGGAAACCATTGTAGCTCTAGTGGATACTCACATTAATTAGATCAATGGTGGATGGAATAAAATCGATTAGGTGATAGGATCTTTCAAGCCCTGAAAATTAGCTTTGTCGGATGGCATTTTCCCGGCGCCATGCGGGAGTGCTTTGATATAATTATATATTTAGGCATATTTTCTGATAGTCTGGTATTCGTAAGCATACTAGGGTATTCAATGGATTAATCATTGTTCGATTAATCAGACAATTTTGTTCAAAAATTTTAAATATCCAAATTTCGAATAACGAATAATTCGAGTAATTTAATTTTATTAATCGAAATTGGGAAAAAATTACAAAAATGTTTAATAAATATATTTTTTTATTATTCGAATTATTGTTAATTCGAAATTTGGACATTACCAAAATCATAAAACATACTTAAAGAATTGCGAAAAATAATTTGCTGTAAGCTTGTACCTATCCGAATTTTATTTTTGCATAAGAAAATAATCAGGGGACGACTTTTTAGAAATATTTGTTAGGTTTAACCACAAACTCAATGAGAATGTCTTGTTTACGCCCAGCGTTGTTAAATGTCTTAAATATCAAAGAAGAAAAAAAAAACTGCCACAATTTGCTTTGTCATCTTCCGCAAACTACTCTGTTTTTGCAAAGATCTAGCAATGTATTAAAAAACAAATTATGAATTTTTTAACAAAATAAAATAAATCCAAAAATAAATCCAGTGATTAAAAAGGCCTAAGGAGTGAGATCATAAAAATATTAACACACATAAAGTTAAATAAAAACAAACCACTTAATTTTAAGACTTCAAACCAAATTTTTATTAAATGAAATTTAAAACCACATGGAATTCTAACCACTACGAACAAAGTTATCCACTTTTTCGGAAACCCTACCATTAAGGCTTTTATGGTAGTTTCTGTCACCTTTTTAGAGCAGGTGGTCCATCTACGTTTGAAATCTTGCATGTCATGGGAGACCTTTTTGTGCCCTTTAATTTTGTAAAAAGGCAGTAAAGTTAATTTGATATAATTTTCCAACAATTTAAAAAAAAGTATTAAATCCATGAGAAAAAGTTTAGTATGTTTAGTTTTGTCGCACCATGTGTGAGCCAATTAAAACCAAATAAAATTTTGGCAATAGAATTTATGAATGCAGATAGCAAGGGTAAACATTTTGTTTAAGGTGTACCACTTCACTGTGATAGTGATTTTATTGAAATTGTGTTAAAACGCAATTCGGTTGGTATTCTAATTTTGTTTTTTCTGTATGTATACAAATCATTCCTTATCACCTCTGCCTATTTATAACTTTATAAAACATTCAGTCCAATGTTACAGGTTATACTCTTATAATATTTTGTCTGAATTTCATTTCCATTTCACAGAGTGCTAGTAATTTATCTTAAACATACGAGTATTTACAGTGGTTCTTCTTCTTCTTCTTCTTGGATTAGAGTGTATATCATTGTTATAGTATCATTATAATCACTTTGACTTAATTGTTTCTGTATTAATGTTGTTGTTATTATATGTATTTGCAAAGTTTTATTTATCCCAGTTTAAAGTTTTAGGATTGAGGTTTTTTGTATCCATTTTTTATTACTTTAATTTCTGTGTCGTTCTTTAGCCGTATTTCAAAGATATTGTGTTGCTATAAAACACTATAAACTCTTTTCTTTATTTGGTTTTATATCAACATTTGTCTGCTTATCTTTCATTCTATACTTTGTTTTCAAAGTTATTTAATTTTTTTTAACTCCTCAATCATTATTGAACTTGCTGCAGAAAAAGTACAATAGTGGAAATGATGAAACAAAAATTAACTGCTTAACTGGTAGTTTCTAATGCGTTTTTAATAATACCCGCCTGCGCTTTTAAGTTTTATTGTGAATTTTTTATTTAGGGGTTTTCATATGGTAGGAGATCTAATGAAACTGGTTATATTGAAGTTAAAAATAAAAATCTAAAGAAAAAAAAAATTTTTTAAATTTTAAGATTCGGTAGATTATCTTAACTTATAGGTCCAAAATAAATATTTTTAAACACTAAAAAATATTTGAACGAAAATAGAAGTTAGGTTACCCAGTTTATTGGCGAACAGTTTTTTGTGTATAAGGAAACTGTATACAGTAAAACCTCCCAATAGCTTCTTCCAGATGCTTCCCATAGCGCACACATTCCCAGAACGGCTAATTTTGGAGCGAAAGAACTCAAAATTTAAGGGGTAAAAAACTTACCTCCCGATAGCATAAAAAGTTATTCCCCATATTGAAATCTAAACTATTATTTTTGTGTAAAGGATGGCAATTTTAAAATATTTTTCAAAAAATATCTTCATCGAAAAGGTAAAAACCCCATATTTTGGCTTCATATGATTGAAAAGCTCGGCAAATCGATTTAAACAAATTCCACTTTGCATTCAAACTAATCTCTTTTTTTGTTAAAAAATCTTTCCAAGCTATATTTAACATAAAATGAATTTTTGCTTCAGTTTTATGAAACAATTTTGATTGGAAAATATATATAACTTGTGTTTTTACACTAATAAAAAAAAAAAATCCCGTACAAATAGGTCAAAATTGTGCTGGCGCAAATACATGTACTATTTCCTGTTATTTTAGCAGAATTTTTACCTATTTGTACGGGCCTTTTTAGAGAAGATAACAGAAAAATTAGTTCAACTTAACCAGAACGCGTTTAACTGACTTTTGTACTAACTTTTTTTATGAGTGTATGATATTGTTACGTTTTAACCTTTTAGGCCCGATTACTGAATGTCCAGTTAGGATCTAACTGGGATTTTAACTGGCACATTTGTTGTTGTTTCCAATATAAAATATGAATTTAACTGTCGGCTAAATTTTAACTGGACATTCAGTAATCGAACCTTAAAAGCCTTGGTTTATTTCCTTTAAATAAACCGGGTTCTTTTCTATTGCAATCAAATTAACCAATCCCCACGCTGACACCAATTGTTGCGTTTTACCTTATAAAAACGTTCGTTTATCCCGTCTCTTGGGCTATTTTTCTTCTAGAGATCCAGAACTTTCTATATTAGATCATTCCAATTTCGTAACAATATATTACCGTTGACGATTTATTTTTGCATTTTTGACCAAAAAAGTCTGGCACTACTGTTAACAATGTTAGAGTTCTCCTCTCTTCAGAGTGGATTTTGTTCCTTTCCTTTTACCATTTACATATTTTTTATATCTTGACTCTGCAGAGTGAAGTACACCAGAATAGTGAATCTGACTCTAATTAAATAATTCAATAAAACTAAAAAAATATTAATTTTAATAATTTAAATTACAATTTTAGGCCATTAAAGATCGAGTGAAATTTTCGCAGTGAAAAACAACATATGGTGCCTAAGCCCGTATGACACTTGCTTAATTTTGTATTGTTATAGGGCTGATGAAATTAAACAACAAATATGAGAGAGAATAAGAAACACAATTTGTAAACAAATAAACAGCGATGCAAACTTTGTTCGAACGGAAAATCGTTAAAAATTATTAAAAATCGTTACAAACACAGAAAAAACGCTAGAAACAGAGAAAAACAGGAGATTCCTTGTGTTCTCGACAATCAGTGACTAAATATTATTTTAAAGTTGAAATTTTCACATTTATTTTTGACAGTTCGTGATTGATTTCCCTGATATGTAAGTATGGTTGAACTTTTTACACTTGTCCTATGATTTAATATTTGCACTGTTCTCCAATAATTGATCAATACAAAAAAGTCTTGTGTCATAAGAGCTTTAGGTGGTGTTTCTAGATGATGTTTTTCGTCACACGAACGAAAATACAATAAAGCGGCCTATATACGAGCAAGCATGCTGTCCAGCTTGTTTGACAAACAAAAAATGGTTTTTGGAATACACGGCCAAGCATGCTGTAAAATTTGACTTCAAAACCACAAAATCAACACAGCGGATGATAATGATAAAATTATTTTTATTAATTTTTTTCTTGGAATTTCATGTTTTAATTTATGTTTTTGCATTTTTTAGTTTATTTATTATCTTAATCCCTTTCTTGTCACAAAATAACTTATTAAAAATGTAAAATTCCCCAATGTTTGATGATTTTTTTCATTAGACGGTAAAGCGTGTTTGACAAACCGAAAAATCAAAAAATTTTGTTTTTCGTCCAACATCCTTGACAAACCGTCAAATTAGACATTACATGGTCAAATTCATATAGCCGTCCAGCATGCTGTACAAAATGCTTGGTCTTATATAGGCCGCTTAACAAAAAACATGCAATGCGAAAACATAATACAAAAGAACGACTCGCGTCATTTAGAAACCCCCCGTTAAGAACAAAAAAATTGTGGTGAGTTAACAATGTTTATAAAAAGTAATTCAAAATCATTGTTTATTTAAAATTCTTTAAAAAATTGAAAGGATTAAATAAAAAACAGTACCTACTAATTCAGAAAATTTGAAAAGGTGGAAATTTGTTGATAACAAAAAGCGGGATAATGCCGCCGAAAGCGAGACGTCTGGCAACGCTAGTTTTTACCAATGTTGTCAGGTGTTTTAAACTTTTTGTGGTAAAAATTTTTCAGTAGTGTTAGTTATATTTCAACAGTTAAAAATAACTACATTTTCAGTTACATTTAACAGCTTATGGCTTTGTTTTAACTGCCGCTTTCAGTAGATTCTACCGACAACTTTTTTCAGGTATTAATGTTATGTTTTAGTTAATATTAATTAATGTATTTTCGTACGTCAAGTGCTACTAATAATTGCATTAATTTAGTAAAAGATCGCATATTTCATTGGACAAATAGCTCATGAATTCTTAAGTTACCCAGAAAAAAAAAATTGCAAGTAATGCTTTACAAACTACTTCTTTTAATGCTTCACAAGTACCCGTATATACGTCTATATCTAATTTGATCCGAATATTGGAATATATATTTATATCAAGGGAGATACGCATGTTATCTAAGCTGATACAATTTGATCCGAAAAATGGGTCTATATAACTGCATCAAATTATATATAAATACATATAATTTGCTGAAGATTTTCAAAGAAAATTTTAGTACATATTGTTGAATTTTATTTCATTCGTATTAAATACTAATGTTTAGAAAAATTTTTCATAAAAAACTTGGAAATAGCTGACAAAATAAACAACAACTTTTTCTGGGTTAGAGTTTTGGTCTTGCTTATAAAATGTGTCTTTCTTATAAAATAAAAAAAAGTAACTTTTTTTTCGGTGAAAACTAAATGAACTTAAACCATATTTATTTCAACATATTTTTTCTTTTTTACTTCTTTAAAATTATTTCTATTTTAATAAAGAGTATTTTGCCAACTATTTGAAAAATATATGTTAAATTCAATTACAAACTTCACAATTTCCTTGAGCTTAAGGTTTGTTTTTTAAATATAAAAAGTTTTTTTATTTTCGATATTTCGCTACTCCATTGTGTATCATCTTCAGGATGATCCAGGTCCACAATTTGTGAGTTTTTTTTTTAATTTTTATAGTGCAATTAAACTTTATAAAATTTGGTATAATTAGATATCATGTCAGATATACAAAATTAATACAATTTTCTATTAACTTTGTTATATATTTTGATATAAGATTGCCCAGGTAGAAAATTACAAAGGGGCCAGCACTGGCAAAGCACCGAAGTGGGTGGTATTAGTGCTTGTTAACAGTGCTTTCCCAATGCCCAAATGATAACACCGTCCCACGTTGGTGCCAATGCTTTACAAAGCCCTGAGAAAGCACCCAGAAACATAAAAATCAAATGCTTTCCCTCAGCCCTCATCACTGAAGAATTTCAAATGACTCTAAAAATAGATGATTCTTGGAATTATTGTATTATTTCAATATTCACTCGCTTCTTTTTCAAAAATAAAATAATGTTTTAGGAAAAAAGCGCTGGAAAGTCACCAATTCAAGTATTGATACAGTGTCCAAATTTAGTGGTTTGCCAGTACTTCTTTTTGTTAGACCAAGGTCCGCCAGTGCTTCTTTTTTGTTACCACACATAATTTCTACATGTGTGTTTATAGAAGCTTATACGCCATTATATATAATTATGTATAAACTATAAGCTTATATGCCATTATATATAATTATGTATAAACTATATTTGCAGATCTCTTAATATATGGCTGGAGACCAAATCGCATATGATTATATATAATGTCATATCAAACATGTTTATAAAACCATAGTGTTAATATAAATGTATATGGTTATATAAAGCCACGCATATAAATATTTATTATTATATCAAATCATATAAGATTATATGAAAACTTTTTTAGTCGTGTGTTTTTTTAGAAGTTATTTTGAACAACTTCAAAAAACCATTTCCTTCATTGCTTCCAAAGTATTCGTTATTACATTTTTACAGCTTTTTTAGAATTACTTCTGAACCACATTCAAAAAATCACTTAAGTATTTCTTCTAAAGAGTAATTGCTCTAAAAGTGATCATAAAAAGTGATTTTGGTATCATTGGCATATCCAAACAGAGGGTCCCGGGTTCGATTCCCGGCGGGACCAATATTTTTTTTATTTTTTTAAAATTTTTTTTTATTCTATTATTCTTTATAATTAATTTGTTTGAATTCAATATTTCTTCAATTTTTAAATTTTTAGAAATATGTATATATAGAAAAAATTATGAGAAATTGCTTTTTATGCAGCTGTAAAAATAGTACTGAAAACAATATTGAATTGGAGTGCACCTTTTACACCTGTTTAATAAGTACTTTTATTGAAGAGAATAAGGACTAATATCTCGCAGCCAACTTTCATATCAAAGAATAGCTCAGCGGTGGAGTGCTAGACTAGCAATCGTGAGGTCGCAAAGTTCGAACCCGGTGGCGGTAATAAAAAAAAATTTTTTTTTTAATAATAAATACAGCATTTATTTACTTCAAATTACATAACCAAAGCCCTGGGGGCCATATATGATTAATAAAAGCTACTACAAAAAAATAATTTAAATAAAGATAATAAAAATAAATAATAATAAAAATAAATAATAATAAAAATACATAATAACAAAAATAAATAATAATGAAAATAAATAATAATAAAAATAATAATAATAATACAATCACCAGATTTTCCTAAGTGCAGCGATAATAATAAAAGAAAAGGTCGAGAGAGATAAAAATACCCAGCAAAATATTGGTAATGACACCTCATTACTATCTGCATTACCAAAAATGATATATCATTACCTTCTGCATTATTTTATAATATAAAATAATGACTTCCTAATAACGGCCTATTGTATTCATTGTTTCTAAATATAAAATAATGACTAACTCGTAATATTTTAAATAAATACCTTTTACACAGTTAAATTTTATACATTTTTATTTATTATATGTAAATATGTTTTATGTTTAAATTTTTATGACGAGTCCTAAAATTACACATTAGAAAAAACTTAAATTTTTCTGAATGTATTTTCTTAAGCTAATAGTATTTGCTTAACTCCTTATTTTTAAGAATCAAGTAAGCAATCGGATAACCACTTATAATTCAACTTTTTGTAAGCATGTGTGTAACCACTTATTATTCAAAATCTCATAACTACTTATTTCTCATTTTTTCGTAAGCGAGCGGGTAAGCGTGACTACTTATAAAAACTACCACGCCAAACAAAAATAATGAGTTTAGACGCCAAAAAATAAGTTGTGCGGAGCTATGAATTTCTATTATATAACCACGTATTTGGTAATGAAAGATTTTGCTGGGTAGTAGCACAAATAAAAAGCTATAACTCATGAATAGCTACATAATCCTTAAGCTTTCGCCTAAAGACCTGGGGTGAAAAAGCAAAACCTCTCAGGTATAGAGGTAGATCGTTCCATATTCTTGAAAGCCTAATCTGAAATGATCGCTCGAACATAGTAGTATGATGTGTTGGATAAACCAGTTGGGGGTTTCTTTCCGAGTTGGACAAAAGAAAGTTGTCAACTATATAGTCCGGAAACCCATTAACCATTGCTTTGTAAAAAAATATCAATAACCTCATAACTACACTCATAGAAATAAATCCGTAAAAATAGCAGAAAAAGTTACTAAAAATTAGTTAAAAATGATGCTGCAGAAAAAACTGCTAAAATTAGCAGATTTTTTTATTAAATACTAGTAAAATGAGAACAGCAAAATTAAAACTGCTAAATTTACAGAATTTTAGTTATATTTAGGCTAACTTTTAGTTAATTGAAAATAGCAAATTGTACTGTAAAATCTGCAGAAAATTTTGCTAAATATTTGTAGACTAAAAATAGCAAAAATAAACTGTTAAATCTACAAAATTTTTGCTATTTTTAAGCTAAATTTAGTTGAATGCAAATAGCAGTCTATTCTGCTAAAATCAGCAGAAATATTTGCTAAAAAATTGTAAACTGCTGTTTTCAAAAGGCTCGATTTTTATTTGCATTTAAAAAAAAAATCGAAAAAAAAACTTCGAAAATTTTAAATTTTTTGGTGATTTTTTAGGCTACTAATTATTTAGCAAAATTTTTTGCTGATTTTAGCAGGTTAATTTGCTAATCTCCATTTACAAAAATTTAGCTCATATATAACTAAAATTCTGTATATTTAACAGTTTTAGTTTTGCTGTTCCTATATTACTAATATATAGCAAAAATAATCTGCTAATTTAGCAGTTTTTTTCTGCAGCATCATTTTTAACTAATTTTTAGTAGTTTTTACTAAATTTTTTACGGACTTTTTTCTATTAGTGTACATAATTAACAAAAGAGCACCCAAGAAATTGGATTACGTACGGAGTCACATGATAGCGAAGTCTTAGGCCAAAAACATATTGGGGGTTTCTTTCCGAGTTGGACAAAAGAAAGTTGTCAACTATATAGTCCGGAAACCCATTAACCATTGCTTTGTAAAAAAATATCAATAACCTCATACCTACATAATTAACAAAAGAGCACCCAAGAAATTGGATTACGTACGGAGTCACATGAGAGCGAAGTCTTAGGCCAAAAACATATCTAATAATTCTATTGAAAATCTTGGTAAACCTATTAAATTCACCGCCTGTGGTACCAGAAAATACCTCGGCACAATATAATATATGAGGCATCAACAAGGCATGTGCCACGCGCATCCTAATTGAGAGAGGCAGATACAAGTCAAGAGAATACAACCTTCTCAACAAGAATGATATTTTCGAAGAAACGTTATTAATATGCGATGAGAAATAAAAAAAATATATTTTTTTGTGAAGAATTTTTTTTAAACTTTTAATTGGTGAAAAAGAGCTTCCTTGTACTCGTTCAAAAAGTACTGAAAAAATGTTAAAGTCGGAGTACTCCTCTCCTATGACAACTCAATGTTAAAATCATTTGTGTTTATGTTATAAAAAGAAGTACATCTAGATCATCAATTGTAGTGCTTTTTCTACTGCTTCGGCATCTCTTTTTTCGGTGGGTATCTGTATATTTTCTTAACTTATATCGTACCCTAAAAAAATAACTTAAAAATGTGATTTTCGAGTTCAATTGATCAAATCAAATAAATAATTTAATTACTTTGTAAACTAGTGTTATTATGTGACTGTATATAAAACTATGACAATATCAATTAAATATTTCTTTTCATTTTTAATTTAAATTTAATACTAACAGCAACTCCAATAAAAAATCAAATATTTAACATAAAAATTCCTTTAATATTTAACAACTCCCGATGGTTTTTTGTTGTAGTTTTATTTATTTTTTTATTTTACGAAAATAGAAAATAAACTAACAAGTTCACTTGTTATACATACGAGTATTTACTAGGATGCGTGACAAAATGCCATTTTTAAAAATGATTAGACTTTGTGAGTGAGTAAATTGAGTATAAGTCCATATGACTGCTCGTCGTAATATACAAAAAAATATGTAGAAAAACAACAAGAAAATGTAGTCAACAGGTAAAGAAGTAAAACCAAAAAAAAAAATTAAAATAAAAAGTTAAAAAAATAGAAAATACTTTGTAAAATATAAAATTCATGCAAAAAGAAGGTAAAAATTGCATACAAAAATGCATTTCCTTTTTCAGTTTTTAGGAGAATTGCAAAAAAAAAAAAATATACACAAAAACTGAAACGAGGATTTTTGCAAACGAACGAAGAAAGCCTCAACTGTATGAATGAACGAGTGAACGTGACGTGTCAGGACAAATATGGCCGGAAGTGCACAATTGTGCAACTCAGCAATTAGTACTAGAAAACATGAGAGGTGTTATTGAAATGAAAAGCAACAAAAAATAAAAAAAGAAGAAAATCGTATAGAAAAACAACACCAGCTCAACAACATAATATGTATGTATGACTGAACATTAAAAACAAGGAGTACTCTTGTAGAAAAACATGATAACAATTTTGGCATATTTCCATCAAAAAGGTTTTAAAAGTTGAAGTTTTTTCTTTGACGGAAAAAAGGTGCATTTTTTCCTCAAGTTAAATGCACCTAATAATTTTGTTACACACATGTGTTTTAGGTTGTGCATAACAAGGTGGTTGTCAAGAAAGGTGGGTTTTTTACACCCCAAATCAAACCATGTGAAATGTGCATAAGAAATGCAGGTGCATTTCTATGTCGAAAAAAAAAAGAAAAAACTAAAAGCTTTTCTTGTTAAAGGGAGTTTGGTAAAAACTAAACAGGATTTTGATATTTGCATTTGAATGAGTTTCAAATGAATTTGTTAAGAATACATTTCTGACATTGAAATAAAAACATACGGTAATTTGAAATTGAATTGTAACGGTTATGGCCACACACTACATAAAAAATCATATTATTACGATAAATGGCAGAAGTTTAAAGGAATTGAGTGATTGGTATGATTGTATTAAGTGCAGAACTTCTAAACTACCAATCCGATTTGTTAAAATGTATTCGTTATACTCGCTTATCTCGTACAGCACATCAGTTTGTAGTCGATTTTCCTGTGAATCGTACTGCGCATTGCGGAGTGAATCCGTTTATCCTTCGTACTAACCACATGTGAAATAGATTCCCCGCAGAAATGTTTACTGTTACAATGTAAAAAAATATAAATCAAATATTCTCAATTACCACTCCCCCTTTCCTCCTCCAAACATCAACACAATGCACAAAAAAAAAAGTATTTTCCAAATACATTATTTATTCGTGAATAAAAGAAAGTTAAGAACAGGGGAATGTCGTGTACCTTGGAACACATATACATTGGGACTTTACATTTTTCCCCTATTTGTTGATATTTTGTTTGCTCTTCTTTTATGATGCATCTTATTTTGCCAATCGTTATTTTAAGATATACAAGGTCTCAGGTATGTTAATTATGAGGGCGGATCAATAAGTCCGTGACTTTTTGAATGAAACACAGTTTTTTTTTTAGCAAAAAAAGTTTTTATTTTTCATCATAATCTCCTCATAGCTCAATACACTTAGTCCAAAGTTTTTCAAATTTTTTTTATTCCTTCCAAAAAATAGGATTTCCCGTGATCCTCAAAATAGGCATTTTTTGAGCAATACTTTCATCGTTGGCGCTAAATCTCTGTCCACCGAGTCATTTCTTTAGGTTTGGAAATAGAAAATAGTCACAGAGAATATGGTGGATTAGGTACCAATTCGTTGCCCAATTCATCTAATTTTGCCAATGAGAGTACACACGTGTAAATAACTTTTTTCTTGACCAAATGGGGTCGTTTCTTTTTTTCAATCTTCATTGAATCGGTCCAACAAGTAGGCTTAATATTCACCGTTTATTGCTTTTCCCTTTTGAAGGTAATCGATGTGGATTATTCCGCGTTTATCCCCAAAAACTGTCGCCATGAGCTTGGTGGCCGACAAACCCAACTTGTCCTTCTTCGGAGCCAGTTCAACTGGAGAACCCCATTATTTAGATTGCTGATTAGTCTCTGGTATGTTGTAATGGATCCATGTTTTATTCACAGTTACAAAATGCCGCAAAACTCATTGGAATTGCGGGGTTAAATAACTCCAAACAATCCTTGGAAGTTGTCACACGATTGCGTTTATGGTCAATTCGGGTGTATTGACTTCAATTGGCCGTCCAGAACGTTCAGCGTCACTAGAGCTTGTGCGACCACAACGAAGCTCAGTAAACCACTTTTTTACTATTGAAGTTCATGGTGAAGGGTCCCCATAGTACCTATCAAGCTTTGCATTGGTTTGAGTGACGGGTTTTTTTCGCAAAAAAAATCCTGGATGAGCACCGGAAATTCATTTTTTTCCATTTTGACAAAAATCCATGAGGTTGTATTAAATTAGATTAGATAAGAAGGCACTACGCACTGCTGTCTAGAGTTCTCTAAAGTTTCAGGCTATCAATAAAGCCAATAATCCTATTAGGAGAATTTTTCCAAATGTCAGAAGATGATAAGAAACGGTCACCCAGAAACTTGAGTCTCCTATCATACAGCCTCGGACATTCGCAGAGAACATGCTCCGCTGTCTCACTTTCCAGCTCACAGAACCTGCAAACATCAGTGTCCGAACGACCCTGTTTGTGAAGCTCATACCTGAGCTGACAGTGTCCAGTTAAGTATCCCGCGAGGGTCCTTAGGTTACCCCTGTCGATTGACAATAGTCGCCTTGATAATCCGCCGGATAAGGAAATAAATCTCTTGGCCTATTTCTGGCCAGTAGAAGTTTCCCAATGCCTACAAAACTCAGTCTCACTCCACAACCTGAGGTTTTCCCTTACGTACCCCCGGGTATTCCACAGAATGGTTCCGGGCCGATCAACTAAACAATCAGCCCTTTCATTACACTCGCACCCCTCATGACCAGGAATCCATTCCAGTGTAGGGGAGTTACTCCTACTGAGTTCATTGAGAACACCTATGCACTCCATGACTAGCCCAGATAATACCCCGCAGGCTCCTAGAGCCTTTAGCGCAGCCTGGCTGTCAGAAAGAATGTAGAAGCGGGAGTTAACCGTGTACCTCCGTAGACACTCTCTCACACATACACAAATAGCGAAAATTTCCGCCTGAAAGATGGAGGGGTATTTGCCCATTGGTTGAGCACGTTGGAACCCGAGTCCAAAACACCTGCCCCCGAGTCCCCATTGGCCTGTTTTGAGCCATGAGTGAACCATATCTGAGCGCCCTCCTCAGGTTCAAAGGATCGGCTGGTCCACATGTCCTTGTCAAATAACATAATGTCAAATTGCTTGACGAAAGTCTGCTCCGGGATCATCCTATACATAAGATTCCTATACATAAGATTGAGTCGCCCATAAAGATGCCGGCGATCCTCATGTGACCTTTTAGGTCCACATTAGTCATATCCCCGATCTGCCGGAGACGAAGATAGCCCATGCTGGCAGCCTCCATCACGGAAATATCAAATGGTGGAATACCCGACATGGCGCCAATGGCATCCGTCGGGCATGTTCTGCCGGCCCTCATAATGCCTGTAGACACAAGCCGATAAAGCCTCTTCAGAGTATTCCTTGCCGTTGATTGCTCAACCTTTGGCTATGATGCAAGGGCAGCATAATTAATCATAGACTTAACAATGGAATTGAATGACCAGTAGACCATATATATTCTTAGACCCTATGTTTCCCAGGCATAATATGCCCTGGTGGCCTTCTTGTACAAATAGTCGAGATGATCATTCCAGGTAAGGAATTTATCAAGAGCCACCCGCAGGTAGTTCACATTGTCCGAGAAGCCTATCGATTCACCTACAACAACAGGCCCAGACAGATTAACTCTTCTTCTCCTCGTGAACGGTATCAGGATCGTCTTCGCCGCGTTGATAGTCAACCCTTTTTTCCAACACCATGAGTGAGTAAAGTTCAGAGTCTGCTGCATACGATCAGATATGGTCCTGTCATCCCAGCCGACAACAGAGACGACTAGATCATCGGCGTAGCCATAGGTCCTGATGCCCAAGTTGTTCGGAACCTCAAGCAAGTCATCAATGACCAGTGTCCACAGCAATGTCGAAAGTACACCACCATGAGGACATCCTCTGGTAGTATGCTTTGAGGATGTATGCTTTGAACATCTGTTAAACGAAAGGTTAATGACGGAACTTGTCCAAAATTTGACAGTAGTCTACTAACAGATGGTACTTGACCGGAACAGTGTTGCATTTTATGTAACTATCAGGAAAGTTCGAAAAATCACAAACTTATTGATACGACAGCAGTAAGTTTGCAAAAAAAGCAAACTATTTTATGTTTTGGGCTTCAATCTTTTTAAATTTTGTCATTTTCTAAATGAAATAACTAATTTATACAAATTACGAGTAGATAAAAATTATGTTTTTTGCTAAAATGAAAATGTGTGTACATTAGAAATTCTTGAGAATTTCCTCTTCTGTATATCCAATCAATTTAAATACATAAATAACTGAAGCTGCACAAGCTATTTGCGCCTTTTGACTTCGAAATAATCTGTAAATTAAAATTTTTTAAATGCTTTTTTTAAGCAAATGTAAAGTTTTATTGTCTCATTACTGCTACTGCAAATAATTATTACCATTAACTAATTGTATTGTACTATGGGACAGTTCTTTTTAAGAGAAATTTCCTTAATTTCTTACGACCTCCAAGTTACATGCCAAATTGTACCTTGGAAGAATTTTTCATATTATAAAAAATCGCAATTTCTTAAAATCAATAAAAATTATTTCATTTTTTTTGTTGTTGTTTTTGTTTTTTCTTTGATATTTTAAATGTTTAATAACGCTCCTAGACGAGAACAAGAAATTCTCATTGAGTTTGTAATTTAATTTAACAAATATTTCTAGAAATTCTAAAAAAGTCGTCCCCTGAGGATTTTCTTAGCCTTCCCTATGCCTTCATCATCATCATCTTAAACAATTTGTCAAATAAGTTTAGCACATTTAATTCCTTCAATGCAATTAATATATATCCCAATAAAAAAATAAATAAAAAAAATATAATTTTTTTGCGAAGAATTTTTTTCAACATTTAGTTGATGGTAAAGAGTTTTCTTGCACTCGTTCAAAAAGTACTGACAAATTGTTGAAGTGGGAGCACTTCTCTTCTATGACAACTCAATGTTAAAATCATGAGTGTTTCTGTTAAAAAAGAAGTACATCTACATAATTAATTATAGAGCTTTTTCTACTGCTTTGGCATCTCTTTTTTGCTGGGATGTTAATAATCGTACAACAATTTGTCTTCCTTATTTTCTTTACTAAATTAGATAATTAATTTATATGTTTGTACCATATACTGCGTAATATAAATTATTCAATATATTTTACGGTTTTTTTTTATATCTCACAACCAAATCAAACAAAATGCTTATGTGTCAATTATATTAATTTTGAAAAATTTCAATTACCTGCAGGAACATATCACCATCTAATAGACCATGTTCGAAAGCTCCTAGCTCTCGTGTACGATAGCCATCATGTGCGTGTATATGAGGTAAGACACTATTACCATTTTCTTCTTTATCCTTATGCATAACAACTGGAAATATATGAAAAGAAAGCATGGGAATAGATTATTATTTTATTTATAACAATTAATCAAATAAAGAATTTTTTGATTAATCAATTAATTAATTACTTAAAATAAATACATATTTAAATGAAATTTAAGAAAAGTTTTAATAAAAAAATTAGAAGATTCATATAATATTTTACGAATATTTAGCCTTTAAAGATTATAAAAAAATTTTTGAATCGGTTTTAAAGCGGTTAAGAACCGGTTATAACCCGGTTTTGAACCGGTTATGAAAATTGTTCATCACAAAATTTAAGCATATATCACGCTTTTGAACTTGTAAAGAATATTTTAATGAAATTCAAGTCGAAACATCGCAAAATTACAATTCTAACTCTACATAAATCAGATTACGGTCAAAGCATTTTTTTTTCTACAAACAAACTTCCTTAGTTAATGAGCCTCAAAAATATTAAAACTAAAAACGCATAAAAAGGATGTAATAAATTTTGTTTAAATTACAATAATACATCCTTAAAAAAACAATTTACAAAAAACGAAACAAAGCTTGAGGTCATAAAATAAAGCTCATTTTATAAATGTAAGCAAAACACTCCCTGTGTTAAATAAAAAAGAAAAATAATTACAAAAAAACTTACCTACAACTAACAACCTCAACAGATTTGTTATCCCAAATCATAAAAATGAACTAAGTTACATACGGAAAAAGTGGACATATAAAAATTAATTTAATATATTTATGCACGTGAAAAAACTAAAAGGAAAAAAAAAATAAATATAAAATAATAATAATAAAAAGACTAATTAAAATTATGAATTAATTACTTACACACTAGAAAAACTTAAACAAAATCCAACTACCAAAAATATGATTCGAGTTGAATGAGGCAAGGTGTAAAAATATAGCTTTGAAAGTTTTTTTAAGGAAGGGGTTTTTCTGGAGTTAAATTTTATGAAAATTAGAAAAATAAACTACTAAATTAAAACACGCACCTTTTGTTTTGATGAAGTGATGCAATCTCAGTAGTGGATTTTATTACAGGACAAAATAAAAATTAACAAACACACAAAATCTTATAATAAAATGTAATAAGTATGTTTTTATACCTCAAAAACCACACTGGACATTTGTTTTATCGCACTTACGCTACAATGAACTCTAACAAACTTAACTAAATAACGCATATTTCTACACTCAAAAAAGTTTGTCAATGTAATGTTATAAAATGTATTTTTAGTTATACATATGTTTATAACCGTCCATATTTATTGGAATTATTTAATAAAGAATTTTTTCTAAAGCACATTTACCGAAAAAAGATGAAGAAATCATTTTTATTGAAAAATTTCATAGACACAAGGGGCTGTCAAACTGACTGACAAAAGACTGCCGCAGTTTCATCTCCCCCAAAAACTCGTCAGTGGTTAGTTTATATTTTAATTGATCAAAGTATTTTTAATTCTTAAATAGTCTCGAGTATCGAACCGGCAACCCTCCCTACAAGGGCTGGCAAAACTATGACACGCGTGTCAGTAGTGGCACGCGAGTGGAGTTTAGGTGGCACGCGACGTTTTGTTGGATATTTTCAAAAAATGTAAAGATCAGGAAAAAATTCAATTAAATGTTTAATTTCGCTATAAAAATGCGTGATTTAACTCCATAATGGTGAAATTTTACATAGAGCTTGTAAATCGTCTTTTAAAATGAATAAAACTCTGTATTGCCACCATTTTTTGTTTACAGAAATATGGTTAATACAGAACTCGCCAATTCGATTATCAGGAAATTCTCGGAAAATTTCTAAAATTCTAGATTAAAAGATGAGAAAATGCCTGATAATCGGAGAAAATGCATCATAATCGGAGAAATAAAAAGTACCAGAAATTCCACAAAAATGGAAAACAACTTGTAATAAAATTGGATCTAAAAAATTAATATTTTTTTAAAGGGAAAATATGTAGGTGTTACGAAATAACCCTAAACGAAATAGAGGCTGAAAATAAGTTTTATAATGAAATAACCCCCTTTGTTGGAATTTGAATTTGGGTTTTGATCGTGTTTCGCAGAGCCATGTCAACTGAAATAGAAATTTGTCTGTTCAAATCTATATTCTCTTTTTATTCATTTGAATAATTAATTCCTTTTTGAATGAATTCACTACCAATCGAATTCAATTTTCTCTAGAATTGAATGAATTCCTTTTCTTAAGTAATTCACTGAATTCATTCAACTGAATGATGCGTTCATCAAACAACAAATTCAAATTAATTCAATTGCAATAGTTCTTTTTATTAAATCAAATGAATTAATTTGCCGGTAAACGCGTTCAATTTTATAAATCGAACGGAAAAAAAAGTGAATTAATTCCTTACTGAATTCCTTACTGAATTAATTCACCACTGAATTCATTCAATTTCATTTTCATTCAGTGATTTTTGATTTTTTAATTTAATTATGGCCAACGCAAAAAAACAAGTCAACTGCCATTAAGGGACCTATCCCGTGACTGGTCAATCGGGGGCATACTGAAGGTACTTCCACTATATGTGTGTGTGTTAATGTTGTTTTCTTTTCTATTTTTTTATTTTCCATGTTTTTTTTATTTGCTGTGTGTGTGTTTGTTTTTTCTTTCTCTTTTTTATTTGAACAGAAACGAAAAATATATAACTTAACCATCAGCCAGCCATCACGCATAAGCAACATTAGCTCAGACGGTAGAGCGTTTGCCTCACAAGCAGAAGGTTGTGTTATCGAGCCCTACTTCGACGCCAAGTAGATTATTTTTATACCCTACACCACTATGTGGTCAGGGTATTATAAGTTTGTGCTGATGTTTGTAACACCAAAAAATATTGGTCGTAGACCCACCTTATAGTATACCGATCGGTTCAGAATTTTTTTTTATTTCGATTTAACGATGTCCGTCTGTCCGTCCGTCCGTCTGTCTGTCTGTCCATGCAATCTTGTGCGCACTCTACAGGTCGCAGCTATTAAGATATTTTGATGAAATTTGGTACGCAGACCTATGTTGGCCCAAGGACGAACAAGTTTGATTTTTTTGAACATCGGTCCATGTTTAGACCTAGTGCCCATATAAGGGTCCTACCAAAATTATACTGTTTATATGCTGCAGGTCGTAAATATTAAGATATTTTGATGAAATTTGGTACACAGCCCTACATTGGCCCAATAATGCAGCCTATTGATTTTGGTGAACATCGGTCCATGTTTAGACCTAGTGCCCATATAAGGGTCCTACCAAAATTATACTGTTTATACGCTGCAGGTCGTAAATATTAAGATATTTTGATGAAATTTGGTACACAGCCCTACATTGGCCCAATAACGCAGCCTATTGATTTTGGTGAACATCGGTCCATGTTTAGACCTAGTGCCCATATAAGGGTCCTACCAAAATTATACTGTTTATACGCTGCAGGTCGTAAATATTAAGATATTTTGATGAAATTTGGTACACAGACCTACATTGGCCCAGTAACGCAGCCTATTGATTTTGGTGAACATCGGTCCATGTTTAGACCTAGTGCCCATATAAGGGTCCTACCAAAATTATAATGTTTATACGCTGCAAGTCGCAAATATTAAGATATTTTAATGAAATTTGGTACACAGACCTATATTGGCCCAATAACGCAGCCTATTGATTTTGGTGAACATCGGTCTATGTTTAGACCTATTGCCCATATAAGGGTCCTACCAAAATTATACTGTTTATACGCTGCAGGTATTAATATTAAGATATTTTGATGAAATTTGGTACATAGACCTATATTGGCCCAATAACGCAGCCTATTGATTTTGGTGAATATCGGTCCATGTTAAGACCTAGTGCCCATATAAGGGTCCTACCAAAATTATACTGTTTATACGCTGCAGGTCGTAAATATTAAGATATTTTGATGAAATTTGGTACACAGACCTATATTGGCCCAATAACGCAACCTATTTATTTTGGTGAACATCGGTCCATGTTTAGACCTAGTGCCCATATAAGGGTCCTACCAAAATTATACTGTTTATACGATGCAGGTCGCAAATATTAAGATATTTTGATGAAATTTGGTACACAGACCTATATTGGCCTAATAACGCAACCTATTGATTTTGGTGAACATCGGTCTATGTTTAGACCTAGTACCCATATAAGGGTCCTACCAAAATTATACTGTTTATACGCTGCAGGTCGCAAATATTAAGATATTTTGATGAAATTTGGTACATAGACCTATGTTGGCCCAAGGACGAAGCCTATTGATTTTGGTGAACATCGGTCCATGTTTAGTGCCCATATAAGGGTCCCCCCAAAATTGGCTGGGTTACAAACTGCAGGTCGCAAATATTAAGATATTTTAATGAAATTTGGTGCACTGACTCACATTATAGAAAATTTTGACATAAGCCCCATTTTAACCCATTCGAATTTCGGATCCAAAAAATACACCAGACTGGTGTAGGGTATTGTATAGTCGGCATGCCCGACTTTAACCTTTTTACTCGTTAATTCTTAATTTTTTATTAGTTTATTTGAAAAGCTATTTTTAGACCACCTTACTGCCACAATGTGTCTAAACTGTGGCAATTGGTCATTTCCAATGACAACGCCATGTTAAAGTGATATGTCTCTTTCAAAAAAAAAGACCGATCAACGACCGGTCTCCGCCCCCTTGGGACGGAGACCAGTCTTTTTAAGTTTTTTTAGATTATCAATTTTTTGTTTTTTCCAAGATGATGGCAATATTGGTCGCATAGTCAACCAATCTTTTGCTGACGCTTGTAAGTTAGCTTCAACTGCTATTGTGATTGATTTAATTTTTTTTTAGCTATCACATATAACAAGTCTTGTTAGTGGAGTGTGTTGAGTTCTCGGCTGACAACTTGGTGGCCTGGTTCAATTTCCATTAGAACAATGTTTATTTTAATACTATAAATTATCTTTCGTAATTTTTTTTTAGTATTCCAGAAATCTATTTTTAGAACACTTTTTTTTTAATTTTGACAACGTTGAACAATACTGTCAAGATTGTTAATCCCTCATTCTGACAACGCATAACCCACTATCGCGAATGGTATGGCAACATTGTGTCGACTGTATTTTTCTGCCTGGGTAGAGCAAATTGCAATGTCTCAGTGTTGCCAACTTTTGAAGGCAGGAAAGCACCGTGAGCATTGTGAAAACGGGTAAAAAGGGTAAAAATTTACCAAAAATGGGGTAAAAAAGCACGATATTAATTTTTTGAAAAATTAAAGTCAAGAATTTAAAAACACATTTTAGATTTGTAAAATCATGTAAAAAAAGGTTCAAAAATAACCGAAAAAGGGGTAAAAAAGCACCAAACTAATATCTAAAAATTTTGAAGTTTAAATATATCGAAGTTGCTATTTAAAATTGTACTACAAACATTGTGAAAAAATGTAGATTTTGTTTAGTTCGTATTATTTTTTCAACTTTGACAAAAAACTAAAGAAAAATATTGAAAAACGAGAACAACTACCAAAAATATAAACTGTACAAAAAGCACTAAAAGCACTGCCAGAAATCTGGAAAAGCACTGTAAATACCCGCTTTTTTTAAACGGGTATTTGTAAAAAATCACCGGGTGCAAGAGTGAAAAAAGCACCAAAAAATACCCGAAAAGCACTGAAATGGCAACACTGCAATGTCTGTAGACAAAAATGAGCGGAGCGACTTCTCTCGCTACAAAATTATATTTTTTGTATTTTTTTAACTTTTTTTTTAAAAAAACCTGCCAACTTTGGTAATGGAAACAAAATGGTAAATTGAAAAAAGAAAACAAAGAATTTTTAATTTAAAAAAAAGGAGTGTTAAATACAAACTTAAGGTTTTAACATTCGTACCTTCTATGAAATTTAATACACTTACATAATCCAAAAATTATGTTATAAAAATCATAATTCTATGAAATGTTCTTAACTGCAATAATGTTGTTTTTTAAGCCAAAAGGTGTTGAATTTGGTGGTAATAACCTTTTTTGTTGGTAATATCCTTTTTTGTTGTTGTTGTTGTTAATACTACAACAGGGTTGTGGGTTAAATACATTTTTATGAGCTCTAAAATCTACTTTGTAGCTAGGGTTGGTTTATATTAAAATTCTGATATATCACAAGTTTTTCATGCGTAAATTAGACTAGAATAACATTTTTTTATTTAGTATTTTACATTTTTGATTACTGATAGTAATCATAATTTATGACATCAGCTTAAAGTAAAATAACAAAACTAAGAAATAAACTTTGAATGTCACCAAAAAATAAAAAATTAACTTTTAGTTTGTTGTTTATAAAAATTCCTTTTTTTTTATCGTTATTACTTTCAGTCTATAAATCAATTTTTTGTTACATTTTGTTTTCCTTTAACAAAATTTATTAAAATTTTCTTTGGCGAAAGGAAAATAAAGTAATATTATTAAAATGGCCTAGATTTAAGTAAAGTTTTATTTTAATAATAATGTCATTATTTAGTCACTATTTTACTTATAATTTTTGGTTGGACGGTAAAGAGTAGAGGGGGGGGGGGGTGCATTAGGTTTGTTTTCGAATTATAAAGGATTTTTCTTCTTGGTTTCTTACGTTATATACGTATAATATTATAATAAATAACTAGGTCTGTAATAAAATATTAGTGACACTATTAAAATTTATATTCTTGTTTGTAATTTTGTTCTCTCGATGTTTTGCATAGAAATACAATAACTTTGGTAACGAAAAATTATATTATTGTTTATAGGGGGTTTTTCCTTTTTACTAAATTTATTTCTTTTTTTTTACCAACAAAGAAACTATATAAAGGGGTATTCAACAGATCTTAATGAAACTTGAGAGAGAAATAACTATAGAAGTAATGTTTCTTTCTTAAGACCGTATGACACTAGATTTATTTTGTATTGATCAATTATTTGAGAACAGTGCAAATCTAAAGTCATAGGAAAATTACACAAGTGCAAAAAGTGCAACCATACTTACATATCAGGCAAATTAGTAACAAATTGTAAAAACAAAAAATGTAAAAAATTTAAACTTTAAAATGACCTTTAGTTAAGTTGCGTTTATACTTGTATCGCAGTCCCGAGATTTCGATATTCACCACTCAGAAAAAACAATGAAGGAAAGCATATACTACACTCATACAAATAAGTCCGTAAAAATAGCAGAAAAAGTTACTAAAAATTAGTTAAAAATGATGCTGCAGAAAAAACTGCTAATATTAGCAAAATCAGTTTGCTAAATATTAATAAAATGAAAACAGCAAAAAAAACTGTTAAATTTACAGAATTTTAGTAATATTTGAGCTGAATTTTTGTTAATTGCAAATAACAATTTAACTTGCTGAAATCAGCAAAAAAATTGCTAAATAATAGTAGAATGAAAATAGAAAAAAAAACTGTTAAATCTACAAAATTTTTGCTAAAATTTTCTGAAATCAACAAAACTTTTGCAGATTACTAGTGGACTGGAAAAAGGTAAAAAAGGAGCAAATGAAATGAAAATTAATAAATAAAAAATAAATGTGTATTTAAAAACATACTTGGGACCAGTTTATTCAATGTGTCAATTAATTAAAATTTTTTCAATTGGCATTATTTAATGCCTAAATGCCCATTTATAAATGATGAAAGCAGTATTTGTTTTCATGTTTTAATAAAAGAATAAATTAAGAAAATAAATTAAAAATTCGCGTATTTCTTATATTTTTTTTATATTACAATGCTTTTTCTTCAATTATGTGTACATTTCATTACCATTGTTTTCATCAATGCTAATTGAAAAAAATTTCATTGGCATTGAATGGTGATGAAATTTGTTGGCATTGACATTGAGATAAAGTAATGCTAAGTATATTTCAATGTCAATGAAAATTTTCCAAGAATGATTTTCTGTAAAAGTGGTAATATTTATAGACAATAATAGGGGTTTTCATATAAACTCGTATTTTACTCGTAAACGGTGTAAACCTGGTATGTTTATAAGTTTGATGTCAAACTCCATACATAAAAATTATGGGTTCTATTTATACAAGTTTTACAAGGCATTTACGAGTTTATATGAAAACCTCTAATATGTTAACCATAACAAAATGTATTTCAGAGACCCTTCTTTTGATTTTTCATTGTTTGCTGATCGGATATGTACTTCCGAATTTATTTGAGTTTCCATTTTCACCTCTAAAGCTCCACCCACAGGAAAGAAGGTGTGGCCGATTAAAAATATCGTATTCTTTAAATAAGTTTAAAAAGTACAATATTGGGGGAAAAAATTATGGTCATCCCCGTAAACTCCACTTGCTCCCCAGAGATACTTTTAATCACAATTTTTATATTAAAATGGTTCGTCCAAAATAAACCTTGATCTTTGAAAATTAATGTATTACGATAAATAGAAACTTTTCTCATAAATTTTAATAATTTAGATATTTTATGAGTAGGACAAATTTTCAACCATTTCAATTTAGCTTTATTTAAAATTTTGCATTATTTTTGTCGAGTTAAAAATATCCCAGTGTAGAAACGGTAATGACATATCATTATTTTTTGGTGTACCAGTAATGACACCCAATTACCTTCTGCATTATTTTAAAACATATAATAATGAGTTACTGATAATGACTTATTTTTATCATTATTTCAAATAGAAAATAATTTTTTTGAAAATTTTTTGAAATCTATTTTTAGACTCAATATTTTTTAAACACTGGTAAGGATATATGTAACCACATATTTTTTGATTTTTTGTATGTTGGCGAGTAAGCTTACTTGTGTGCAGCAGGTCAATTATGTTTTTATCTATTAAATATTACATGTCGATATAGCTCAGATGGTAGAGCTGTTGACTGGAAATTTGTAGACCCAGGTTCGATTCCCGCACCAGCAAATTTTACTTAAAAAAAAAAAAAAACAATAAAAAATATTTTTTTTTATATAATTAATTTTTTTGAAAATCTATTTTTAGACTCGTTATTTTTGTCAGTACTGGTGAGCACATAGGTAAATATATATTTTTTGATTTTTCGTATGCTGGTGTGTAACGACATGTAATAACAAAAGTAAGTAGTTACCATTACCAAGTATGTAGTTACATAACCATATATCTGGTAATGATTTTCTACACTGGGATGCAGTAATTTTTATGAGTCATTTAACATTCTGTTTATAAGCGCTCCAAAATTGGTGGTTCAGTTTACAAAAAATTTGTAAAATTAGCAAATCTTCTGTTAAAAATTAGTAACTAAAATTCAGAAAAATACTGTAAAGTTAGCAAATTTATTGTTAAAAATTAGTAACTAAATTCGGCAAAAAAAAATAGCAAAAAAGTTTGTAAGTTAGTAATGTGGAGGTAGCAAAAAAATTAACTAAAAATTCAATTTTAACTAAAAATTTGTTAAAAATTTGTTAAGTTGAAGTACTAACAGTTTTACTAACTTTTCTACAAACTTTTTTCTATGAGTGTAGATGTTCAATTTTGAATAAAGCACACATAGTTAGCTCTAATTACGAAATTCTCTAAAAATTTAACGCCTCGAGATTTGGATGCAAAGTAAACGCAACTTTATTCATTGTCTAGAATGTTGGCAATTTCCTAAGTTTTTTCTCGTTTCTAGTGTTTTTTCTGTGTTTATAACGATTTTTAGCAATTGTAAGCTATTTTTCGTTAGATCAAGGTGGGCATCACTGTTTATTTGTTTTTTTACTATCTCTAGTATTTGCTGTTTCATTTCATCAGTGCTACATCAATTCAATACAAAATAAAGCTAGTGTCATACGGGCTTTAGTTTCGTTCGCCATCTAATGTTAAGGGGTATAAAAATGGGGTCAAATGTAAACACCGTTTTTGCGTTTTTTATGTTGGTTTTTTAGGAAATTTATGTGAAATGAATGGAATTTTTAACATTCATTCAGTGTGACCAAAATTATTGAAAAGTACTCAAAGAAAATTCAAACCCATTGTAATTAAGAGTTGTTTTTATATGAAAAAATACAAAACAACTATTAGGACAGTTATTTAACAAAATAACTAAAGAAAAGTACTGTAATTCGTAACAGTTGTTTAAGGCAGTTATTTTTAATATTAGAGCAAACAATTACAAAAACAGTGTTCTTGCAGTAAACAGTTATTTTTGTTATTTATTTAAAAAAAATTTCCATAGTAGTGTTGTTTTTTCAAACGCGTCGTATAGACCAAATACAATTAATATTGTCGTTAATATGTATTTTTATTAATTCTAATTTAGTAGGTTTGAGGTTAAGAAGAAGAATAAACCTTCCTCAAAAGTTATAAACACATTAAATTTGCAAATCAGACTAGATCTATTTTCTGCCTTTTTATGGACAGGCTTCATCAGTGATCTTCCATTAAATTGTATTATTGTTTATATTTTTATTGTCAGATTGTCTCTATATGAATAATTTCAGAAGTGATCAAACAGACATATACAATTTCGTTGACATTTTAAAATTTTTTTTTATAGAATGACTGTTACTTTGTTGGGTCAATTACTCTTATCAGAAATTCCAAATAAAATTTACAATTAGTTCTAAATTTGTTATTACTGTTACATTTTTAGTTTGCAAATAAAAATCAGAAAATTGTATCCCACATGCTTAAAAACGTAACGACTGGAGAACTGTTTGCCCTAAAATTTTAACTAGGATCTTTTAGTAAAATATACCTTTGTAATAGAATAAAAAGTTAACTGCAAAAAATGGTAATTTTTAACAATTATATCAGTTGTTTAAAAAATTGTTATACAATAATAAAAATTTTCCAGTTATTTTTATTACAATGCTAGTTATTTTTAATGCAGTTTTTGGTGTTTTTTCCAACAGCTAAAAATAACTACATTTTTAGTTATATAAAACGTAATTACCTTTGTCTAGTTTTAAATTCCATATGTGTACCTTTGTTTTAACTGTCATTTTCAGTAGATTCTACAGACAAAATTTTTCGAATGTATATACGATATAAATATAAATCATGATTTTAGACCATGCCGATTATACCTCTATGTAGTTTCCTTGTAAGTTACTATGGTTATTTTAGTTAATAAATTTTTATTATTGTATATTTATATGAGCTAAATAACAAAATTACGAAAAACAAACTATTTTATAACTGTCATAACAATACGAGTATGTAGTTAGTTTAGAGGGAATAAATAAATATTAAACAATTTGAACATTTTAGTTAAAACTTTAAAGGAAATACAAAAAACTATAATAAATATAGGTATGTCCTATAGACATATACAAAAAAGTTAGTAAAAAAGCCGTGTTCTAACCCAACAGCAACTAATTTAGTTGCTATTTAGAACTAATTTATTTGTTCTAAAAGCACATTTATACGCGTGAGGAAACTGCTAGAGATAGAACAAAAATAAACCCTAAATAGATCAATTCATTCACAATAGAGCTATTTAGAGGTACTTTTTGCTTTATGTCTAGCAATTTTCTCGGGAGTGCAAATTAAAATCAGTTGGGCTAATTCTCTCTTGTTTCCGTTTAAATCAGGTATTTATATTAAGAAGCAGGGATGGAAATGTGTTTTCTCATTTTGTACCAACCACATAAAGAAATTGTACTTTTTCGACCCTCACGGTACCAACATTTTTCATATATAGAAAATTTTTCCGAGTAATGTCAAACTTGCAGGGAGGTCAAAATGTACACAAAAAAGTACAATTGTACCATGTTTTCCATCCCTGTTAAGAAGTTATGGCGATTTTCGCTTTTTAAAAATTGCGAAATTGACACTGAACATCAATAAATTTTGACGAAATTAGTTTTGCTTACTACAAGCAATATGAATCACGGCAACAAAACTATGTTCCCTGCTGTCATACATTGTTGTTCAATTCAAATTGTTAATGCATTAATCATACTTTACAAATAAAATAAACAGTTTATAGTTAAAATCTCTCTTTTTTCGGTTACCATATTGTTCTCTCGTCTATAATCATTTATTATATTATAGACGAGAGAATAATAGAATTTATATTTCTCTTTTCAAATTACAATCATATTATAATCTGAATTCAGAGAGATCATTTTCACATTCACTGGTATACTTAGTTTAGACAACTAAAAGATGGTCAATATATTTTTCTATGAGCGCTATCGATCGAGTTAGCGACATTATTGTTTAAGTCGAATAAAATAAGACATATTAAAAAAAGAACATACACTCAAAAAAATAAGTTAGTAGAAAAATTAGTAAAACGTCTTGTATATCAAGTGTACTAGTTTTCAGCAATTATTTTGCTGAAATTCCGTTTTCAGCAAAAGTTTTAGTTATATTTTTTTAGCACTAAACTAATTTTGAACTAATGTTTTACTAATTTATTTTGCTACAAAAATTGTGCTGATAACCACATTTATAGCGTGGACGACAACCAGATAGTCAAGATGTAGATAGATGCAGCTTGTCTGGATGTAGTACAGACAACGGAAATGATAAAAAAGAAAAATAACTCTACACAATTTCTATATTTAAATTTTCAGCAAAAAAATTAACTAAAGTAAAATTTTGCTACAAGTTTTTTGAGTTTTTTTCAGTCTACTAATATTCAACAAAAAGTTTAGTGATTTTAGCAAGGATTTTTTTCATTTGCAATCGACTAAGTGTTAGCAAAACTTTTGCTGAGATTACTATTTTTTTGGTCAAAATTAGCTCGCTGATTTTCAGCAAACATCTTTTGCTGAAATAACCAACTTTTTTGCAAGCACGCTGCTGACTAAAAATTTGCTGACACAGCCACATTTTTTGCTGACTTTACTGACTTTTTTTTGAGTGTAGAATATATAAAAATAAGTTATTGGCATTCAGTTAAATAGTGCTATTTTTGTGGAAGAAAGTATGTGGACTACCCAAGAAGTCTGGGTAAAATATAAATTAGTAGGTTTGAGGTTAAGAAGAATAATAAACCTTTTCTCTAAAAATTATAAACACATTAGTTAAGTGTTGTTTTTTCAAACGCGTCGTATAGACCAAATACAATTAATATTGTAATTAATATTTATTTTTATTAATTCTAATTTAGTAGGTTTGAAAAAAGGCAGAAACTGGATCTAGGCTGATTTGCAAATTTAATGTGTTTATAACTTTTGAAGAAAATGTTTATTCTTCTTCTTAACCTCAAACCTACTAAAATATAAACACATTAATTTGCAAATCATACTAGATTTAGTTTCTTCCTTTTTCTATGAAAAGGCTTCATCAGTGATTTTCCTTTAAATTGTATTATTTTCTCTATATGATAATTTTTTTCAACAACCCGTCTCACTATGCTTCGTCCCTTGGACACAAAAAAAAAATTGTCTCAAATTGTGAGTAAAGAAGGATTTTTTTTTTAAAGATAAGAAAGTAACTCAAACAAATGTGAAAGAAAATATTTGGTGTGATTGCTGTTGCCGCCAAGAGAGGGCGCTAAACTCAGAGAATTTTATGCAAAAATGACTTAACAGAAAAATGGGTTTTAATTGTTTTACGAAAATAATTCTCAAAAATACATTTTTTTAAAAACTTGTTCGAAGATTTGTTTTTTAGTTACTTCAATATATTTGTAGTTAAATTAAAATATGATTTTTAGTACCATATTTTTACAAAACAAGTATTTTTTATTGCTCCGAAAAACACGTTTTTTTTTTGTTGAAAATCCAAAAATTACTTAAGTTTCATGGAGTATAAAAAAAAATTATATAAAATTAGATATTTTTTTTTCCTTTTTTGTAAGTTTGTACTGTTATATAATAGATCATTAAAAAATGGATTTTTTGAAATGTCTAAATTCATGATTTTTACACAAATTTCACGCATTTAAGAGTGTTTAGTATTCAAACCATGTGAACCTTCCATTTTAGGTATAGGTAGTGTAGAGCGGACTTTTGTAAAACACTATGAGGAACATTTTTGTGGAACATTCTAACCCTCTAACTCTTCAATGAAAGGGAATTTTTTGGCCCCTTTTTAAAAAAGACCCATAAGTTGATGAGTTAGAGCGTTAAAATGTTCCACAATAATGTTCAGGACCTATGGTAGCTGGGCGTGTCCTTGGCCCGATATTTCCAAAAATTAAAATTTTTCTTAACTAAGGGGTTCTATGTCAGTATACCAAATTTCAAATCTCTGTCTCCACTCCTTCTATTTTTGTCCAATCGTTATATGGGATCAAAGCACTGTGCGTCGGCTGTAGGAAACGAACCTCTGCCTATTCCTACGTTACAAGCGTACCTATACTAAGGTGTGACCGCTTAGCCATCTCACCCAAGTAAGGTCTTGAATGCAATATAACTATTTGATAGTTTGCTTTCCTATTCAGCTTTCTGTTATTGTTTTTCAGTCAGATGTGATAAAATACAGACACATACAAACATTCTACTTTCAGATTTTTGTTTATCTTCCAATCTCCTCCTTGTCTCCTTTTTAGCAAATGCTACCACTAGGGTATTCAATTAACCGACATTTTAATTTAATCGATTAATCGTTCAAATAATTATTCGGGTTTTTTTCTTAACCGATTAATCCAATAAAATTTTAAAATTACTCGATTAATCGAAAAAATATTATGTAAAATAATATACATACATTTGTTGTATTTTTAATAATTTTATTTAAAAAGAAGAAGAAAAAGAGTTTCGGAAACTCTTTTTAAATTCATAAAAATAAAAAATGGTATAATTGAGATCTTACTTTATAAAAATTTTTAGTACTTCTGTCCTCTCTGTAATCTATTCAAATTTTATCCAAATCGGGGAGAACCACACCGCAGACCTTTCTATATATTATACATAGCGCTCTATAATATCTTCATTCAACTCAGAAAACACATAAATGTAGAGAGACATTCTGTTGAGAATTGATTTTCCCTCCATGTTTACGTCCCTCCATCCCTTCATTTGATTTTAGCAACTATTTCTCAGGAAATTTAAAAAAAACCTTGTGATTAATTTTGACAAATTTGTTTCTAGCAAAGTTAGCTGAATTGGGGTCTGAAAAGCTCATATATATATATAAGAGGTTATTTAGTTCTCATTAAACATAATTTAGAACTCATAAATACTAATTTTGAATATAATCTGGTTAACAACTTATTTGTAAATTTCTTTGTCTTACTTTTCAAATAAAAAACACCTGGATATGTTTATTTGTCTTTTAGTTTGCCATTTATTAATTCGAATCCTATGGCTTGGGATAATATCCTTTGCTAAAGGATATTATGAATGCAGAGTGCTCACCACTGTTGATTTTTTTGTTTTTTCTTTGATATTTCAGATGTTTTTTACAATTTGTTAAATAAGTTTTAATAAAATCCCATATTTACTTTAATAAAAAATATATATTTTTGAAACATTTTATTAATTTTTTACCAATTTCGATTAATCGATTAATCGTATTAAATTATTCGAATTTTTCGTTTTTCGAAATATGGCCATTTTAAATTAATCGAACAATTTTTGAGCAAAATTGTTCGATTAATCAAATAACGATTAATCGACTGAATACCCTAGTTGCCACACTGACATATGGTTTTTACGTTTAAGAGCAGGCAATTTCTATAATTGTTGAACATTTTATTTATACAATCATCTGGGGTGATGCCCACGAAACAATTGTATTATCTATCATGGAAATTGCCAACCTTTTTGAAACAACAAATAAAATCTAATAAGACAATATCATATTAGTGTTTGGACTTGAGGTAGAACACTATTGTAACTATCCCAGTCAGAAAAATACAAACGGGAAAGCGGTGGCAAAGCACTTTAACAGGTGGTACAAGTACTGGCAAAAAGTGCTTTCCCATTCCCAAAATGATAACATCATTAGACAAAAGGACCGGCTGTTCAAAAAGCGCCGGAAAAGCACTGGAGGAACAAAATTTTTAAACGTTGGTAAAACGCTGGCAAAACCAATAAATAGGTGGTCTGGAAATATATTTTCCAAAATAAAATTAAAAAAAAGTTCATGTATTTTTTTTGGTCCTGCCGTGATTTGAACCCAGGCCGTCAGATTGGCAGACGATTGCTCTACCCACTGAGCTAACGCGACATATAATATTTGATGGCTAAACACATAAATGTGTGATAATAGCTGGACAACTACTGGCTGTGCCAAAATGCTAGTACTGGCAAACAATTTTTTGTAACTAGTATGCCAGTGTTGGTAGGGCAAAAAAAAGTTGGTCTTGAAGGAGCTTTCCCACAAACAAAAAATTGATTTTATAAAACAAAAAAAATTTAAATTAAAAAAAATCCAAAAAAATTTTTTTGCTTGCAACCGGATTTGAACTCGGAACCTTCCGACTTCCGACATTTTTTAACGAAGCGTCAGCATTTTTATAAAATCATTGGTTTTCCAGTGAATTGATTTTCGTACGCCTGGTAGCATTGACTAGGTAGCACTGGATAACCACTGGTTGCAAACCTTGGCATATCACTCTAAGCCAATTCTTTGCCAGTGGTTTTTTTTATAAACCACCGAAATTTTTGTAAAATAAATACTGGTAAAACGCTTTTTGCAAACGCTGGCAAAGCGTCCCAAATGAGTGTTCTGCCAGTCATTTATTTTTAACACCGTGGTTACCCAGTGGTATGCCAGTGCTTGATTTTTTGTACCACTGGCGATTTCTGACTGGGTAAATACATTTTATTTATGTTTTAAAACTTCTTGAATTTTTATAAATTCTAATCTCTACCCAGGTAGAAATTGCCAACGGTTCCTACAAAAAAATAGTACTGGGAGAACACTAAGGGTTTTCACAAGGGGTGTACTATTTATTGTATCGTTGTATCGTCCTAACAAAAAACAGAGTTGTTAAAAATTAAATTGAAAAAATACAACATTTGAGAATAGCACGATACATCATTTTTACGTATGTTTAGTGTCCTATGTTTGAGTATGCCAACAGAAGAAAATTGAATAGAAAATCGTTGTTAAACACAAATAAAAATTTTAACAACTCTGTTTTTTGTTAGAACGATACAACGATACAACAGATAGCACACCCCTTATGAACAACCTAACTGTTTTTTTCTTTGTGCCAGTACCACTCAAGAAGGGAGTTACCAATACTGTTTTCTGGAAATTTACGACGGTTTGGTAAATTTATTTAGCAATTTTAATCAATTTATCTTATTTAATCTGTAATGGAATCCCTGTTTAATGAATACTGGGTTTAATAAAATCCCGGTTTAACAAACGTATTTATAAAAATTCTTTAAATCGGGTCCAAAAACAGATAATAAAATTGATATAAATAATTGAAATTTTTTTATAAATTCCTAAATGCTTTTTAAATTGAAAGTTATTTTTTCTAATAATTGCAAATTGTGTTTTTCGAAATATTCCGGAATAAATAATGTTTTCGAATTTTTTGATTAATTTAAGATTCTTAAATGGCTCATAGAAATGATTATTGTATCTTAGAAAACACTTTTTTTTTGGTAGAAAATATGAGCCCTCAGAATTCAATCCAAAAAGTTGTCTCGACAATCTAAAAGGCTGTCTCAAAATAAGGGTTAATTTCTCGGACTCAAAGAAGATTCTAAAATTATTTATGTTTATGAGGAAAATTTCGATTTTATATATTCTTTTTTCTGAGTCATTTCGAAGTACACAGGGGGCTCTTTTGGACGGACCACTTTCATAGGAAAAGATGGAAAAATGTTTATGTTTTTGGATCTCATTTCTGAGCCATTAATGATCATCTTTGTTTGCTGGGATACTTTTTTCAAAATTTAAAAATCAGTTTAATCGGGTGATCTTTATCATACAAAAATTTTTTTTTAATTTCGAATAAAGAAGAAAGGTATGATGTGGCGGCAACTCTTGAAACTCTTCGAGTGGCTCTTTATTACAAATACGGCAATTTGGATTACTGTCGTTGTCACTAAGCCAGAATGGCGCCTCAAAGCTGAACAAAATTTTGCTCTAAGCTCATGAAACACTTGCCTCGTGAAACGCCGATATTTATAATACTGCTAAATAATTTGTAGATAAGCTAGGACTAGGTTTTATGGATATAAAAAAAAATTGCATTTTTGGAATCGTGAGACAATTTCCTTTAATTTGAGTACCCATGTTACTATGTTCCCCCGTTCTTTGCCCCCACGGGCCTCCTGGGCCCAGCCCCTCCCAAAATTAATTTCGGTTTTTTGTTCTTTAATTCCAGAGGGGGTCATATTTTTTTCCCGAAACCCCATAAACTGCAGTTTTGCTGAATATTTAAGCTTTCCACTACGTGGAGAGGATATAATAAGTTTGTGCTGATGTTTGTAACACCAAAAAATATTGGAGCTAGACCCACCTTATTGTATACCGATCGGCTCAGTATCACTTTTTATTTCGATTTAAAGATGTCCGACTGTCCGTCCGTCTGTCTGTAAATGTTTCAATGAAATTTGGTACACAGACCAATGTCGGCCCAAGGACGATGCCTATTGATTTTGGTTAAAATCCGTCCATGTTTAGACCTAGCGCCCATATAAGGGTCCCCCCAAAATTGGCATTCTTGTGCGCACTCCACAGGTCGCAAATATTAAGATATTTTGATGAAATTTGGTACACCAAATAGGTCCATGTTTAGACCTAGTGCCCATATAAGGGTCCCCCCAAAATTGGCTTGGTTACACGGTGCAGGTCGCAAATACGAAGATATTTCAATGAAATTTGGTTTGCTGTCTCAAATGGTCCCAAGGACAAAGCCTATTGATTCTAGATCGGATCGGCCCATATTTGGACCTATCGCCCATATGATCTATATTTTCGATGTTCTCTTTTATAATTTTATAGAAAATTTTGACACAAGTCCGTTTTAACCCATTCGAATTTCGGATCCAAACATTAGTTGGCTTTTAACCAGACTGGTGTAGGGTATTATATAGTCGGCATGCCCGACTTTAACTTTTTTACTCGTTATTGGTTAAAAAGTATGGGCAGTTTAAAAATAAGAAATTTTCCATACTTTTGCTAAAAGGCAGAATTTCAAAGCACTGTCTACTTACTGAATTATTTTATTTAAAGTACTGGCAATCTACTAAATCCCAGCGCTGTGCCAACGTTGGCAAATAACTACGGCCAAGCGTATATTGGTGTTATCATTTCGACACCATACCAGTGCTGTAAAAGTTAAAAATCCGAGACATCGCCAGTACATGTACTACCGTCTCCAACGTCGTGCCAACACTGTGCCATGCGTATTTTTCTACCTGGGTATCGATCTTTATTATTATTATATATTAGTAAATTTACAAAATTTGTGCGTAAAATTAAAATTTATCAACAAATTAAAAAAATTATGCCTATAATACCACTATATGTGTATTATTGCAAATGAAAATGTTTACGAAATAATTTTACGCATTTTTTGTTTATATTTAATCATTATGCGTTATATTACACAAAAATTTACTCATTTTTTAGTAGTGCATGTAACATTTTTTTAGAGTGTATTGTAGTGAATATAAAAAAAAAATAATTTAAATACTGTTATTTATTTTCGGCCAACAAAAAATGTAATTAAATGTTTATTTTATTTTGCAATTAAATTAATACAAAAACGCTAAAAATCAATTTAATTAAAAACTAATAAAAAGGGTTAAAACCTTTAGCACAAACTTAAATAAAACAAAAAAAGGACAAATAGTTTCAGCACAAAAAATACCCTTCCTCCACCAAATAACAATTGTTTTTACATTAAATAAATGACTTAATCACGTGTCTAAGATGGTCGTCACCTTTTGTGGGGAATACTTCAATTTTTATGATCCCTTTTGGGCAAAAATTTATACAGGAATTGTCAAAGTAAATATACTGACAATTAGCGGTCAAATTTATTTGATGTTTAATTATCTTTATTGATTCACTAGAGTGCGGTACAACGACCCCCTGCCTCCTCTTTAACAATTAAGAGTTAAAAAATTATTGCAACTTTTAAGAAACATTTTGTTTTGACAATTTCTTTGTGTTTTCTAAACCATTTAAAACTATAACACGTGCCAAGTTTATTTCTGAACAAATAAAACACCTTTGTTAATTTTAACAAAAAATTTTCTATTGTTGGTGATGATTTCTAGCCAAAAATTGTCTTGAAAGTGTATTAAGAATTTCCTAAACATAAGTTTGTTGTTTTCTCAATTTTGTTAGTTTTTCCCTCAAATGACACGTGCTTAATGTTGTTGTCGTCCTTTTTAAAACATCCTGTATGTTGTAAAATTTGTGTTTTCTAGAACACAATTTTCAGTTCAAACAAACATTTATGTATTTATATTGTTTAATGTCATTTGTTTGTATGTGTATTTTACGTTGATTATCCGGCATACCGCCGTCTGTCTGTCTCTTTTATATGTTTGTTTTTGGTTGGTTTGTGAATTGTTTTTATAAGTGCTGGTCATTTTGTTGTTGTCGTTGTTTTCATTTCTGCTGAAAAGTTAATGGACCAGAACCAATGTCAAAATATTTAGTTAAGTGAATTCAAAATGCCAATGTACCCTGTGACCCCTTGACTGTAATAAAGATCAAGTTCATTGTTTTTGGGTTTAAAAAATTCAACATTTGAAACCGTTTGAATTTATTATAAAAAAAAATCGAAATATCAGTTACGAAAAATTGTTTAAGACACTGATTAAGAAAACCAGCTTTTTTAATACGATAGCCGTGGTGAATTTTGTCCCCGGTTTTATAACCTCAAATATGAAATTGGACAGATAAACTAAATGTTTGCCAATGAATGTTTTTTGTTCGATTTCAGATCATACAATTAAATTACAGAGAATAAAAATTTTAAAAATTCCGATAAGGCCAGCAGGGTAGAGTACGTATTTTCGAGTCCCTCTACAGACCCATCTTCAGTATTCATGCCTTAATGCGTTATTAATTGATAATGATCTATTTATATTGACTGTAAAACAAATAAACTAATGTAAACGCAACTTAATTAGATTAACATCAACGAAATTCTAACAATGATATTTTTATCCCCTGCTATTACTATTTGTCCATATGGACCGATTCTATCTAGAATAAATAAGCTCTATCCTTGGGCGCATGTATGTAAGCGTGCACACTAATTAATTTTTGTTTAAATTTACCAACTTATAGTAGTAAACTGGACCCGTATCGTAAATATGATAATTTTACTCCCAGTGAGTAAATAAAACAAATTACACACATGATGTGTAAGTTAATTCCACACAAAAAATTTGTAAATTTACATTGAAAATGCGTAAAATTTAAAAAAAAAATGTGTAATTTTAGTAAATTAAATACAAAATTTGTCAACATTAGCACATGTTTAAGGAAAAATTTGTAATAAAACAATTTATTTTTTGAATATTTTATTTTATATTTTTAAATTTCTTGATTTTTTTCAAATGTCAATCTCTGTGTATTTTCATTACTCTAAAAAGTTAGTAAATTTACAAAATTTGTGCGTAAGATTTAAATTTATCAACAAAATAAAAAAATGTACACTAATAGAAAAAAATCCGTAAAAAAATTAGTTAAAACTACTAAAAGTTAGTTAAAAATGATGCTGCAGAAAAAACTGCTAAAATTAGCAGATTATTTTTGCAATATATTAGTATGTAATATAGGAACAGCAAAAATAAAACTGTTAAATATACAGAATTTTAGTTATAAAGGGTGGTTCAACCAAAACGCACGATGTTAATTGTAAATAAAACAAAAACTTTTCAGAGAATTATCTTAATATTTTTCATTATGATATAAGGATCTACACTCATAGAAAAAATTTTGTAGAAAAGTTAGTAAAACTGTTGGTACTTCAACTTAACAAATTTTTAACTAATTTTTAGTTAAAATTTTATTTTTAGTTAATTTTTTTGCTACCTCCACATTACTAACTTACAAATTTTTTTGATATTTTTTTTGCTGAATTTAGTTACTAATTTTTAACAATAAATTTGCTAACTTTACAGTATTTTGCTGAATTTTAGTTACTAATTTTTAACAGAAGATTTGCTAATTTTACAAATTTTTTGTAAACTAAACCATTATGGAGCGCTTATAAACAGAATCCCTACGGGAAATTTAACAAACTGTCACCGAACTGGGCCCTTTATACAGAGACTATTAATTATAGAGATAGGAAATCAAAACTAACACTACTCACCGATAGAGGGCGCTGAAATTTAGTATTACCTGAGCAACTATTTAGTATCCATTTAGTATCAGCTGAGCCTATATTTCAAAACCTAAAAACTGCTGAAAACTGCTCAAAATAAGAAGAAAACAACGCGGAATATATTCAGATAATAAAATTTGAGATATTGGTTTGTTTTTTTTTTGCTTTGTTGTTTGTTATTATTTAAATTTAAATAAAAAAAGAAAATTGTCAATTTTTTCAACAAAGTGCCATCTAGTGATAAAAATATTTTTATAACTTATTTTTTTGGTGATGCCGTACCCCTGCCTTTATATGAAATAGACTGGTCACTTTTACATGGCGTTATCATAGGAGGGGGAAATTGACCCCTTGTAACATGTCACAAGACAAATCCTAGGACAGGTCCCTGAACTTTGTTTTTTATGAGACTTCAGTAACCTGTCCTAGGATTTGTCTTGTGACATGTTACAAGGGGTCAATTTCCCCCTCCTATGATAACGCCATGTAAAAGTGACCAGTCTATTTCATATAAAGGGGCCAGTCACAAGGGGTCAATTTCCCCCTCCTATGACAACGCCATGTAAAAGTGACCAGTCTATTTCATATAAAGGGGCCAGTTCGGTGACAGTTTGTTAAAATTTCCCGTAGGGTTGTTAAATGACTCATAAAAATTACTGCATATTTTTAACTCGCCAAAAATAATGCAAAAAGTTTTTAAATAAAGCTAAATTGAAATGTTTTCATTTTATTAATATTTAGCAAACTGATTCTGCTAATATTAGCAGTTTTTTCTGCAGCATCATTTTTAACTAATTTTTAGTAACTTTTTCTGCTACTTTAACGGACTTATTTGTATGAGTGTATAACAATTATGTAAGAAACAAACTATCGGCCAAATGCTCGCCACAGCTTCGGTGGCATACCTCTATCCGATGGTCCGTATTTTCAATGACTCTGAGACATAATTGAGGTTCAATGTCGTTAATGTGCCGAATTATCTCATCCTTTAGCCCTTGAATTTTTTTTGGCTTATTGACGTACATGTTTTCTTTTAAATATCCCCAAAGAAAGAAGTCCAACGGTGTCAAATCACATGATCTTGGTGGACAATTAACATCGAGACGACGTGAGATAACACGGCCATTGAGTTTCTCGCGCAAAAGAGCCATTGTTCCGTTGGATGTGTGGCAAGTGGCACCATTCTGTTGGAAGCACATATCGTCCAGGTCCATGTCCTCAATTTCTGGCCACAAGAAGTCCGTTGTCATCTAGCGATAGCGAACACCATTCACGGTAACTGCTTGGTCGACCTCATTTTCGAAGAAGTACGGCCCGATGACGCCGCACAGTGCCTTTCCCTATATAGTCAATTGGCAAAATTAGAGGAGTTATCGCAGAAGAATGAAATTCGGTGTGCTGGTTCAGAACATGTAAATTAAGAAAAATTCGCAAAATCGTTTCAGCAAAATCGGTGCAAGGACATGACTACCTTCCATACATCCTTAATCTAAATTTTTTAATTTTAGCTACAATTATAAACAGAATAAAGCGAAAATTGGTTACTGCCGATCAAATTATGTCCTTTAACTCAGTGGTTAATTTTGTTTCATTCGGGGCAAGGACATGACTACCTCCCATATATCCTTTTTCTAAAAAACAATATTCCGGCTTAATTTATGATCAGAATGCACCAAAAGCTTAAAATAGTTTGTAAAATAATACTTTTTAGCTCTTTGGCAAATTTTGTTTCATTCGGTGTAAGGACATGACTACTTCCCATATATCCTTTTTCTCAAAAACTATATTTTGGCCAGATGTAAGATCAGAATGCACTAGGAACTTACAATAATTTATAAAATTATACTTTTTATCTCTGTGGCAAATTTTGTTTCATTCGGTGCAAGGATATGACTATCTCCCGTATATCCTTTTTCTTATTCATTATCAATTTTAAGGGCGCCACAGACGAGCAGTATCATTGCTTAATTTTTACAAGTTTTTTTATGGTGCAATATTATTTCATTTTAGCAAAACCTTCAATATGACACACACAGGGTCAAAAATATTGGAAATTGCTAAAATTTAGTGAAAACAATTTTTGACAAAATAATCAATTTTCATAAAATGTCCTGGAAAGGAGTTGCTCTCCACACAAAACCGGAAACATAATTTTTCCAATTTATTATTTTTCTTTAATAATAACTATTATATTACAAAAATAGCTTTTGACATTTCCAAATTATGTATTTTAAAAAAAAATTTGACAAATAAATAAAAAAACCGTTTTTTTTTCATTTCTATTAAATTTATGGGCATTTCGGTTCTAGGTTAAAGTGGGTTAATGATATCACTATGCGACAGTCAAAATCGGGATGGGATGAAACCAACGGGAAATGTTATATCGGTCAAAAACAAGTCATACGTGTCCCGGCGTTTCGCAGGGTCACCCCTAGGAATCGAGATATATCTTTTTTTTGACATAACTCGAGAACCACTAGTCCGATTTTGCTCAAACAATTTTAAAAAAATTAAAAATTACAATTCCTTTAATCTGTTCATATAACGTTTTTCTATATACTCAACAGTTTTGGTAAAAATAAATGTTTGTTACCGCTACCATAAAAATCAATAACCTTTTGTTTATTACTTTTTTTTAATATTTTAGGCAAAAAATATTTTTTTCTTCATACATTTATTTTTACCGGCAAAACTGTTGAGTATATAGAAAAACGTTATATGAACAGATTAAAGGAATTGTAATTAAAATTGTTTGAGCAAAATCGGACTAGTGGTTCTCGAGTTATGTCAAAAAAAAGACCACCAAAGGTCAAATCGATATATCTCGATTCCTAGGGTTGACCCAGCGAAACGCCGGGACAGGTATAACTTCTTTTTTACCGATATAACTTTCCCCGGTAGTTTGAACCCTTCCCGATCACTAACCCCTACCATTTGTCTCACAGTGTATCCAGCGAAACCAAAATTCCGTATCTGAATAATTTTAAGTATATTTAATGAACAAGTTAAATAAAAAACTAGTGTTTGCAAAAATTTCGAATTTTGTGAATTTTTAATTGATAGGCTATTTTCTTTTTCAAAAATGGACCATTTTTGGCAGCAATTCAGCAAGGGTTAAAGTTTTCTAAGAAAAAAATTAAATTCTTAAATTTTGAACCTACTAGATGAAAACTCGGCGGTATAATGAATGAAAATCGAAAAATCGTATTTTAAGGGACAGCATATAAGTTCATATGCATACATACATATATATCTACATAAAATTGAAAAATTGGGATATGTAGAAAAAGTTAAAAATTTTAAATTTGCGGTTCAAAATTTAATTTTTTTACAGAAAATTATACATCCTAATGGACTATCTAAATCACAAAAAAAAATTACTTGTTTTTTTATATCTTTTTTAAATTTCTCTAAACTTTATAAAATTTTAGGTTTTCCGCAAAACAAAGTGTTATTACTTAAAAATTTTTCCTTGAATTTTTTTTTTTTATTTTTACACCACATAAAACCGATGCTTGTGTTTTAATATATTTATTATTTTAATTTTTGGTGGTACCTTAAAATTTAGCTCTTTCTAACTTTGTTAAAACTCAGGTAAAAGGGTTTGGATATGTATAAAATTTTTTAATTTGCGGTTAAAAAAAAACAATTTTTTTCCAAATTCTATTAAAGAGCTTCAAGGTGTCCTAAAATCATAAATAAAAAAAAAAATATTTTTCCATATTTTTTTTTACTCTACTAAACTTAAGCAACTTTGGGATTTCCAGTGAAAAAATGTCTTAAGTATTCGATGCCACCAAATATTATTCTATAAAAAATTTACAATTAAAATAATTTTTACTTATTGCGAATACAGTAAATAACAAAACCACCGTGTTTCAAAGAATTAGCTTTAAAAATTAATTTTTGCCAATTTTTTTTGTAAAGCATTCAAAATTTGATTTTCGTTTAACTATTTTAGTTCAAAATTTTTTTGACTTTAGCGCCCTCTGTTGTTAACAAAAAGAGAAGGTATTGAATTCCTCATTCATATTTATTTATGGTATTATGTCACCTCTTCAAAAATGTATAAATCACTAACGTTCCGCACACATTTTTTTTTTAATTTTGCCTATGGGACAAAGCACTGTGCGCCGTCAGCCCATAAACCGAACCAAACAGTCACTCTTTGTGTATGTATCGGCTTTTCAACAATCACTCGTGGATTCTCATTTGCCCAAATGAGAATGAGTGCACGAAATGCATTTTGATTTGAACGCCCATTTTCGTAAAAGGCTTCAACAATCTTAACGCGCTGCTCAATTGTGTACCTCTCCATGGTTGAATTTGTCAAACACTGAAACATAGAAATGTCAAATTAAGTTGGGCAAAAAACTTGACGTTAAGGTATGACTCACAATTAACATAGTGCATTATGGAAGGACAACCCTTTATTTGAGCTAAATTTTTGTTAATGGAAAATAGAAAATTAACCTGCTAAAATCAGCAAAAAATTTTGCTAAATAATTTGTAGCCTAAAGAAATTTTCGAAGTTTTTTTTCGATTTTTTTTTAAATACAAATAAAAATTGAGCCTTTTGAAAACAGCAGTTTACAATTTTTTAGCTGATATTTCTGTAGATTTTAGCAGGATAGACTGCTATTTCCATTTAACTTAAAAATAGCAAACATTTTGTAGATATAACAGTTTATTTTTGCTATTTTTAGTCTACTAATATTTAGCAAAATTTTCTGCAGATTTTACAGTACTATTTGTTGTTTACAATTAACTAAAAGTTAGCTTAAATATAACTAAAATACTGTAAATTTAACAGTTTTAATATTGCTATTCTTATTTTACTAGTATTTAGCAAAAAAAATCTGCTAATTTCAGCAGTTTTTCTGCAGCATAATTTTTAACTAATTTTTGGTAACTTTTTCTGCTAATTTTACAGATTTATTTCTATGGGTGTACCTTCTATGGTTTTATCATGTATCCATTCTCGAGTTTTACCCACTGAGAAAATGTACGAGGGACATTTGCAGATGAAAATCAAAACATAAAGAAAATTTTTATGAACTGTTGAAAATGTTCTAAAAATCTCTTGTGGAAGGGTATTCAAAATTCGTTTTTTATTTAATTATATTGTATAATAAATAATTTTTGCAATTTTATTGTTTCAGTTTAAATTTAATTATTGTATGTTTAGTGTACTATCGTCTTGTTTATTTAATGAAGACATTAATGATAAAAGCAATTCATCAATTTTATTTGTCTTGATGTTGTTGTTATTTAATTAATTTAAATTTCATTTCAGTTTTGTTCTTGTACGATGTCAATGTTTTGTGTTGTATAAAAATTTGATGTCTTTTTATTTATATTCATCATCATCATCGTCATCATCTGGTGTTGGTAGAGGGAAAATTAATTTATTATTAGCTTTCTTCGTTGCTTATATAAAACCCCCTTTGTAATATTAATATGCAGCAAGAGCGGCATGAGTCAATGGCCTCAATGGTCTATTAACTCTTACTTTTTATATTATTATCCTTTTTTCTAAACGTCCTTTATTTTACCTTTTCTTGTAGCTTGAGTTTTTGCTAAAATAAAACCCACCCTTTAAAAATCTTCTAATGGTTTTGACCATAATAAACAACAATTCCCTATTTTTCATTGCTATCCTTTTCCTGTAAGAGTTTTTTTTTTTTGTTGTCTATCTATCTTATGGGTGAGTGAGTCTTTGGATTGAAGTGTGTGTTACTAAAATACAACAACAATACAAAGGACCCTTAGAGAAAACATATGTTTTCTTTTTGCTTTTTTTTTTCTTTTTGTTAGTGAAATATTTATATGCTCTGTTTTTATTATTTAGAACAATTTACCTTTTTTCTTTTGTTATTGTAATATTTTATACGAAAGAAAAAATTAATAGTCCTTTATAAAATTCACGTTAATCCGCGAGCTGTATTAAGGCACGTGTATTACAAATTTTCACTCTGTTATTTGAAGTTTTGTTAAGATATTAGTTTTGGTTTTTAAAAACCAATGAGTCATGGTTCATTATCCTTTTTTCTTTATACCAGAAGTTGATTTGTTTGTAACATATGGAGTTAGGAAAGTTATGAAATTTATTGAAATTTTTCATTTAGAATAATAGTCATAAAGAACATGTTAGAAATCTTAGAATTTTAATAAAAATCTATCAAATTATTTTTAACAAAGTCCTCACTATAATGTTTTATTTTACAATTGTCACTAATTACATATTTTATTATTTCTACCTTTTTTCTAATTTTCTAATGATTACTTGGAAAATATAAATTATATTGTAACTAATAATAATAATAATGAAAAAAAAAAAAAAATAATAAATATCTCATTATTGTCTCAAGTTTTTTTTTTCCTGGGAATTTTTCATTTAAAATTTATTTTTCTCTTTGTATTATAAGTAGATTTAATCATATAATATGACTAAATAAAATGTGTGATTATTTCAAGTCATCAAAATAACTTCAGTTAACAGAAATCATACCGTTAAAGACAAAAAAGAAAACCGCTAACAACAAATTTAACTGAAATTTAATATTTTAAAGCTCTTTAAAGAAAGAATGAAAAAAATATCATAATATTTGGAGTACGATAACTTTAAGTAATTTTTAAAATAGGCCACAAACAGATTTAAATAACCTGATTTTACTAAAGAAATTAATTTTTAGAAAATGGTAGCATTCGGCAGAGAAACCTTAAACTGATACCGGTGACTTGTAGCGCTTTGTGATTACTTACTCTGCTGAACGATGTTTTCTTTGTTTTGTTTTTAAATACATTTTTTCTATATTTTCCTTTGATTTTTTAAATTATTTGTTTTTGAATTATATTTGTATGTTTTTATTTGTCAATCATACAAAACAAAAAGTTTTAAAAAACAACAACAAGAAATGTATCAATATTTGATCAAAAGTAGCAAACATTTTTTACGCTACCAAAATATGACAGCGCTATCTGAGTGCTCAGACTGAGCGGTTAGTGATTCAGATAGTTGCACAACTGTTGCAGAACTGTTGACTGTCAAATTGTATCTGCCGAACGCGCCCAATGTTTAAACTTTAGTATTCATTTGAGTATCATCAAGGAACGCCTGCTGTATGGTTCACTTCGGTTTGGATGAAATTTGGATATGTGATAGAGGAGACATATTTTCCCTTTTTAGCCCTAACTAGTATTAAAAGGGTATGGATATCACTAGCTTGCTAGATCTGTTAAAACAACAGAGAAGTATTTTGGAAGATGACTTAGCAAATTGTGTTAAAAATTTGTTGTTGTTGTTTTTGTTTTTTTCTTTGATATTTTAAATGTTGAATGATAGACGACAACAAAAAATTGTCATTGAATTTGTAATTTAACCTAAAAAATATTTCTACACTCAAACAAAAAAGTCTGTAATGGCTACTGAAAATTTTAAATTGTACTAAAAAATAAACAAACTGTAAAATCTAAAAAAAAAAAATTATATTAAAAATAAAATAAAATTTAATAAAAATTTAATAATTTCTTTCCATTTGATTTTAGAAAATGTGTTATTACCATGGTTGGCAGGCAATACCGCTAAAATACAGTTACCGAAATACCCGGAATACCGTTATCCTTAAAATACCGTTACCGAAATAAATGAAATACCGTTATCCTTAAAATACCGATACCGAAATAAATGAAATATCAATTCCCTTAAAATACCGTTACCGACACAAATGAAATATTGTTATCCCTAAAATACCGTTAGCGTTATTTTTAATTTTCTGCTTTTGATAATTTTACCCTGGTTTTTGAGTATTTTTTGTATATTAAGTTGATAAATTGGTTCTGTTTTTATTATCGTTTGTTTATTGTAAAAAAAATTACTGGATGCATCGAAATAGCTGACTACCGTCACCCTTAAGATACCGTTACCGATATAACTGAAATACCGTTAACCTTAAAATACCGTTACCGAAATAACCCAACTATCGTTATCTTTATAATACCGTTACCGAAATAACTCAAATATCGTTATCCTTAAAACACCGATACCAAAATAAATGAAATAGCGTTACCCTTAAAATACCATTACCAAAATAACCTAAAATATCGTTACCCTAACGATAACCGCATTCGTTTCGGTTACCATCCATGGTTATTACCCAGAAAAAAAAAACAATTAGAAGTAATGCTTTTAAAAGTAATTCTTTCACTACTTAACAAGTATCCGTTAGTGTATTTTTACTGCTTTGTTAGAAGTAATTCTGAACAACTTGAAAAAAAATCACTTCTTTCGTTGCTTCCAAAGTATCCGTTAGTATATTTTTACAGCTTTTTTAGAATTAATTCTGAACAACAGCGAAAAAATAATTTAAGTATTGCTTCTAAAGCATAATTGCTCTAAAAGTGATCCTAGGAAATGATTTCGATACAGTTTATTTCCGAACAAATGACCGCCAATATAATTCTTGGCGGGACCAATATTTTTTTCCATTTTTTTTCTAATATTTAGCATTAATTTGTTTAAATTCAATATTTTTTTTAATTTTGCAATTTTTAAAAATATATAAAATTAAAATGATGAAAAATTGATTTTTATGCATCTGCGAAAATAGTACTGAAATCAATACTGAATTGCAGAGCACCTTTTGCACTTGTTTAATAAGTGCTTTTATTAAACAGACCCAGTGTAGAAACGGTAATGATATATCATTATTTTGTGGACTACCAGTAATGACACGTACTTACTTTCTGCATTATTTTAAAATGTATAATAATGAGTTACTAATAAATACTTACTTTTTCACTATTTCAAAATAAAAAATAATGTATTACCAATAACTAGTTATTTTTATCATTATTTCAAAAATAAAATAATGTTCTAGATTTTTTTGTAAATTTTTTTGAAATCTATTTTTATACTCAATATTTTTTCAACACTGGTAATGATGTATGTGACCACATATTTTTTGACTTTTTGTATGTTGGCGAGTAAGCTGACTTGTGCGCAGCAAGTCACTTATGTTTTTATCTATCAAACATTACATGTCGATATAGCTCAGATGGTAGAGCTATTGACTGGCAACCGGGAGTCCCAGGTTCGATTCCCGCACGAGAAAATTTTATTAAAAAACATTTTACATTAAAAAAAATTTTTTTTTATAAAACTAATTTTTTTGTAAATCTATTTTTAGAATCATTATTTTAGTCAATACTGGTAAGCACATAGGTAACGACATATTTTTTGATTTTTCTTATGTTGGTGTGTAACTTGTTACTTTTCGCGAAATAGCCATATAAAGTTAATAAGAAATGTAATAATAAAAGTAACTAGTTACCATTACCAAGTATGTAGTTACATAACCACATATCTGGTTATGATTTTCTACACTGGGGAATAAAGCACAATATCTCGCAATAACAAAGTGATGTTTTTATGCCAGTCAACTTTCGTATCAAAAAATAGCTCAGAGGTAGAGAGCTAGACTAGCAATCTTCAGGTCACAAGTTCGATACCCGGTGGCGGTAATAAAAAAAATTTTAAATAAAAAAAAATTATATTTTTGCGAAGAAAAAAGTGAAAAAATGTTGAAGTAGGAGTACACCTCTCCTGGTAGGAATCATCGGCCGAGTCATTGGATATCCTACTTAACACTCACTTTCCTGGTTGCAAGGATGCGATCACTTTGGGAAATGAACGGCTCTGCCTTGCACTGGGGGCTTACAATAAGCTTGGGAACAAAATTATCCCGGAAAGGATACCCTGGTTAATTGGAAGTTTCTCTCCTTAAAAATCGATGAGTCTGGATGGCATTCTTCCGGTAATGCTACAGAGTGCTCAAGACCATTTACCAACTTTTCTACTAACTTGTCTATCTGGTTGTTTTCCACGCTATAAATGCGATTATCAGCACAATTTTATCAATTTTTTTACTAACTTATTTTTTTGAGTGTACTTCCTGTTAGCTAGAGGAGGGTTAGGGTTGTATTTATACCTAAGATTGGCAGGTGGGGCCATTAAGCTTTAAAGGACTTTAGGCCGATCAGACTCTCATCTTTTCTGCTTAACCCTCTAATGCCCAAGGCCGCCTTTTGGCGGTCTTCAGATTTTAAATAGTTTTTGGTTAAATAACAATATTTTATTAAACAAGTTGTATTATATCAATAGAAAACTTAACTGCCTACTTATTTTGGCTTCAAACTTTTGTTGTATAAAGAACGGTTTTCAAGCGAGAATCCTGTAATGTGAAAATTTATAAACTTTTTGAAACAGAAAAAAATATTTGAAAAATTCATATTTTGTGCTTTTTAATGCATATTCTTCATTTTTAGGAGCATTAATAGGAGAATTTTTCATTTTATAAAAAATATAAAAAATTGAAATTTTCATATTTTGATTCAATCAAAATAAACATTATTAAAAACCTTATTGACCTATGAAAAATCTTCGAGTGCTGTGTCTGTTTGCAAAATAACTATTTTAAATATATTTTTAAATTTTAAAGAGCATTTTTTTCCAAAAATAAAAGTTATTAGTGCATATTTCTTATATTTTTAACGCATATTTTTCTTTTTTAGCTGCATATTTTAAGCGCATATTTTCCATTTTTACGTGCATGAAATTCCTTGCCCTAGTCATCACTAATAATTCAATTTATAAAAAAGAATAAAAGAAATTATTTTTGATTCGTGAATTAGATATTGATTTTCTTGATTAGCGAGTACTATAATCTTTTTATTTTTGATCCGCGCATTAAAATTGTTTTTTAATGATTTGCGAATTAATTTTAGTCATTTATATGTCTGTATGATAATTTTAAATACAAAATTAGATTTTCTCCTAATAAATGAATGTTTTAAATTGAAATAGAGTCCTTCAAATGAATTAAAATATTGACTTTACTTCGCGAATCAAAAAATATAACAACAATTCGTGCAAATTATCTTTATATTTTTTCTTTGATTCGCGAATTTATATTTTGAAAATAATTCTTTTTTAATCAATGTTTCATAGCTCTGATTTGATTTATACTTTGCAAATTATCTTATAAAACAAATTATTCAATCAAAATTGAATTAATATGAATTAGAAGAAATCATTATCTCACTTTATTTAATATCAAATCATTGATTTAAAGTTATTATAATTTACTCACTCATTCATAAAATGAATAAATTTTAAGGAGAATCGATTCAAAAAAGAATTATTTTTTTAAGCTCTGGTAATGATGAAGTTTGACTAAAACAAAGTTTCTTAAAAATCATGAAGCTTTTCTTTACTTTTACGACATCTTTTATTCACTTTGTGAATAAATCGTTATTAATTTTCGAAAAAAACAGTTCATTTAAACTCTCCCAGTGCCTATTTTTGTTCAATCCACTGTATGTCAATATTATGCAGAATATGACATTTCTTATAAAATGATGACGAGATACATATTTTGTTTATTTTTTTGTAAATAAATGTCAAATTGCATGTAAAAACAAAAACTAAAACATTTATGGTCTTCGCCATTTTGTTGTGATTTTTTTTTCTCTTTACTGAAGACTGGAAACTACATCTGCAACATTTTGTATTTAGGGTGGGGTTGGTAATTTTCTTTTTTTTTTATAAGATGTCTTTGTAATATCTAAACTTTTTTTCTTCGTTCTTTAGAAACAGGGTGTGTTTTGTATGGCTGTGATATTCTCTAATATCTAAACGACGCCATTTTTCCACAGTAAATAAGCTGTGTATATCTTCTTCTTTAACAACCCCAGCAGGAAGAGATTTTTTTTCTATATTTCTATACATATAAAATTGTATTTAACTTTAAGCAGTTTGTGAATTTCTTTCTTTTTTTTTTTGCTACAAAAAATATTTAAGTTTAACCTTTAATAATCTTCTGTTATATTGTAGTAGTACTACCCCCCACCACCCAAAACCCCCCGTTAAGAGTTTTGTTATTTCTTTATAACTTTGCCTTGTCATTTCCTAACGCTCCCAGCGGAGCCCAGCAAAAAAGTTTAACAAAGAATAACATTATGCTTTAATAGCTCTGTCTGACGCACCCGCTCCACTGTATACAAAACTGACAGAAAGAAATCGCTAGTTTTGCTACAACATTTTTTACTTTTTTTTGTGTTGAACTACATAAATAAAACAAATGAAGAGCTTTTGGGAAATGGGCCTTATTTCAACATACAGACATTTTTTAGTTTTTTTGTTTTTTACAACAGTTAACAGATAGAGGGTTGTTTGTTAGAAAAAAAATATTTTAAGAATCGAATAACAGAATTGGAAATACAACTTGACCCTGACTTGCGCAGTTTTCGCAAAAAAAAAAAAAAGAAAAAATGTTGTAAAATGTTTATTGAAAATGTGTATAATAGAATACCTAACAAATGATAACATTAATTTAATGCAAAATTTTTGTTTGAAAATAAATTATTTCAAGCATACAAATAATTTTTAAACAAATTTAATAAAAAGTTACTGCGTTTTACAATTCTATCAATCTTCAAATATGGAAACTAGAGATGAGCGATCCGGTGATGTTTGAATAACGCTGCTACCAGTGATCGTGATTTTCAAATCACCGTTCTTTTAAACAGTGACCGTGATCACGGGTTTGTAATAGAGATGGGCGATCCGGCGATTTTTCAGTAACATTGTTCTCAGTGAATGTGATTTGCAAATCGTTGTTCTTTTAAACTGTGATCGTGATCACGGTTTTTCTATGGAAAAGACTGCGATTTTCTGATAAATAAACGAAATAATATTTATGGCGAGTTTTTAAGATGTCAGTTAAACTTGGTTTAGTTAAACCGAAAACGAATTTTGTCAGCCATTTTAAAGTTTATTGACAAAAGTATGCCAGAAAAACTTTTTTTCGAGTATAATTCATTTCTTTATTGAAACAAAACAAAATAAACCACATTTTAAAAGCAGTATTTAGTTACAAACTCCGACTAAAAACTGGGCCTTAAAAGAAGAATAGTTGCGGCCGGTAACAAAGACAGGATAGAAGGAGACCTTTTATTCAGAAGAGTGTGAAAGCGAGTCACTGTTATTGAAAAAAAAACATGTATTACTGTGCACAATGAAGTTTGCAAGAAAGAATAGTACAAAAATATTAAAAGAACGACATTCCGAGTAACTGCGACTTGAAATATTTGATCACTGCCGTTACCAGTGATTTATCAATAACTGTGATTAAATCACCGGTATGAAAATATCGCTCATCTCTAATGGAAACCCTTTACAATTAGTAACATATTTCGTTTAAAAAGCTTAAAATTTTGTTTAAATTTTATTAATTTCGCGTTATTTTATATTTTTCTATATCCCGAAGTACTAAAAAATTGAATGGTACAAAAAATTGGCGAACCGGTTAGAAACGGTTATGAACCGGTTATGGCAAATTCTAATGTCAAATTAAATGTCTTTGAAAAATATTGAAATTTTGAGTAAATAAAATTAATATATGGGTGTATAACTTAAAAATTCGGGTTTTTTTTTTGCAAATTTTGGGACTTTATTGTGAAAAATTGGCACAATATAAATTTATGCAAAGTATTAGACATTGTTAGCTATGACCTTTTCCCATCTTTCTGGCAACATATGGATTCCGCGCCAAAAGAACTGCTCATTTTTTAGGTCAAAAATGGAACAATTCTTGCCAATAATAGATTTTTTCTGTTTTAAAGCTTGAGAAATGGAAAATTTTCCAATTAATATCAGTTTTCATTAAAACCTTAAAATTTTTATTAAATTTTAGAAATTGTATATTGTTTTATATATTTGCTATATCGCGAAGTGCATAAAATTTGAATGGTACAAAAATTGGTGAACCGGTTAGAAACGGTTATGAACCGGTTATGGTAAATTAGTATGTCAAATTAATTGTTTTTGTAAAAATATTGAACTATAGACCAAATTAAAGTAATTTATTGATAATTTTCTTATATTTTCCAAAAAGTTTATAAAATAAAGGGTGTACACGAAAATGTTTTCAAAAAATTAAAAGATAATTGTAAAAATTCTACAAAAGTTAGAAAAATCCCTTTAGTTTTTGGATTCTTTATCCAGTAGAATATATAAAACTCATCAATTTTGTAATCATAGTCGACGCGTCAATTGCCCTTTATGATTCCAAATTAAAAACAACAATTTTAATTTTTTGAAACAACAAATAAAATCTAATATGACAATATCATATTAGAATTTGGACTTGGGGGTAGAACAATATTCTAGCTAAATATATGAAAATATAGAAAGTCCAAAAAAAAACAATTTTTGTATTTTTTTTAACGAAAAAAATAAAATAATTGTTAAACCAAAGCATACCACGGCTAGTCACATGCAAAATATTTTTTGTTGTTGTGATAATCTTGTTGTTTTTACAAATGTTATTGAAAACGAACCCAAAAACATAGGTACATATAATAGTACCCAAAGGGCACTTTTATGTAAAATGTTGGGGTGATGCCCACGAAACAATTATATTGTCTGTCATGAAAATTGTAAACCTTTTTGAAACAAAAAATAAAATCTAATATTGGACTTGAGGTAGAACAATATTCTAACTAAATATATGAAAATTTTACAAAACTCTGAAAATAACTAATTTTGAATGAGGGGAATGTTTAGTTGATCTCTTATTTTGGTAAATGAACGTTCTTTAGTTTGACCCTAGATCATAAATTAATATCACTTTCTAAATTATTTTCAAATCAAAGAAAGATGATATAATTTTTACAAGTAAATTACAAAGAATAAAATTTTTTGAAAGAATTCGATAAGACTAGCAAGATTTCAATGGAATTCTTAAGTTGATACGGTTATCGAAAATAATGAACCGGTTATTGAAATTATTGGCCTTCTTTAAATTTTATAATAATAATAAAACCAAATAATTTTACTATAAATTTGTTAACATTTTTACAAAACTCTTAAAATACAATTAATTTTTTCACTGAAATTCTCAAGTTGAACCGGTTATTGAAAATAATGGTCTGGTTATTGAAAATACTGGAGTCCAACTAATTGCCCTTCTTAAAGTTTAAAACTAATAACAAAAATAAATAATTTCATTAATAATTTGTTTAAATTTTTATAAATTTTTACAAAACTAATTTTTTTTTTAATTCAAAAAGCATAAAAATTTTAATTTAGTAAGTTTGAGGTTAAGAAGAAGAATAAACATTTTTCTCTAAAAATTATACACATTAATTTTCAAATCAGACTAGATCTAGTTTCTGCCTTTTTGTATGGACAGGCTTCATCAGTGATTTGCCATTAAATTGTTAATTGTTTATATGTTTATTATCAGATTGTCTCTATATGATAATTTTTCAACAACCCGTCGCACAGTGCTTTGATCCCATATAACGATTGGACAAAAATAGAAGGAGTGGAGACAGAGTTGGTATACTGACATAGAACCCCTTAGTTAAGAAAAATTTTAATTTTTGGAAATATCGGGCCAAGGACACGCCCACCTCCCATAGGTCTTGAAATTTAAACTTACTATATTAGCTACATAAATGGACATAAAATTACAAAAAGTATACATTGAGAGGCACATAAAACTCGAAACGTTTGCGTAAATTTTTTTCAAAATCGAAGCAAGGACTCTTAGTCCCGCCTTTATCCTTTATTTGAAAATCTTTATAAAACCTTCAAAAATTATTCAGCACATTAATTCATATAAGGTTAAGCCATATTTGTGCTAAATTAGGGTAAAATCGATTCATTAATAAAAAAAAATGCCTTTCACAAAAAATGAGATTTAAACGCTTAAAATGATTTTTCTAAAACAAAAAAAAAAATTAAATACGATTAAAATAGGAAACCATGTGAATCCTCCATTTTAGGCATAGGGTATGTTCAGCGAACTTATGTAAAACACTACGAGGAATATTTTTGTGGAACATTTTAACCTTCTAACTCTTCAATTAAAGGGACTTTTTGGCCCCTTTTTAAAACGGACAAAAACGACCCGTAAGTTGAAGAGTTAGAAGGTTAAAATGTTCCGCAAAAATATTTGTCATGAAATTCTACTAGAAGTCTTTGAAGACATCAGCATTGAAAATTTAACTTAAGTGTAAGTAATTAGTAAAAACTTAAAATGTGTTTAAGGGTTAATTTCGTACTTATTCAGAATTGGTGCTCAAAAGTCCCACAAACCTGTATTTTAGGGTGCAACCATGGGAATCTTCCATTTTAGGTATAGGATGTGTTCAGCGAACTTATGTAAAACAATACGAGAAATATTTTTGTGGAACATTTTAACCCTCTAACTCTTCAACTTACGGGTCTTTTTGTCCCTTTTTCATTGAAGAGTTAGAATGTTCCACAAAAATGTTTCTCGTACTGTTTTACAAAAGTCCGCTCAACACATCCTATAAAATGGAAGGTTCACATGGTTTGAATACTAAACACTCCTAACTCTTTCACTACCCTTGTACACTACAGTGTACACATCTGTAAAAGAATATGTAAAATTTGATAATACAAAAGAAACTTTATACTTTTTTTTAAATAAGTTTATTAGGACTTCAAATAAAAATCTATATATATATATATAAGCAGTCCAACATTGTAATATGGTCGCGATATTTGTTAATAAAGTCTAATTTTTTTGAATATATCATATCTCCGAGAAAGAGGGTTTTCCTGTTTCTGCTAAACTAATGAAGATAGATAACTGAAATTTGGCATATAGCCTCGTTTTATGACGAGAAGACCAACCAACCAAAGGATTTTTAACTACTCAAATGTTTAAGGGATAAAACGGGGCTGAGAAGTTTCAAAAAATCGATTTTCGAACGTCATTTTTGTCGGATAGGAGGGGGAGGGGCAAAATATGTTACATATTTTTTTCTAATTTGAGGACTCTTAATAAGAATCTTAAGTCAAAAGAACTATACCTCCGCTAACAAAAAGTCGGAAGTGAAAGGGTTAAATGCATGAAATTTGTGTAAAAATCACGAATTTAGGCATTTCAAAAAATCTATTTTTTTTAATTTGTGGTAAAAAATAGTAATTAATTTTTAAATTATATATTATACAACAGTATAAACTTGCAAAAAAAGGAAAAACAAAATATCGAATTTTATATAATTTTCTTTATACTCCATCAAACTTAAGTAATTTTTGGATTTTCAACAAAAAAATGTGTTTTTCGGAGCAATAAAAAATAATTGTTTTGTAAACATATGGTACTAAAAATCATATTTTAATTTAACTACAAATATATTGAAGTAATTAAAAAACAAATCTTCGAACAAGTTTTTAAAAAAATGTATTTTTGAGAATTATTTTCGTGAAGCAATTAAAACCCATTTTTCTGTTAAGTCATTTTTGCATAAAATTATCTGAGTTTAGCGCCCTCTCTTGGCGGCAAAAGCAATCACACCAAATATTTTTTTCACATTTGTTTGAGTTACTTTCTTATCTTTAAAAAAAATCCTTCTTTAATCACAATTTGAGACAAATTTTTTTTTTTTTGGTTTTTGTCAATGGGACAATGTATAGTGCGTCGGCGGTAGGATTCGAAAACATGCTCCCACATTAAAAACGTAAATATACTAAAAAGTGACGACAGTATAGCCATCTCACCCAAGTAAGGCCTTGAATGCAATGTAACTAATTCATTGTTTTCTTTCAAATGATCAAATACTGACACATACAAACATTAAATTTTTAGATTTTTTGGTTTATCTTCCAATCTCCTTCGTGTCTCCTTTTTTGCAAATTTTGCCACACTGATGTATGGTTTCAACATTCAAGAGCAGGCAATTTGTGTTTAGTTGTTCAAAATATCAATATTTTTACGTTTTAATTACTTTTTTCGCTATCTAGGAGTAATAAAATATCGATTAGCACAAAAATTGAACGGTTAAAAACGGTTATGAACCGGTTTTTGAAAATTTTGGTCTCAAAATTTTTTTCTTTGTAAAAATATACCAACTATAATAAAATAAAATTATTTTATCATTAAATTTTCCATATTTTCCAAACTTTTAAACAAAAATTTCAAAATTAAAACAAGAAGTTTACAAATTTTTAAAATATTTCATATAAATATTTAAATTAATAAACTATTTTTTTTAATTTTTACAGAATTAAATACTGAAATATTTGGATCGAATCACATAAAATTATATAAAATCAAATATAAAAATACATACTCTGATTCGCTTATATCAAGGTTTTGGACTAATCTCATTATATATAATTAATCTAATTGTATAGAAACACATATAATTTGGATATTGTCAAATATATTGAGATATAAATCCACATAAGGCACATAAGCTATATTAAATAATATAAGCTGCAATATAAAACTATATATGTGACAGCGCATAGAGAAATGGACCTAAGGGTAAAAAAATCAATTTTTTTTTTTTGTGGACAACATCTGAGCATCGAATGAGACGATCCCATGCTCTGCTGACCTTAGGTCCCTTTCTATCCTTAGGTCCCTTTCTATTTTTCGCGTCACATATGGTATAGAAAAAATTATATAAAATTGTATCAGTCGATATAAATATTACTAAATAATTAAATTTTTAATTGCTTATTAAAAGCTTTCTCACGATTTTTTATCGTGGCTTCGAAATGTAGTTCAATATGAATAAAAATCATCATAGATGCAAGCAATATTAATGCTATTTTTATAAACACCACTGTAGTTTATATATAAACCATGAAAAAAATGTGACGTGTAAATTTGGCAAAAACTTAAATTTTCAATATTTATTTTTATAAAAATCAAGACAAAGCAAAAAAAAAAATATCAGTTTTAACTTAAAATCAGCTTTAAATTAATATACCAACGGCAAAGTCACGCAATATATGATAATATTTTCTTAGCATTTTCCAGCCATAAACTAGCGTGGCCGTCAACATATCAAAACACTCAACAAATTTTTTTTGTTTTCTATTTATTTCAATACACACAGAAACGAAAAATAACGACAACTTAAAATTGCATTATAAAATGTCTGTCTAAAAATCAAAGTTTTAGTTTTTGAAATAAAAATAAATAAAAAATAGGTAAGTGTTAAAACTCTTAAATAATCTCATAAATCATTTATATATAGAATACAAGTAAGGAAGAAGGATTGATAGATTCATCCTTATTGTAGAAAATGGTTTAATATTCATTCCACCACGTTGCTGAAAAGGAATCAAAAAACGCACCAATAAAGTCTTTAAAAATTCCCTTATAAATGCAAATTTCAAATTCATTTAACATTTATGGGTTTCTTTTTAGTTTTTTTTTTTTTTTGTAAGCAAAGGAACTCTTTAGGCTCAGTAATTGTAGGCAGAGTTTTAAAATAATGATTTCATTAATAATATAACTTCGTCAATTTTTTATTAAAATTACAAAATTTTCTTATTTATTTAGGAGAAAATTATGAAAGTTTAACAAAATCAAGGAAAAATATTATGAATTTTAGAAAAAATCTAAGAACTCTCGACGTTGTGCTATTTATAACGAAAACGGTTCAAACTTTTTTTATACCAACTTATTCCATTAAAAATATTGTCCATAGCAAATCAAAAAAAAAAAAAAAGTTTAAAATCTATCGAATCTAATTCAATTTTTTGGGAGCTGATACTGATGTTAACATTTATTTACTTTATTCAATAGTGATAAAAAAATGTTCATCATATTAGTGAAGACCTTCATTAATTCTCTCTTTTTAGTTAAGTGTTTGTAATCGTCGCATATGACAATCGTAATTAATATTAGAATTAATTACTGAAATTTTTTTTTCTAAAGTTAATTTATAGGAAGAAGAAAGCATTTTTATTGAAAAATGTAACAGACACAAGGGAATCACCAGACTGCCGCATTTTCAACTCACCCAAAGACTCGTCAGTGGTTAGTTTATGTGTCAAATGATCAAAGTATTTTTAATTGTTAATTTATTTCTATATGATAAACTTTTTGTGTATTGCCATGACCAGGGATCGAACCGGCAATCCTCTACACAGGCTCGTAGCATCAACTCTTAATGAAACACACCATTGTCCAGACAGCTATGAGTGTTGCAGACTGAAGTTTTGTCACAATATAATATTTTTGTAATCAAAAGAGCGAGCATTAACTAATACATGAGCAATTTATTTATTTATTTTTCAATTAGAATGTTTCATTTTAAAGTATTTGTTAAAATCAATTATCAATTTTCATGCCAAGAAATATTTAATTATGTTTATTTAATGTTTTGTTAGGAGACAATAACAATAGGATAAAGTATTGTTTTGTTTTGTTAGGAGACAATAACAATAGGATAAAGTATTGTTATTGTCTCCTAACAAAACATTAAATAAATATAATTAAATATTTCTTGGATAAAGTATTGTTATTGTCTCCTAACAAAACATTAAATAAATATAATTAAATATTTCTTGGCATGAAAATTGATAATTGATTTTAACAAATACTTTAAAATTTTTTCAATTACTAATCAATGATTGCATTCTTTGTAATTTTGATTGTATGTACAATAACTTCGACAAATAAGGATACCAATTTTATTTCTAAACACGCAGAGCCCTATATTTTCTGACTGGCTGTCTGTCCGTCTGTCTGCCTGCATGCCTGTTTTGGTTATAGTATATGTAAACCGTTATGTATTTATGTTGATTATAGTCCTTACATTGACCATGTGACCTTGAAAATAAGTTAAATTTCTGCTGTTGTTTACCATAAATAATTTTTTTGTTTTTCTTTAAGTTTTGCTCTCATTTGAAATACTGCAGTTTTTAAAAGAAACAAAAATAATAATTTTGCAAATTACTGTGTTGTATGTTGTGGTTTGTTGTGCGGCAAACCGCAAATAACTCTATAAATACTATTTAATGAGGGAACACACACACACATCGAAAAAAAATGCAGACAACCCCTTAAAGTTTTAGCCTAAAATTTGGAATTCCAAGATTTTATTTAAGGAATTTTTTTTATCAATTAAATAGCACATTTTGCAATTTTTAAGGTACATCTACACGGGATAGAAATCTCGCGCTAAATTTGTCAGCTCTAATATTGTGGCACTAATTTTTGTCGTAAAAGTACCATCTCTAGTTGTGAAGTATTTGTTTTTATTAAAATTGTTGTATTTCAAAGAATAATTTTTTCTCAAAATACCAAAAGGTGAATTTAAAAAACTCAAATTTTCAATAATGTTACAAGACATTTTAAAAATTATTACTAATTAAAGAAATTGTATATGACAGCACTTGTCAGTGGTCTAGAGATTACATTTCGTAGACTCATACAGAGCTGCATTTTTATAAAGTTTTATATTCCCTGTAGTTGTGCCTTTATAAAAATTTATATATTTGCTTGAGTTTCTTTTGTTTTTTTGTTTTCTTCGCAATTCGGTTTGATTTTGTAATACAATTTAGGTTTAATACATTCAAACTCAGATATAACTTTTTTATGGAAATAACCTCTAAACAAGGCCCAATTTTAAACATTTTCAATACGGTTCGTCCTGCACTGCAAATTTACGCAGCAAATTTCATACAATTGGCTTCAGTGTTGTGACCTGTCGCTTGATTACAAGGATTGTTCGTTTTAAATGGACGGTAATTGCTAAAAAGTAAGTCCGCCTAAGACCAGCAGATCTTAATGAGCTTCGGATATGTTGTAGATGAGAAAAAATTAAAGGATATGTATTGCTTTTTAGCTGCCCAATTTCATATTTAAGGGTTAAAAAATGTGGTAAAAAATGGCCCAATTTTGAAAATTTTTCGGTTTATTTTATATTTGTTCCAAAAAAACTAATTGGTGTCAAATGAAAAATATTTGAGAGGCCTATTTACTTGGGTAAAAAACATGCTTACGCATGCTTATTTGTTTATAGCATAACATAAAACATCAACATTTGAGGTGGTTTTGTATAGGGGTGTATACTAGACCGTACCACCTACAGGCAAAAAAAAAAGTGCGCCGTACACCCTCCAATATGAAGAATGTTTGCAAGGCAATTTAAAAAAAAAAATTTTTTTTGCCGAGCGTAGGGTGTCGCCATTTTACATTTTTCGTTATATCTTTGCCATTTACAGTCGGATATTAAAGTATGATACATCGATATTTTTCTCTCGAGGAGACCAGTGTTTTTCTTTAAGGGGCATTGACCTCAAGTATCCCGTTCTAGTAGTTACCCACCAGATCTCAGTTGCTATTACCCAAATGTACCACTCTAATGTCAGAAAACTAAAGCTGGCAAAAAATTATTAAACTTTTGCAAAGGAAGTTTTTCGATAAACCCAGTAGAAATTTGTTTTATTTTTTGGTTGCCGAACGTAGGGGTCGCCTTTTCAAATTTTTTTTCATTGAATTTTTCCTCTATAGCAAAACATTGGTCTCCTCGAGGCAAAAAAATTGATATCTCACATTTTAAAATCTGACTTTAAATGCCGAAGCGAAAAAAGGCGACACCTACGTTCGGGAAAAAATTTTTTTTTGATATTGCCTTGCAAAAATACTTCATATTTTTTTGCGATACAGTCTACTGTCTAATGAGGCTAAGGTATTGCACTGTGGGCCAGCATTGATGTTTTTTGGCCAAAAGTGCTTCACTCACTAGTGGGATGTATTGAGAGATCTCTCGAGTACTGGGAGTACACTTTGGTGGCCTTTCTGGATATAGAGGGCGCTTTTAATAACGTCAGATATGACGCTGTCAGGCGAGCTATACGGGACTTGGGGGTGGATGATACCATCACGGATGTCATCATGAGCTTGCTGGGGCGTAGGGCCACGCTGGACGCATCGGCGGTATCTAGATCGGTGGTGAGAGGCAGGTGTACTGTCGCTGCTACTCTGGAATCTGACCATGAATCGTCTACTCATTCAACTTGACGATATGCGCGTTAGGGCAGTTGCTTATGCAGATGATGTGGCAATTGCGATATCGGGTAAATATCCGGATATTCTGTCGGAGCTCACGGAATCCTCACTGAAAATTCTCTCTGAGTGGAGTGAAAGTAGTGGGCTGGGATTAAATCCGGGCAAAACAGATGTTCTCTTTACTAGAAATAGGATCAGGGGCTCAAACTGCCGAGATTGAACGGTGAATACTCAGGCTAGAGTGTCTATGGCGGCTGTCGCCATTTATTGCTGCAAAAAGGCCATTGGTGTGAACTGGGGTATCAACCCTCGAAACGTCAATTGGTTTTTCCGGGCAGTCATCAGACCCATACTGATGTATGGAGTGTCTATTTGGTGGAGTGCGCTGGATAAGGGCACCCACCGGATGAGGTTCGACAGGATCTTGAGATCAATGGCGTTGCTGATTACGGGCGCTATTCGTACTACTCTTTTGGTTATGTTTCACTGGCTACCAATAGACCTTCTCGCGAGGCAAATGGCTGCGAATACGGCCATAAGGCTGGCGGCTATTAGGGCATGGGCATACAGAGCGTTTGGACATGCCAGGATACTGCCCCTTCATGGGTACGCCTCGGTGCGTGTTGATTATCGCACCACACAACCCTCGTTCGATTTTGATTTCAGGGCTCGGATACCGGACAGATCGGAATGGTCAGAGGGGCTCGACCTACCTATGGGAGCACTCGAAATTTATACGGATGGCTCCATGAGGGAAGGAAGAGTAGGGGTGTTTGTGTATGTGTGTCGCTATGATTATCGACGTCCCTTTAGGCTGCCGGATCAGTGCAGCATTATACAGGCTTAGGTAGCGGCCATACAGCGGGCCGTGACTTGGATAAGGTGCCAATCCTCAGAGGATATTGTTGTGTTCACCGACAGCCAAGCCGCCATAAAGTCCATGAATGCCGGGTGTCTCTGAACGAGATGGCGAGACGTTCGCGATTGACACTCATCTGGGTGCCGGGACACGGGGACAATGATGGCAACAATGTTGCGGATGGACTAGCTGCACACGGGACGATGCTTCACGATAGGGAAATCGATCACACGTGCGGCATACGGCTCATGGCGAGCAAGCGGCGGGTTGAGCGTCACTACCAGCAGCTTGCCTCGGCCAGGTGGGCAAATGAGCCAACCGGCTTATGTACAAGGAAGGTGTGGCCTACATATGACCGCCGCCATACTGGGGCAGTCATTGGGTTACCCCGTTCCCACTTGCGCAACCTGCTGGCGGTGGTAATGGGGCATGGCGCTTTTGGCGTAAATGCGCGCAGGTTAAGACTGCCATATAATGATTTCTGCAGGGGCTGTCACAATGAGGAAGAGGAGGAGATTCCGTTCCATCTGCTGTGCCAGTGTCCGGCATTTGCGAATAGGAGGGCTGATCTCTTTGGTCATCCGTTTCTGGATGACCTGACAGATCTGTCTGCTGCCGACGTATGCAGGATGAGTCTGTCCATCAGGGGGCTAACTGGTTTGGTTCGGACCCTGATGTGGTCGCCTAACGGCTTTACAGGTATCACAACCGGAACACGATTTTGGAAGGACCCACGTGAGCTGGCCTTTATAGCGGCTGCCTCAGGAACCTAATCTAACATATAGTGTTTAAGTGAGGGGATGTTTCAGCTTTTTCGCTATTCAGCCTACTTCGGGTTTGAGACGTCTGCATTTTTAGAGATTTGGAAACCTCTGAGTACTTAACATAGGCAATATGATTATCAAACTTTTTCTTTTTGACGGTCATATACCCCAGAGGTCCCACATGTTCATGAATTGCGCCAATACCGGTTTCTAATGCAACAGATGCGCTAAATGCTCTTTTGTATTATCTGGCAATATTGCTCCGTTTAGTGGGGTACAGTGTTGCCAGAAAAGTTTTATCTCGTTCCCATTTTGAATATTTAAATCCCCAATTTTATAACAAAACCCCAATTTAAAAGAAAAAAATAGAATCGTAGTTCGCATCGCTCTTAAGTTGAGAAAATTATTAAGAAATGACTCAGCAAAGAAAATAATTTAATTTGTATGGAATTTGACAAGTAAGTACCTACGATTAGTTTTCAAAAACTACTAATTTTTGCTGTTCCTATATTACTAATATATAGCAAAAATAATCTGCTAATTTTAGCAGTTTTTTCTGCAGCATCATTTTTAACAAATTTTTAGTATTTTTAACAAAATTTTTTACAGACTTTTTCTATTAGTGTATATTTTACATTATACTGCGATGCTTTTCAATTTTATTTTTTTGTTTATAATAAGATTTTTTCAAAAAATGATTTTTCAACTTACCTTGAAAATAACTTTTTGTTCTTAAATAACTAACAGACAGCCTTAATATGCTCAGTCGATCCAATTTACTTAAAATATTCTGTTCAAATGGCAGCAATGAAGCCAATAAATCTAATTCAGCATTTAAACGTTCACGATGACGCTTTGAAGGATTACTTTTTGTGACGCCATCTTTGGGAGGTGGCTTTAAACTAAAAAGGAAAAGAAAAACAAAAATTATTTTTTAAAAAAACTTTTAGAAAACTGTTTAATAACAATAATTTATATTTAAAATTTCACAAAAAAAAAGAAAAATATCGAACAACTGACGTTTAATACATTTCATTTTAATAAAGGTCATACCACAATACAATATACATAATTGTTAATTATATTTCATACTAAGGTCATAACGGGTATAAAGTACAAAAATATATATGATACTAGTTATTACCCACAAATAATTTATAGAAAACCCCCACCCCACAGTACAATTCCTTTCTTACTTTCGGGCATATTAAAATTATGTAGAGTCATTCGCCCAAAAACTAATAGTACATTTTGAACAATAAAAGGTGTTTAATTTTTCCACTAAATCACCCTCTATTTCATTGTCTGTCTGTCTATCTGTCCAGGTTACTTAAGGGTATTTGTTTATTTGTTGTATTATTTAACAACTATTTGTTGATGTATCTTTCTTATTATTGTGCAGAGAAGGGTGGTGGTAGTAACTTTTGCTGGTTAGAGCGGGTTTTGTTATTTTAAATCGATTATCTATGCCCACTTGATCTCTGTAATAATTACATTATCACAAAAACCCTGTGGCTTAATATCATACTACTTTAATATTGTTAATTTATCCTTACAAAAAAAAATATTTAAAAGCAATTGTGCAATTTACAAATGATTCGTTTTAACTTGAAGGATAAGCTTCTTTTTTTTTAGTTATACAGTGTGCAAATCCTTTTTCCTTTATAGTCTTCGGCTCTTTTTGTTTTCAACCACCACCAGTAAGAAAAACCACCCGTTGAGGTTAATCAATATTATGGTTGTTAAGTTAGCCATATGGCTCTGCAGGTATGAGTTGTAAAAAGACAAGGATTTTAGAAAATTAAGGATGAAAAATTCTCTATTATGTGTTAAATATAAAACCAATTCCCTGCACTCAAATTGTGAGTTTAAAAATATTGAAATAAATTACAATTTTAAAAATTTGGATGAAATTAAATAAAAAGTTCATCAAAAATGCATTAGAATCAACAACTAACACATCCACAACTATTTGCACACAATTTTATTAATAAATAAATTGAAAGCTGTTTAAAAAATTAAAATAGTGTTATTTTTATAAAATACTATAAAAAAAAATACCTTTATTAAATATTATAGGCCCAGGGCTGGCAATGACACGCGACTTTTTGTTGGATATTTTCAAAAAATTTAAACTATTAGAAGACCGGCAAAAAATTCAGTTAAATGTTAAATTTCGTTACAAAAATGTGTAATTTAACTCCATAATTGTGAAATTTTTAATAGAGCTTGTAAATCGTCTTTTAAAATTAATAAAACTCTGTATTGCCACCATATTTTGTTTAAAGAAATTTGGTTAATAAAGAACTCAAAAATTCGATTATCAGAAAATTCTGGGAAAATTTCTAAAATTCTAGATTGAATGAAGTTTAAATGTTTCGATGAGAAAATGCCTCATAATCGGAGAAATAAAAAGTATCAGAAAATTGCACAAAAATGGAAAACAACTTGTAATAAAATTGGTTCTAAAAAATTAAGTTTTTTTTTTTAAGGGAAAATATGTAGGTGTTACGAAATAACCCTCAACGAAATAGAGGCTGAAAATAAGTTTCATATTGACCCCCTTTGTTGGAATTTGAAATAGTGTTTTGATCGTGTTTCGCACAGCCATTTCATCTGAAATAGAAATTTCTCTGTTCAAATCCATAATTTTCGCTTTTTATTCATTATTATGATAATAAAAAACTACGCAATTTATTTTAACAAGATCAAATTTTTGCCCGAAACACATTTTTCAATTAGTTTCTTACGTACTTAAATTATTAATGGCGCCCAATAATTTAACTTTTTTTTACCAAAAATGGAATAACCCCGAAAAAAAATTAAAAGGCAATAATGTTCAAACGTCGGGTAAAACTGTAATGGAATTGCATTTTTAATTACATTAAAGGAATTAGGTCAAATTAGCTTAACAACAGAATAAAAAGTAACAAATTGATATTGGCCAAAAAATTTAAAAACAAATATTAATTTTATATCATTGGGGATTTTTTTCATAATGAAATAATCTCAATATTTAAAGATTAAATAAACCCCCAAAAATTAAATTACCGCCAAACTTTTTTACGTCATTTCTTGGGTATAATTTTTTTTCCCCCTTTGGGGTTATTTCATGGGGGTTATCCGTAGCGCTGATAAATGCGATGATATTTTTAAGAGAAATTTTCCAAATATTTAAAAAATCAACTTTAGAAAATAACTAAACATAGGGTGGCACACGAGAAATTTTTACAAAAAAAAATTTGTCCGTTTCTGGCACGCAGCGAAAAAAGTCTTGCCACCCCTGTTATAGGCTATGGAATATTTTTTTTTTTTTTTTTTATTTCAATTTATTTCAATTTAATACAATTCATGAGAGTTTAAAACCTTGCAAAGCTATGATGGCTTGTCCGCAGATTAAATACTAATATAAATTGTTCAAACGCTTTCAACATAAAATTTTTAAATTTCAACACATTGAGTTTAAAAACATTTAAATAAATTCAAATTTTAATTTAACAACAAATATTATTTTTTTTAAACGTTCACACTGCACAAATTTTGTCCAATTAATTCGCTATTAAATTCACCAAAAATAATTGATAACAATAGTAAATGCATCCACAACTATTTGCACCCAATTTTATTAATAAATAAATCGAAAATCGTTGAACAAATTAAAATAGTGTTTTTTCGAAACCAGTTTTTTGTTAAAAATGATTTTATTATGGCTTGTAGAATTTGAAATTAACATAAATTTCAATATCAAATGCAATTTTTTGTGCTAAAAATGTGAGTTTAAAAATATTTCAATAAATTCAAATTTTAGATTTTTAATAAAACGGTTGGTACACTGAATAAATTTTATCCGATTTATACGCTATTAAATTAATCAAAAATACATTCGAATCTACAATTTTTTTAATAAAAAACAATTCTTTAACCGTTGAACAAATTTAAACAGTGTTTTTTCGATACCAGTATTTTATAAAAAATACTTTTATTAATTTATTTTTAAAATTGTTATGAACAATAAACTCTTTAATACATTTTGCACATAATTTTAGTGTAAAAAACTGCAAAGTAAATTAAATCGGAGGAGATTGGAAGATAAACTAACACTGAAAATATTATTACAGTAACTGACTGTAGTTTATTTAAAAAGTTATCCGTACATTTATTTTTAAATGATTATTCAGTTAAAATACAAAGAAATATATTTTTTAACTGTTTTTGTCGTTTATTTAAAAAATAAATTACATATAAATACAGATTTTCTGTTACAGTTAATATTTTCATTTAAAATGTTTTGTTAAAAAAAAAAAGAATTTCTTTTCGATTTCTAGGTATGTTAAAAAAATTAAATAAACTAAATATCATTTATTCTTACGGATTTTGTAGTTAATTTTTTGAAATTTAAAAAAATGTAATAAATGAAAAATCATTACTTTTTTAAGGATTTTGCAGTTTATTTATTAACATTTAAAAAGAAATGAAAAGTTCTTTTGATATAAATGAAAAGTCAGTAGACCGGTTTTCAAGTGATTTTTCATTTATTTTAAATTACATTTTCAGTTAATTTAAACTACAAACTATTTTAAGTGAAAATCTAAAAATTGAATGTTTGTATTGGTCTGTGTTTGATCACTTCTGAGTAAAGACAATAGCCGCTTTTTCTAATCACTTGGATTTAATAAATCCAAAAAGTAGTTCTAAAAGTGCTCAACAGATGGGGTTAGATTCTCCCTATTTTAAAAAGAATTTTCTGCCCGACACTTTTAATTAATTAATTTTTAATACAGAATTCGATGACGAAGGATTTTACTTTAACTTTTAAGTTTTAATTATAGTTTATATAAAACAGCGATAGACAGTCTGCCTTTTCAGTTTTATAACTTCAATTTATATTTTTACACAATTGAAAAATTCCATTGCAATATTCAATATTCACTAATTGGATTTAATTAAATTACTTACAGTAGAGTGAAAAATTGCCATTTCTACTTCAGCTATTTCTCCATGTCCAAGATGGAAAATATGTATTTGGTGAGGTGTAGTTTTTTTTTCTAAACATATTTCATAAAAAAAAATTTAATAAAAACCTTTTATTTGTTAGTTTTTCAATTTTTTTGTTTCTCTTTTAATTTTTATTAGTATTTTTTTCTGACATTAAATTAATAGGCTGTTTCATATAGTATTTCTGCTTTTATTGTGGATTTATTAAATCCAGCTTTTTTTTGGATTTAATAAATCCCCTTTTTGTATGAAAAATTTTAAATCCAGGTGATTAAAAAAAAAAAACGCTAAATAACAGAACGCTGAATAGGAAAGAAAACAATAAATTAGTTACATTGCATTCAAGGTCTTACTTAAGTGAGATGGCTAAGCTGTCGTCGCACTTCAGTATAGTTACGTTTGTAATGTGCGGACATGTTTTCGAATCCCACAGCCCCGACCCACTATGCTTCGTCCCATGGACAAAAATAAAAAAAATATTGTCTCAAGTTGTGATTAAAGAAGGATTTTTTAAAGATAAGAAAGTAACTCAAACAAATGTGAAAAAAAATATTTGGTGTGATTGCTTTTGCCGCCAAGAGAGGGCGCTAAACTCAGAGAATTTTATGCAAAAATGACTTAACAGCAAAATGGGTTTTAATTCTTTCACGAAAATAATTCTCAAAAATACATTTTTCCAAAAACTTGTTCGAAGATTTGTTTTTTAATTACTTCAATATATTTGTAGTTAAATTAAAATATGGAATTTTACATACATATGTTTACAAAACAATTATTTTTTATTGCTCCGAAAAACACATTTTTTTTTGAAAATCCAAAAATTACTTAAGTTTGATGGAGTATAAAAAAATTATATAAAATTAAATATTTTTTTTTCCTTTTTTTGTAAGTTTATACTATTATATAATAGATCATTAAAAAGTAGTTACTATCTTTTTACCACAAATTAAAAAAAATGGATTTTTTGAAATGCCTAAATTCATGATTTTTACCCAAATTTCACGCATTTAAAAGTGTTTAGTATTCAAACCATTTGAACCATGTTTTAAAAAGGGACAAAAAATACCAGTAAGTTGAAGAGTTAGAGGGTTAAAATGTTCCACAAAAATATTCCTCGTAGTGTTTTACATAAGTTCGCTGAGCACATCCTATACCTAAAATGGAAGATTCCCATGGTTTCTCCCTAACATCCAGGTTTGTGGGACATTTGAGCGCCAATTCTGAATAAGTACGAAATTAACCCTTAAACACATTTTAGGGTTTTAATTATTACTGGCACTGAAGTTAAATTTTCAATGCTGATGTGTTCAAAGACTTACAGTAGAATCTAATGACAAATATTTATGCGGAACATTTTAACCCTCTACCTCTCCAACTTACGGGTCGTTTTTGTCGGTTTTTAAAAGGGGGCCAAAAAAGTCCCCTTAATTGAAGAGTTAGAAGGTTAAAATGTTCCACAAAAATATTCCTCGTAGTGTTTTACATAAGTTCGCTGAACATACCCTATGCCTAAAATGGAGGATTCACATGGTTTCCTATTTTAATCCTATTTAATTTTTTTTTTTGTTTTAGAAAAATAATTTTAAAAATCCAATTTTTGTGAAAGGAATTGTTTTTTTTTATTAATGAATCGATTTTACCCAAATTTGGCATAAATATGGCTATCAATTCACGTGCTAAATTTCATCGCAATCGGATAATTTTTGCAGGTTTTATAAAGATTTTAAAATAAAGGATATATGGCAGGACTAAGAGTCCTTGCTTCGATTTTGATAAAAATTGATACAAACGTTTCCAGTTTTATGTGCATCTCAGTGGAGACTTTTTGTAATTTTACGTCCATTTATGTAGCTAATATAATATTTTTAAATTTCAGGATCAAAGCACTGTGCGACGGGTTGTTGAAAAAATTAGAGAAAATCTGACAATAAATATATAAACAATTAACAATTTAATGGAAAATCACTGATGAAGCCTGTCCATACAAAAAGGCGGCAACTAATTCTAGTATAATTTAAAAATTTAATTTTTATAGTTTTTAGAGGAAAAGATTTATTCTTCTTCTTAACCTCAAACCTACTAAATTAAAATTGAAAAAAATGTTGATTAATTCCAATATTAATTGCAGTTGTCTATATAACGTTAAAACAATACTGTACTAAAAGTAAATCAAAATAATGTTTTTCAGAACCAGTATTATTAAAATAAACAATAATAATAGCACTTATTTTTATGAAATTGTTGAAAAACTTAAATTAAATCATGTTTTTTTTTGTCAACGGTAAAATTGTTTTGAAATATAGTATTTGATAATATAAAAATACAATTTAAAAACCAGTATTTTAATAAAATTAAACCAAATATTATTATCACTTCTTAAAATTGTACCGTACTTATTAACAAAAAAAAAAAAAAAAAAAACAAAAATAAAAGTATTTTTATGAAAACTTAAAAAAAAAATATTCTTTTTGAAAATATTGAAAGTGATTTTTGCAAACAACTAAAATTTAATTCGAAATGAAGTTTTACTACAAATATCTCAATAACATTGGCTCTTTTTTACTAATAGGGGGAAATAGGGCTTTTCGCAATTTGGTTCTGCTGGCAGGTAGAGTATTTCTATTAGAAGTTTATTTCTATTTTATGATAATCTACAAAGCTATGTATAAATTTAATGCCAAAATTCATTCTTAAAAACTACTTTTATTGCAACTGCAACATTTTCTTTGAAATTTGATATAGTGTAATATAAAAATAGTGTTTTTTTAAACCAGTATTTTAATAAAATTTATCAAAATATTATTAATCTTGCAGAAAGCTGAATATATCTATATCAAAGTAAAATTTCATAAAAACGTGTTAAACATTATTTTAAAAAAACAGTATTTTTATAAAAAGCTTTAAAAAATATTATTTTTTAAAGAAAATAATAGTGATTCTTGCAAAAAAATTAAATTTCATTTTAAGTGAAATTTACTATAAATATCTCAGCAACATTGGCTATCTAGAATAATAAATAGTTTTTACTAATAGGGGGAAATAGTGTTTTTTTTAAGCATTTACTTCACAATTCCAGTCGGCTTCCAGGTAGAGTAATTCTTTTAATTTCAATCATATTTTATGATAATTTAACTTATAGATAAATTTCACGTTAAAAGCCATTCCTAATTAAAAAATTAAAACCAGTATTTCCGATGAAAATTATATAATTTGGTTAAAATGTTTTAAAAGAACTGATATTAATGTTCGTTATTTAATGGATGGACTTTTAAGTAAAAATAATGTTTTTTAAAGCCAGCATTTCAATAAAAACCCAGTATTTATATATAAGAATCCCATAATTTGGTATACATATGTATATATTAAAAAAACACTAGCGATTTGATAATTTGTTATAAATAATTGCTTTTTTTAAGCCAGTTGTCAAATTACGGCATTTGTAATCGAAATTTTTCGTTCAAAATTAGTTTTTTATTTTGGGAAAATTATGAAATAAGATTTCATTTTTCAGCCCAGATATGTATATTGTAGATGAAAGTAAAAGATGGTATTACCATTGTTAGATTTTATATATTTACTCATCAAAACAATGGGTTTCGAACAATTTCACTCGTTCACGAATGACGTAATTCGGTCCCAGTATTTTCGGAAAACCGTTATAAAATATTTTCTTTTTGAAAGAATTGTTTAGGCATATAATTTTTCATTAAAGACTTTATTAATTTTTTTAAGGCCAACATATAGAAATATGCTGTAAAATTTTTTTTAATAAAACCAGTATTATGTGTAACACCTACTTTTTTAATGAACATTTATTTTTTTTTATAAAAAAAAAATATTTAATCATCATAAATCATTTAAGTAAAAATTTCCTGCAAATACCTTAGAAATCAGAAATTTTCAAAACCAGTATTTTAATAATGAAATACTTCTGATTGATTTAACCACACTTTAAACTTGTTGCTAAACCTCACATGTGTTAAAAACTTTATAAATAATTAAAATTAAAATTTACGTAAACTTTTCTGCAAATAACTTAAAAATAATATAATTACAAAACCAGTATTTTATATAGTGTTCAAGAAAAATCACATATTTTTAATTTGTTTTTTTTTTGTAAATACAAAAGCTAAGTAAATGTGTTTTAATATATTTTCAAGTATAATATTAGTTTGTAAAGCTTGAAATAAAAACCCCTATTTTATCGAAAAAGTTTATAATTTTGTATACGTTAATTTTAAAAAATATATTTGCTATTTATCTTTCTCGGATGCTAAAACTTTTATATTTTGTGGAATATAATTTTTAAACAAAGTTTTTTTTTCCAAAACCAGTATTTTATTTAAAAACTTTAAAACTCTATAGTTTTTACATTTTTAAAATATATTTTCATTTATGTTACTCGGCTGATAAAGCTTTTATCTTTTATAAGTATCAAACATGCTTTTTTTTAAAACCAGTATTTTGTTTAAAAACTTTGAAACTCTTTGTTTTTATATTTTAGAAAATACATATTCATTTATCTTTCTCGGGTAATAAAACTTTTATCTTTCACAGATATAATTCGAAAACAATGCTTTTTTCCAAAAACCAGTATTTTATTAAAAACCTTTAAAACTAATAAATTATATACAAATAATTTGGGCTAGTATATGTTTAATTTATCTTTATTAAAATTAAATTTTATTTTTCAGTAAAATTGTGCGAAGAAGAAAATATTAAAACCGGTATTTTATAATAAAATCACACGTTTTTGTTATATGGAGAAAAAAATTAAAATAAATCTTAGTGTAGGCCCAGAATAAGAGAGCAGCGATTTTTTTCCATACAATTTGACATTTAAAATTCGCTGGGCGTAGCTGTTGTGAGATAGAATCCAGTGTTGCCAGAACTCTTAGAAGGAAATATGCTAAATTCCTAAAAAATTTCTGCTAAAATCTGCTAAATCTTAAAATAAAAAATATATGCTTAGAATATGCTAAATTAAAAAGTCGCAATTTTTTTATTATATTCATTATGCTAAAGATCTGCTAAATTTAATACAAAAAATATGCTGAAAATCTGCTAAATAATTTTTTTAGTATTATTTAATAAATCTTATTAATGAAAAAATACTTTTTTTAAACAATGTTTATAAAAATTTATATTTTCATACTTTTTCAAACTATCTTATAACAAATATAAAAGTTTACCCCTTACTTCATAAATGTTTTCAAAACTTATAGGAGGTTTATCGAACAAATTTTATGTGAAGAATTTGTTTTGTAAACCTCCTAGAACTTTGCAAAGTGTTTATGAATTGAGAGGTAAATTTTTACATTTATTCTAAGATACTTTAATAGTGAATTTAGACTGAGCAAAAACTACCTAGTTTTTGTACAAAACTAGTTTTTGCTTGTTTTTTATATATGCGTTTTGACAATTAAAAACTAACAAGGGGCAAAAACTAGGTAGTTTTCCCTCAGTCTAAATGCCGTATAAGATACTTTTTGTAAATACTGTTTAATCTTTCTTTGAGACTAAAAAAATAAACTTTCTCATTTAATTTTTTCACAATAAATGTAACTGATTTTAAATTTTTGCAAGATTTTTTTATGGTTTTTGTAGCATTTTCAAATTATAGTAGTATATCAATACTATTAAAAAAGTTTACACTGAAAAAAGAATTGAATAATTACGCATGAAATAAATAGTTATGAAAACATTGTTATTGTTATAAATAGTGTTACAGAAAAAATTGTTTTGTTAAAAAATATGCTAAAAATATGCTTTTATTAAATAAAACAAAATATGCTAAAAAATCTGCTTTTGTCCAACAGAATATAATATTTTTACAAAAAAAATATGCAATTTCCCAACTCAATCTGCTAAATCTAGCAGAAAATATGCTAAAATGGCAACACTGATAGAATCTATTTTATTTTAATGCCGGTTTTTGTTATTCTCTCATTTTTTCTCTCTCATACTCTCACAATCACAATATTTTTTCCTTAAAATCAACCGAATATGTACATTAAAACAATTGAAAATAAGTTAAAAAAAGGACTACCCACTTTTCGTTCAAAACAATTGTATTTTGTAGTTTATTTTGACTGGCAAAGTTTGTAAAAATAATAGATTTATCGTTTATTTTAAAATTAATCGTATTATAACAACTGATTGTTTTTAACAGACAATTTTGATTGAATATTTTAACTTCTCACCGAAAGTCCGTATTTTGTGTATTTTGTTTATTGAATGACTGATAGAAAAAGTTAAAAAATATATTGCTTTGCAATTTAACTACTTATTCAATTGAAACAACTTTACTGATTTACTTTTTAAACAACTGTTGAACTTTTACGGTAAAGTTATTGTGAGTGCACCAATGTTGTCAACTCTATTGTTATTTTTGATGGTTTTCACTACATTTTGTAATATCAAAGAGTACAACTAACAACGTCAATCATTGGCTCTTCAGACTCTTTTTCTATTTTTTTGCAAAAAAAAAAAAATAAAATTTTTAATTATTAAAATTTTGTTTTCTTTATTCAACTGAGATATTGAACATTATTAGTAGCTCGTTAGTTCATCGTTTATCATTGTATATTATGTTTGCAGTAAACTAAGAGACATATGAGTGCCATAAAGTCTCCTTGTTATATATAACACATGATCAATTATGTCGCTGCCGCTCAGTGTTGCCATATAGCCAGTTTTAACTGTTTTTTACAGTTTTTTGGGATGCCTAACAGTTTTCCAGTTTTTTCATGTAAAAAACAGTTTTTTTAAATTCAAGGATTTTTTTACAGTTTTTTCATATTAAATCGGCACATTTGTTTCATTTACAATTTTTTTTAGCTAAAATTTAGGAATTAAAATATAAAAGTGCTTATGCCTAATAATTTTAAAACTTTATAACACGTTTATAAAATGAATTTTGTATAAAATATTTGTCTTATAAGCCATTTATAAACTTAGAAAGTGGTTATTATGACCCAAAAACTACAATAAAACTTTCATATTGTCAAAAATTAGGTACAAGTCTGACACGTCATAGACCCGACGGACATTTTTTAGCCGAACTTTTCAGATCATTTCTAAATGAAGGATAATTTAGAAATTTATATTTTTTGAAAAAATTAAAACAATGTCTCATCAAAAGAGGCCAAAATTGAATTTTTTTAATAAATATTTGCCAATTCTGGATAACAAATTCCTACTATTTTTCAATTATGATCAAGGACAACACCAAAAAACTTAATTTTTTCAAACAAACAATTTCCGACATAACAATACTCAATCAAATGAAAGTCAATTTTATGTGGAATGAAAATCAATAAAGAATATTTTGAAAAACTAAATTGATCAGTAAAGTATTCTATCCTAAGTCAGGGGTTAATCTCGGAAGGGTGATTCGATGAACTTTTTTAACTTTAGATTCGGGCCTAAACTCTTTAAAAAAAAGTTTTATTAGGAGGCTATGCAAAAAGTCGATTACTATCAATGCCAGAGGCAATTAAATTATCAAATCTCGATATTTTGAAAATTGATACCCTGGGATAATATTTTAGTCCCAGGATACTTCGGGATCACAGAATTTCTTCTGATTTTGAAAATTTTTGCGAAAAACAGTTTTTCTATAAAGAAACAGTTTTTAATTACAGTTTTTCTAAAAAAAATATATGGTAACACTGCTGCCGCTGTACGTCGTTATTTCGGGCGCGTTTTTTCTCAGAGCGTAAATCGCTAGCCTCTGCGCTCTTATTCTGGGCCTACACTTATTTTGAAAGTTGAGCGGTTTTTAACAGTGTTGCCAACTCCTGAAGGCAAGAAAGCACCGTGAGCATTATGAAAACGGGTAAAAAGGGTAAAAATTTACCAAAAAGGAGGTAAAAAAGCACGATAATAATTTTCTGAAAAATTTAAATCAAGAATTCAAAAATACATTTTAACTTTGAAAAATCGTGTAAAAAATGTTTAGAAAATTACCTAAAACGGGGTAAAAAAGCACCAAACTAATATTTCAATATTTTGAAGTTTAAATGTAACGAAGTTGCTATTTAAAATTGTACTACAAATATTGCGCAAAAATGTAGTTTTTGTATAGTTCGTATTATTTTTTAAATTTTGACAGAAAATTCAAGAAAAATGTAAAAAAAACGAGAGCAAATACCAAAAATATAAACTGTAAAAAGCACTAAAAGCACTGCCAAAAATCTGAAAAAGCACCGTAAATACCCGCTTTTTTTAAACGGGTATTTGTAAAAAATCACCGGGTACAGGAAGGAAAAAAGCACCAAAAAATACCCGAAAAGCACTGAAATGGCAACACTGGTTTTTAAAGAGCGATTACTATTACTATTATAGTGAATAAATTTTTATACAAGTTTCAAAGCGAAATCAAACAAGTTATGTTATAATATAATTTTTTAACCACTATTTCCTTTAAAATGCCACAAGTAACTTCATATTTTAATAAGTTTTTGAATAATGATATTTTTCTTTTATATATTTCCTTTCATGATGCTGAAATATGCATTTCAGTAAAAAATTTAAGCATTTACATTAAAAATAATGTATTTCGAAAAACCATTATTTCACTAATAATGTAACAAAAATATCGAAATATTAATAATGTTTTGGATATATTTTAAAATTGCAGACATTTAACAAATATCTGTTATTATGAGTAAATTCGTGTTTTAATTATAATTTATTCTACAAAAATATAAATATTTTATTTTTAAAACCAGTATTTTTAAATAACTTTTAATATTTTAGTAAATGTTTTGAAAATATTATTTTATTTATTTATTATTTTCTTATATTAGGTATTTAAATAAGTTGTTTACTCATTATTTCGTATAAAAGTATTTATGTTTTTTAAAAACCAGTATTTTCCCCCAACTTCTAACAGTTTGATAATTTTTTGAAATTAATATTTAAGCAATATTTCTGTAAAAATGTAAATTTTATATTTTTCTCAATAATACAAAAAAATTGTCTTGTTTAAAACCAGTATTTTTAGGGGAAATTTCATAGAATATAATGCTATTTTACTTTTTTATGTAATTCATTAAGATTCTCTCTTCATTGCTCTCTCTAACCTAAGCTTTCAACAGATGTTCTAAGAAAAATGTTAAAAACAAAGTCTTGCATGAACCAGTATTTATTGAACAACTTAAAAATTACATTTTTTGAAACCAGTATTTTATATATAATGTTATAAAATTATTTTTTTTTATCGTAGTTTGGAATATTATTAAAATTAAGAGCTTATTATTTTTTGCTAAAGCTAATGAATCATATAATAAAAACCCAGTATTTTATTATAAAATTAACGTAAAATTCCTTTCCTTTGAATTCAATTTAAAAATTTGTTGGAAAACATTTTTTAATAATATTTTTTTCAATCTCAATAAAACAAAATTAGTTAATTTTTTTTAAGTTTCTGTTTTGCAATTCCTAAGAAATTTAACCTCAAACGTCATAAAAGCATAATAAACGGTTGTTATAATTGTATAAAACATTTCCCAACGTATATAAAAGAAATTGCAGTTTTTTTAATTTTAATTTTACAGCCCCCAATATTAAAAAAGAAGAAAAATTTTACCAAATTTAAAAGTTACCAAATATCTTACTAACAATCATATAAAGACAATAAAATACAAACGAAAATAAAAATGAAGAAGATACTTCAGAACCCAAACTACGAATATAAACAACACAAACCATTTGCCATTTGATTCTTTCACTAACTCACCAATTCGTACGTCTTCTTCACTACTAATTTACTTAATTAAACGTATAAACGAGTCACTAATTTAAGAGTGGTAGAGGGTGCACGGATGACCATTAAAAAAAACCAACAGCACCAAACCACGTAGTAAAACAGAAAATAACAACAACTAAATAAAAATATTTTGAAAACAAAATACCGCAATGATTTAGAGAAATGTAGCCAATTACTATAAAACCATTAAATTTAAGTATAGAAATTAGAAATGTGGAAATATTAAAAGAAATTTAAACAGAACAGAAAAACATAAAATTAAAGAAATTATATTGATGATTATCGAAAAAAGGATAAATGATTAAATTAAATAAAGCTTTTTAAAATCAAAATATTTTTTAGAAATCTCCGTTATTTTTTTGAGATAATGGTGATAAAGATGAAACAATTTTTTTAACATTTATAAACATAATTGGCTAAAAATTCAAAATTATAAGGTTGTGTTAAGTATTTGGTAAAAATACTGGTTTTGATAACAAATCCTATACTTTAGATTTGTTAGGGAATTTGAAGCAGAACATTATAAATAATGGGTGATAATAAAGCTTTTTAATTGTAAGATTTTAAAGAAATATGAAAACTTTTTTTGTTGCTAAGGAACACTGATTTTATTTAAAGCTAATACAATTAAAAATCATTTCAGAAATACTTATGAGCCCAGGAGAAAAAAAAGAGATGCCAAGCAGTAGAAAAAGGACTACAATTGATGATCTAGATGTATTTTTTTTTTACATAAACACTAGACCGTACCGCAAAAAAAAAGTTCGCCGTACACCCTCCAATATGAAGTATTTTTGCAAGGCAATTTCAAACAAAAAATTTTTTTTGGCGAACGTAGTGGTCGCCTTTTTTAAGTTTTCGCTATAGCTTCGCCATTTAAAGTCAGATTGTAAAGTGTGATATATCAATTTCTTTGCCTCGAGGAGACCAGTGTTTTGCTATAAAGGTAAAATCCAATGAAAAAAATGTAAAAAGGCGACCCCTACGTTCGGCAACCAAAATATAAAAAAATTCTACTGGGTTTATCGAAAAACTTCCTTAGCAAAAGTTTAATGATTTTTTTCGAGCTTTAATTTTTTGACATTAGGGTTGAACACTTGAAGAAAAACACTGGTCTGCTCGAGAGAAAAACATCGATGTATCACACTTTAAGATCCGACTGTAAATGCCAAAGATATAACGAAAAATGTAAAATGGCGACCCCTACGTTCGGCAAAAAAAAAATTTTTTTTTGAAACCTCCTTGCAAAAATACTTCATATTGGAGGGTGTACGGCGAACTTTTTTTTTTGTCTGTAAGGTGGTACGGTCTACTGGACATACAGACAAGCTGACGCACGGACAGACGGACATGATTAAATCGAAATAAAAGGTTATTCTGAGTCGATTGGTATACTACAATATAAGGTGGGAATATGTCCAATATATTTTGCTATTACGAACATCAGCACAAACTTATTATGCTCTGTCCACGTAGTGTTGTAAAAATACTAGTTTTAATAAATCTTATTAAAGCTTTTAAAAATGTTACTCATAAATACCGGTTTCGAAATTCTCCATTGAACAAAACTAATCTTTGGCAACAAATCTATAGCATTTTTCACTAAATACCAGTTTAGTGCAAATACCCAGTATATATTAGTTTCTGATTGAAATTTTTATAAAATACTGGTTTTTACTAGTAACCGTTATTTTTTAATAACATTTTATAAAAAACTAATTTAACTGTTGTTTTACATAAAATCATATTATTAATTGAAAATAATTGAAAAACCCGTTTTTTTAATTGCCCGATCAAAAATAAATATCTCATTTGATATAGATCGACATATGATCTTATCCAAGTTCATCTCAAAATTGAGGTATCCAGTAATATCCAATCAGATCCCTCAAATATATTACATTATTAAATTAGATCCAAATAGATCTCAAAATTGGGAGATCCAATAATATCCAATAATATAAAATTGAGATCCTGATAGATCCCAAAATATCCTATGGGATTAATTTAGATCCAATTACATGCAAACGGATAAGCTAATTTTGGCAGATCGAATTGGATAATTTGAGATTAAAATTTATCCTATGATATATTTGGAATTATTAAAATTTTAAAAAAGTTTAAAAAATAACACAAAAAATTAAAAAAAAAAAAAAAACATTTTTTATTTAAAAAATATTTATTTCATTAAAAAAAAACAAAAAAAAATGCCGTCGGCAGGATTTGAACCCAGGTTGCTGGCGTTGTAGTCGGCCACTTAACTCACTCAGCCAAACTCTGCTATACAACATGACTGACTATATGAGACAACATTGTTCGTGTTACTGAGTTATATATAATTATATAAATTTATATATATAGATGACTTAGAAAAAATAAATTAATAACATTCTTTTCAAAAAACAAAAATTAAAAATCTTAAATGTTTTCCACTGACGGAAATTTTTTGGTGAATAAGATAAAAAAATGTTTGTTGAAGGGTCAAGGCACCGATTTATATGGCTCAAAAATCTAAATATCAATAGTCTGTATTTGCGAAATTAATAATGGGATAAGAGCAATATACATGTTATTTAAAAGGTAATATAAATGAATTTAAATAAGGTATGACATATATAAGCTTAGAAATCCTTTGGAAAAAATACTCTTATCCAACACTTTTTCACAAATTGTTTTGTTTGTATTAAAAGTAGGAGTACAAAAATCAAAATATTGCCAAAATTGTAAGTACAAATATTACCAAAAAAATCATTTCACTCTGGAAGAACTCAAATTCAGAACTTTAACGAAATTATTATATATTACGATATCTAATTATATATTTAAAATAATATTAATTGAAAACATAATTTGCAGATGCTGTTGACACAAAATGGTTTAACCTTTCTAAGATCTGTAAAAAAATATTTATAAGTAAATCAAGTTGAGTTAAAAAAATAAAAAAAGTGCCCGATTTGGGATTCGATAATAGGACCTCAGTCACATATATAATTATGTGTGGGGTTATATATGACAATATATAATATCATATTAAAATATTATTAATTCCAAGTTGCAGTAAACATAACTTTCAGGTGCTGTTGGCAGTAAATGGGTTAATTTTTTTAAGATCTGTTAAAAGAATATTTATAAGTAAATTAAATTGAGTTAAAGAAGTAAAAAAAAAACTTGTTTTTTGTGCCCGAGCTGGGATTCGATAGTAGGGTCTCTCAGGTAATATGTGACTATATATAATTATATATTAAACACATAGAAAATATTACTGACGTGGGACCATATATAATCATATCTAAAATAATATTGTTAATCTTGCACCATATATGGAATCATATATAATCATATCTTATATCATTTAATGTAATATATAATCATATATAAAAATATCTTACATCACACAAGCAAAAAATTTTTATAACAGGGCATATATTACTATATCTCAAAAAATATGGCATATATGCCACCATATGTGATCATATATTATGTTATATATGATCATTTATAATTATATATGACAACAGATCTGTCATATCTCATTATGTATAGCATATATGGTTGATATCTAATTTTATAAAAGACAATATATAAAAATATATGGTTATATAAGGTATCACATAAGAAACATATAATTATATATGGCCATTCATGACAACATATATACTCACATATTATAAGATAAAACAAGATATTACTATATACGACTATATATAAATTTTTTTGATCGGGTGTTAAATATTTTATTAAAATAACTTAAAACATCCTTGTTTAAATTTCTATACAACTATTTAATAATGTATAAGAGGTTTTTATATGTATAAGGGTTGTTGAAAAATGAAATTAAACCTGTATAATTTTCTTATTATCTATACAAAACCCCAGAAGAAAAATTAACAAAAAAAAAAAAAAAAAAAAAAGAAAAAAACTTATACATAACAAAGAAAAATGTAATAAACAGAAATAAAATATAACTTTTCCAAGAAAAAATAACTTTTAAACTAACAAGGAAGCTCTGTCGAAAGGTTAACTCTAATTTTGATGAAACTTGGGAGGAGACAAAATTAATGAATATGTGTGATTTTTATCGGACCAATGTCATATTTAAGTGTTGAAACGAAGGGTTAGAAATCGTTGATATTTTTGTATGAGAGCATGTCTGATACCCATTCGCCTATATTTTGGAGCTAATTTTTAGTAAAATTGAATGAAAAATCAATTATTGAAATAAAAAGAAACCCAAAAACATATATATTATTAGTGTCACATGTTTTGTACAATCACAGATAGATCTTCCCAACACCTTTCATTTGATATCCAAAGTTATAGTTTCTTTAGAAGAAACATGAAAAATCCCTTTAATTTTTTAATCGCCTTTTTACGATTAAATTTAAAATTTACATTATATTAAAATTTAATTTCCCAGTAAAATTTTTTACAATCGGTAGCCAACCACACCAATTCTGCAACTGGTTCCAATGCAACCGATTCCATGGAACCGCTTCTGGAACCAGTTATTGAGATCCTATATGGAAGGTATGACTGATGTCGAATCAGTTTTAGAACTAGTTCCAGCACTGATTCTAGGGCAACCGGTTCCACTTTGGAGCTATAGAAGTGGTTGCTTTTGGGACAATTTCAAACAAAAATAATCGGTATTACAATTGACAGTAAAAGGGGTGGGTTGTAAGGGAAAAGTAGCTCTTCTACAACCGATTCTTTGGAACAGAAAATTTTCCTGGGTTATATCGAAGTGAACCGTACTGCCGACCTTCCGTGTAAGTAAGAGAAAAAACTAAAATGAATTTTATAAACAACATGTTATATTTAAAAGGATAACAAAAAATTAAAAGAAAAACATTACAAGGATCCTTATTTAAAGGGTGGTATTCTTACAATTTTTGGGGGCCACTTATTGTATAAAACATTTACAGAACAGAAAAAAAATCTAGAAAACAAAGACAAAACTCTTGCAGTTAAATTTGGGAAATATTGTAGATATTACAATAAAAGTAAAGGCCACAATAAAGAAACAAAAATGCCAAAACGTTTAAGGTTTTATCTGTGAATTAGGATTTTTTTTCTTTTTGTAAAAAGAAACATTCTTTATAATGCTTTTAAAAATATTACCTTAACCGAAAAAACAGCAATTACTTTTTTTTTGTTTTATTTTAAAACATTAAGGAAAAATGACCAAATGTAAAAAATTTTGTTTTAGTGTATGAAAAATAAAGGCGTGTTTATTTCTGCAGAACAATTTGTTTTTTTGTTCGATATTCTTTACAACATATATTTAATGTTATGTTATTCATTTTGTTAAAAGAATAGACAAAGGAAATGGAAAAAACTTGTGTGAAGTTTTTTTTTTTGAGACAAAAAAAAAAATTTTAGTAGCTTGGTATTTCAATCATTGGATAATTTACAGTTGAGTAAACTTAAAATGATATGAAAATAAAAAAAAAAAATACACTCACAATATATTTTCCATAACCGATTGAGTTTTATTTGAAAAGTAATAGGTAAAGTTTGTTTTCAATTGAAGAATTAATTATAATATTACATGGGAAAACATATTGTTTAACTTTTTTTATCAGTCAATAAAAAGCAAACTACAAAAAAATACATATCGTCTGTAGGAGTTCATATTTTCAGTCAAATTTTCTATTTTCAGTTTTCTATTTATAGAAAAAATAATTTAAATAATTTCGTTGTTTTCTGTTTTAAAAGAAAAAATTTAAATATTTTCGGTTTTCTTTTTTGTTAAAATAGTTTGTTTATATACAGAATTATTTCAATTCAAATTACAAGAAATTCTGTACTCATACACATACATAAATTTTGCAAAACAAATTATTACCAAAAGATCATAGAAACCTTTACATCATTCACTCTTGCTTTCTTCTTTAACCTTGCTATACCCGCGCGTTGGTCTGTGAGACCCACAAAACACTTTTTTCAAATATATTTAATTTAAGGCTGTTTTGTAAAAGACCGAAAGTCGATAAAATTACTGGTATAATTTTTCTCATTATATCCTTAAGTTAAAAAAATTTTTTTTTTATCTAAGTATATAGGTTGTGTTAGGAAAAACTATGAAGAAAGAGGTTTTCAAACATTCGTTCTGTGAGACCGCGCGCGGGTATAGGTGTTACAAAAATTAGCGCGGGTATAGGAAGTTTAAGTTTTATCCCTACGGGGAATGATGGGTCAATTGCCCTGAAAGTACCTATCCTGTGAGTGGTTAAATCAAGTCTTGTCACAGGATTGGTATAATTTACCATTGCTGTGGGTTAAGCAGTGACAATTATACTTAAAGGACTAGTCCCATGACTGGTGAAACGGTGGCATACCACTTAATCGTCCTCAAAGTACCTATCCCGTGACTGGTAAAAAGAGGACATACCACTAAATTGCCCTCAAAGTACGTATCCCGTGACTGGTTAAAGAAAGACTTGCAGCAGGACTGGTATAATTTACTATTGCTGTGGGTTAAGCAGTGTCAATTATACTTAAAGGACTGGTTTCGCGACTGGTGAAATGGTGACATACCACTGAATTGTCCTCAAAGTACATATCCCGTGAGTGGTTAAAGATGGTCTTGTTGCAGGACTGGTATAATTTATTATTTCTCTGGGTTAAGCGCTGTCAATTATACTTAAAGGACTGGCTCCAAGACTGGTGCAAAGAGGACATATCACTTAACTGGATAAATGTGTTATAAAAATAACCCCAAGTAAGACTTTATTTTTTTTTAAAGAGAAGCAACACTCAGGAAATTCTTCCTATTAATTAACGTGTTGCTTCCTTTGGAATGGGGATAGAGAAGAAGTGAAAGGTGGTGAAAGAAAGGGCTTCAAATATGGCAACATTGTAATTGCGCGACATGTTGAATTTTAGAACAGTTGTTGCGCTCCATCTGATGGTGATTTGGCGAACTTTATTGAAGCTTTTTAGTTCATAGCCCTGGGAACACCGAAGGAGGACGCTGCGATATGTATGAGGGATAGAAAAACGCATACATATTTATATTTTTCATAAATTGATGTTGCCTTGGTTGGGGATCGGACCCGCAACCTCACGTGTAACACTCCAACGCGCTAACCATTACACCACAGCGCCCACAATTGGTCGATTTCTTAGTACACTGATAGAATTATCCTTCATGATGAACAATTTCATAGAATTTTTTTCGTAAGTTCAATGAAGAATTTCGTTAATTTTTCACAAATTACGATTTTTTGATAATTTTAGTTCTAGATCTAAGCACTTGGAGTTTTCTTTATATTTTAGCATCAAGAACTCTGAGCTTATTGCTAACAACTTCAGCTCCAATTTTTTGGAGGATTTTACAGGAATTTTAGAATCGGTAAAAGGTTCGACGCATACATATATATATCTTATATCTCAAAAGAACATCTTAAAAAAGGAATATGTATTTCATATTTTATTTCTGTGAAAAAACACACCAAAATTCTTCAAAAAAAAAACAAATTTTTATATTTTAATTTATTGACAAATGAAAATATTTGTGCCTTTTATTACATAACAATTTTGTCAAGGTTTTGCTGTGAAAATTTTACTTATACCAAAACCATAACAATTTCCATTCACCTCAGTTTTGTCACTGTTTTTGTCAGTTTTGTAATGGGACTGGTTCTGTATCAGTTCCTTTCAGGTTATTTGGGTGACATGTCACAAAATATACAAAGTGTGACTCATTCTTTGACGGATCCTTTTGGGTTACTTCGGTGACATGTCTCTTTAAATCACTTAGGCGACATGTCCTTTGGGGCTGGACCTGCGACATGTCGAAAGGTGTCTAATCTGTGGCAATACGTCATTTCCAATGACAACGCCATGTTAAAGTGATATGTCTCTTTCAAAGAAAAATACCGATCAACGACCTGTCTCTGCCCCCTTGGGACGTATCCTGCGTGTCATCTGGGACCGGTCCCTTTCCCCGTAGGGATGCTTTATATAGAATTTTTCATTCGATCAAGTCGATCGATTTTTTCGAGCTTTTAATTAGTTTCAAAAATTGTGTGATGAATCAAATTCAAAAACCCCAGTGAAGATTTTACGTGAAAGCTTAGCAATAGAAAAAATATAAAATGAAAACAAAATTTTAATCCACTCGGGACCGGCCGCATGTTCATATTTGAACTTTAATTCCAAATATCTCTGCTGCAAAGCCATAAAAGTAATAACAAATATTTCCTTGGTATAAATCTGCATTTCCACGAAGTTTGGTCGAAACATTCCCAGCCGTTAAAATTCGTGCGTGAAAGGATTAATTAGCAATTTTTATTATTTTTATAGCCTTCGTTCGTTGTTTTGAGTTTGCCATTTTGACTACATTTGCAGTTGTTGTTTTACAATTCAACTATTAAAATTCAATGGAAAAAATAAAAAGTGTATAATTATCGAAGTACTTAGGTAATATACAACTTCAAAATTAATTTCTGTAAGTTAATAAAAAAATACACGTAGATTTATCAATTTTTAGTTTTTGTCAACTTGCCTTAGTTTTTGAGCTATTCCATTTTCAGGCACTTCAAAATATGTTAAGTTACCTAAAAAATATTATATTTTAATTAAAGAATTGGGTAACTTAGCAGAAAACTTTTGCAGTTGTATTTTACCGAAGTACTTTGGCAATAACACACTTTTTATTTTTTGCGTGTTATTTTGACCGTTTCTTTACACTAATTTTTACTAAATTTTAGTTGTTTTTTTAATAGTCAAAATTGACTACAATATTAGTCATTTTAGTGAAAAATACAGTCATCGCGTTTTCAATTAAATTTGTAGTTATTTTAGTTATTCAATTGAAGAAATGATTGACATTAAAAAAAATTGTCTTGAGAAAAGTATTTTGTTAAACTACCCAGCAAAAAATGAGATGCCGGAGCAGTAGAAAAAGCACTACAATTGATAATCTATATGTACTTCTTTTTTAACATAAACACTAACGATTTTAACATTGACTTCTCATAGGAGTTGATTACTCCTACTTCAACATTTTCTCAGTACTTTCTGAACCATTGCAAAGAAAGCTCTTTTTCACCAATTAAAAATTCCAAAAAAAAATTCTTCGCAAAAAAATATATATTTTTTTATTTTACAAAAGTTTTTTTATTGCCGCCACCGGGTATCGAACTTGCGACCTCACGATGGCTAGTCTAGCGCTCTACCGCTGAGCTATTCTTTGATATGAAAGTTGCCTGGCATAAAAACACCACTTTGTTACCGCGAGATATTGTTCCTTATTCTCTTCAATAAAAGTACTTATTTAACAACCCAGTGTAGAAACGGTAATGACATATCATTATTTTTTGGACTACCAGTAATGACACCCACTTACCTTCTGTATTATTTTAAAACATATAATAATGAGTTACTGATAATTACTTATTTTTATCATTATTTCAAATAGAAAATAATTTTTTAGATTTTTTTGAAAATATTTTGAAATCTATTTTTAGACTCAATATTTTTTAAACACTGGTAAGGATATATGTAACCACATATTTTTTGATTTTTTGTTTGTTGGCGAGTAAGCTTTCTTGTGTGCAGCAGGTCAATTGTGGTTTTATCTATTAAATATTACATGTCGATATAGCTCAGATGGTAGAGCTGTTGACTGGCAATCTGTAGACCCAGGTTCGATTCCCGCACCAGCAAATTTTATTTAAAAAAAAAAAAAATACAATAAAAAATATTTTTTTTTATATAAATTATTTTTTTGAAAATCTATTTTTAGACTCATTATTTTTGTCAGTACTGGTAAGCACATAGGTAACGATATATTTTTTGATTTTTCGTATGCTGGTGTGTAAGGACAACTCATTATTTTTCGCGACATCGCCATATAAAGGTAATGAGAAATGTAAAAACAAAAGTAACTAGTTGCCATTACCAAGTATGTAGTTACATAACCACATGTCTGGTAATGATTTTCTACACTGGGAAGTGTAAAAGGTGCACTCCAATTCAATATTGTTTTCAGTAGAATTTTTGCAGGTGCATAAAAAGCAATTTCTCATAATTTTTTATACTCTACAGCACTACGTAGAGGGGGTATAATAAGTTTGTGCTGATGTTTGTAACACCAAAAAACCGATCGACTCAGAATCACTTTTTATTTCGATTTAACGATGTCCGTCTGTACGCCCGTCCGTCTATCTGGCCATGCATTATTGTGCGCACTTTACAGGACGCAAATATTAAGATATTTTGATGAAATTTAGTACACCAACTTATGTCGGCCCAAGGACGAAGCCTATAAGCTGCAGGTCGCAAATACGAAGATATTTCAATGTATTTGATTCGCTGACTCACATGGTCCCAAGGACAAAGCCTATTGATTTTAGACAGGATCGGTACATATTTGGATCTATCGCCCGCCCATATTGGCTATATTTTCGATTTTCTCTTCTTTTATCATTTTATAGAAAATTTTGACACAAGTCCGTTTTAATCCATTCGAATTTGGGATCCAAAATTTAGTTGGTTTTTAACTAGACTGGAGTAGGGTATTATATAGTCGGCATGCCCGACTTTAACTTTTTTACTCGTTTTTATACCCTACACCACTATGTGGTCAGGGTATTATAAGTTTGTGCTGATGTTTGTAACACCAAAAAATATTGGTCCTAGACCCACCTTATAGTATACCGATCGGCTCAGAATTTTTTTTTATTTCGATTTAACGATGTCCGTCCGTCTGTCTGTCTGTCCATGCATACTTGTGCGCACTCTGCAGGTCGCAAATATTAAGATATTTTGATGAAACTTGGTACACCGACTTATGTTGGCCCAAGGAAGACGCCTATTGATTCTGGTTAAAATCGGCCCATGTTTAGACCTAGTGCCCATATAAGGGTCCCCCCAAAATTGGCTTAGTTACAAACTGCAGGTCGCAAATATTAAGATATTTTGATGAAATTTGGTATACCGACCTAAATCAGCCCAAGGACGAAGCCTATTGATTTTGGTGAACATCGGTCTATGTTTAGACCTAGTGCCCATATAAGGGTCCCCCCAAAATTATATTGTTTATACGCTGCAGGTCGCAAATATTAAGATATTTTGATGAAATTTGGTACACCGACTTACGTCGGCCCAAGGACGAAGCCTATTGATTTTGGTGAACATCGGCCCATGTTTAGACCTAGTGCCCATATAAGGGTCCCCCCAAAATTGGCTTGGTTACAAACTGCAGATCGCAAATATTAAGATATTGTAATGAAATTTGGTGCGCTGACTCACATTATAGAAAATTTCGACACAAGCCCCATTTTAACCCATTCGAATTTCGGATCCAAACATTAGTTGGCTTTTACCCAGACTGGTGTAGGGTATTGTATAGTCGGCATGCCCGACTTTAACCTTTTTACTCGTTATATATACATATTTTTAAAAATTTACAATAAAAATTAAAAAAATATTGAATTTAAACAAATTAATTAGAAATATTAGAAAAAAATAAAAAAATATTTAAAAGAATTTGATAAGGCCAGCAGGACAGAATACGTATTTTCGGCTTTCGCTATAAAGCCATCGTCAGTGTCGTTTGCATTGATGGGTTAATAATTGATAATAGTCTACTTATGCTAAGTGGAAAACAAATAGTAATATGTTAACAACTCAACTAGATTAACAACAACGAAATCTAACAATGCTATATTTATCCTTTGTTATTAGTCTTTTTGCTTGGAACTTTATTCTTAAAGCATCGCAGCTGGTTCTATTCAACTCTGTGTATGAGAGCACAGATTTATGAACGATAACGAACCGTTAAATTGAAATGTATATTCATAAATTATATTTTTCACCGTATCTTGTGATGAATAAGATGAATGAGGGGTATGTATAGTTGATGTTTTAATTGGTAAATGAATGTTTTTCGTCCGATTTTAGATTACATATATTAATATCTCTTTCTCTTTAAATTATTTTCAAATTAAAGGAAGATGATACAATTTTTACAAGTATATTACAGAGAATTTTGGGAACTAATCACTACAAAAAGGGAATTTTCCCTACAAATGGCATCACTGCTATGTCGGCCGGTGATTTGGGGTCATAATATAAGAGATTAATCACAACTGGATCGACAACGATAGCGAAAATTGCTTTTTCATATACATATTTTTTATGGGAATCAAAATATCGCCATGTCGTCCAGCTTGGTATTTTAAACTGACAGAGTTAAACTATTAACCCTCTAACCGGCAAGCCCGCCTCCAGGCGGGGTATATTAAATTGACCAGAAATGCGCCAAAGGAGTATTTTATAATAAGAAATTTATGCTTTTTCAACAGAAAACAAAATTTATAAAAATTTTTGTGAAGATTTTTTTTGTATGCAATGCACGGTTTGGAAGCGAGAAAGTATCAAAGATAAAATTTCGTAAAATTTCAAAAATTAAATATTTTAAAACAACGAAGATTTTCAAAAATCTTAAACAGATATTTAAATTGACTAAAACAATTGATAGTGATCATGAAGTAAGATTGGAGCTTAAGATATTCAAAAAGTTCCTTACTTTGGTCCAAGGACGCACAGGATTCCATAAGGATACCTTTAAAGGACATCGCCTTAACTTCAAAACGAATGGACGGATTTTTCTGAAATTTGGTAAAACTATAATATTTGGTATAGGTAGCAAAGTTTATAAGTTTGAATAATATAAATTGAAGTTTTGGTGCGTCTTCGCTTAATTTCGCGTTTTTCGAAAAACGAAAATCGCTACATCCTCTTAAGTAACAGCACAAAAAATTAAATTTTTTTATTGCAATTACATCTTGGTAAGAGAAGTAATTTGTGCCTGAACCTAGTAATTTTTATTGGCTAGTTTTCGAGATTCAGCCTTTGTTGAAATTCCCTTCCCGGAATTTAATCCGCTTCCCGAAATATGACCCAAATCGTACTGTGGTGTAGTTTCATATAAAGCTCAGCGGTATGCACGGTATTAACTGTTTTACTTGTTACAAATTAAATAGTTTTGTATGAAAAATATTAATAATTTTAAAATTTTGCTTAAAATGTGCCAGAAATATTTATAAAACTTTTTAATATGGAATATCTGCAATAGTATAAAAAAATATATATAAAACATTTACAACTTAAATAAAAAAATATCGAAAATAATTATATAATATTGAAATATCTATCTAACAAAAATATTAAGGTTGGAAATGCAATATATTTTTTTATATTACTATTTAAGCCTTGTAAATAAAACTTAACAACCCGAGTAAAAAAAATTATATATAATCATATGTGGCATATATTACAATATATAATTAGACATGTGGTTATGTATATCCATATATAATTATATATGACGTTTTTTCCGAAAAATTTTCCTTATATTATGCCATATATAATGTCATCTAATTAGATATCGGCCTTCGTAATATTAGATATGGCATATATAATTATATATTACATAACATGGTTGATCTTATTGCATATATAGTTATATATGGAACTATATCTTAATATATATGGTGGCATTTTAGCAATATATAATTATATATGGTATCATTTAAACAATATATAATTATATATGGTGAAAGTTAAACTAGATATTATCATATATGGTGCCATTTAAACAATATATGGTCATATATGGTACCTCATAAACCAAATCTTTAATTCAGTTCCAGATATGATAATATATGGTACTATATATAGTGCGATATATATTTATATATGGTGTTATTTAAGCTATATATTATTATATATGGTGCCATTCAAACCATATATTATCATATATGGTGCCATTGAAACCATATATTATCATATATGGTGCAATTTCAACAATATATGCCCATATATGGTACCTCATGAACAATATTTTTAATACAGTTCCACATATGATAATATATGCTACCATATATAGTGCCATATATATTTATATATGGTGTTATTTAAGCAATATATTACCATATATGGTGCCATTTAAACCATATATTATCTTATATGGTGCCATTTCAACAATATATGCTCATATATGGTACCTCATGAACAACATTTTTAATACAGTTCCAGATATGATAATATATGCTACTATATAGTGTCATATATGCTGTTATTTAAGAAATACATTAACTTATTTGGTGCCATTTAAACCATATATTGTCATATATGGTGCCATTTCAACAATATATGCTCATATATGGTACCTGATGAACGACATTTTTAATACAGATGCAGATATGATAATATATGCTACCATATATAGTCCCATATATATTGATATATGGTGTCATTTAAACAATATTAATATATAGACATATATGGTATCATTTAAACAATATATTGTCATATATGGCACAATTTAAACAATATATGGTCAAATTTGGTACCACATCAACATTTTGAATACAATTCCATATATGGTTTAATTTGAATAATGTAAAACTATGTATGGCGCTATAAAAAATATTATCAGATATGTTACTTCATTAACAATATTTATAATACAGTGTCATATATTGTAATATATGTATATCATTCAATATATATTGATGTATGGTAATGGTACAATAATTCCAATATCAGTTGAGATACAATTTGTGGGTCCATATCAACAATTTGTTAACGTACATTTAACATATATATATGTACATTTAAGTTATAATTTATAAACACTTTATAAAGTTAAATAGTTCCATAAACCTCGTCTAACTGTATAGAATGTGTATGAATATACGATTTAATATATAATAATTACAACTACAAATTGGTGCCATTATCTAAAATTTAATTTAATGTTAACTTATAATAAAATAAAAATGTATTTCCTAAAAATAAAAATATAGTGTTAATTAATGTTAATATACAATAGGTTTAAGTTTAACATCCCAGACAGAAAAATATAATCGGCACAATGCTGGCAAACCGTTGGCGATGGTCGGTTATGCGTTGGAAGAACGTTGCATTAACTATCTTGGCAAAAAAATAGATTTCAAAAAACATTTTTGAAAAAATTGAGAAAACTTTTTTTAATATTTGCTTTTAAAAACATGAAATTTAACCCAGTCCACCAGATTGTCAGCCAAGACCTTTACACTCTAATCTAACGAGACTTGTTATAGATGTGTGATAACTACAAATTAAATGAATGATAAAAGCATTTCGAGCTAATTTATAAGCATCGAAAAAAGGTATTCCAGAAATTATTAAATGTATTTTAGAAAATTTTAATTGTATATCACAAAATATTATTTGCACTTCAGAAACTACAATATTACGCAAATTTAATTATTTATTTATTTAGTTGTGTCCAGAAATAATGAAATCTATTTCAGAATTTCATAGCTAATAGAGAAAAATTTCTCAAATACATTTCATAATTTCGGAAATACGATTGATAATTTCTGAAATACAGTTTTATAATTTCTGAAATACAGTTGTGAATTTCGGAAATACAATTAATAATTTCTGAAACACAATTGATAAAACTGAACTTCAATTGATTAGTTCTGAAATACAATTCATAAATGTGAAAAATAATTGATGAGTTCTGAAACACAATTGATAAAACTGAAATTCAATTGATTATTTCTGAAATACAATTGATAAATTTTAAAACAATTAATACAATTGGAAATGGTGTAGAGCGTCAAAAAGATGTAAATAAAATTATTTTATTCAAAGATTTCAATTTAATAAAAAAATAAATATATAATTTTATAAAAAAATGAATAGAAAAAAAAATTTTAATTTTATAAAAAGAAATTCATTTTGTAAAAGAAATGCATATTGAACTCGAGCCCTTCTGAGTTTAAACCTTATTTTAACAAAATATTGTAATTTTTATACAATCAGTGCTCTGCCAGTCTATTATTTTTTGAACAGTTGGCAATATATGTCTGGGATCTTATTTAATCCCAAATAAATGGAGATCTTACGTAGTACCCAAATATAATGCGGCATTTAATTTTATCTGTCATTTTTATGGATACTTTTAGATGTCAATCCCCATATATATTGCTGGATCTAATTCGATTAGTAATTTTTCGGATAAATTTAGATCTAAGTTTATCCACATATATATTGCTGGATCTAATTCGATGTGCCATTTTTCGGATCAAATTAGATCTAAGTTTATCCCCAAATATATAGCTAGATCTAATTCGATCTGCCACTTTTTCGGATCAAATTAGATATACGTTTATCCACAAATATATTGCGGGATCTAATTTGATCTGCCAAAATTGAGATCAAATTAGATCTAAGTTTATCCCCAAATATATAGCTGGATCTAATTGGATCCGCCATTTTTCGGATCAAATTAGATCTAAAAATATCCGCAAATATATAGCTGGATCCGCCAATTTTCGGATCAAAATAGATCTAGGTTTATCCCCAAAGATATCACTGGACCTCCCAATTTTGAGATATAACTTGATCTTAGTTTATCCCCATATATACAATGGGATCTAATACGATATGATTGGATACACCCAATTTTGAGATCTAATTGGATCAGCTAGATATTACAGCAGATCTTAAACAATATCAAATTGGATATAATTAGATATTGCGCGAGATCAATTTTTTTTACTCGGGAATAGTTATTATTTTATCGAAAATATAATTTTATTTTCATCTATAAAAAAAAAAACAATACTTTTAAACTACCAACAATAACAAATTACAATTTTAAAATCACCCCCTTTATGAAATGAAAAACAACTTACAAAAACAAAATCACAATGACATCGAACAATCAAATGAATTGCTATAATTTTACTGCTTAATATCAATTTTCCATAAATAACAACCTGCAATTTTTTTTATTTTGCACAAAACTATATATTTTGAAAAAAATATATAAAAAGCTCAGCAATCATATAAATTTTATATGAGATAAAAACACCCTTTTCTGTATAGACAAAAAGTGTTTTGAAATTCAAACGTCCAAACAGCAAAAAAAAAATAGAATAAAAATAACAATAACACCAGTCGACGTGACTTCGATACAAGGATGACGTCGAACGAAACCATCAATGTATTAAAATCAAATAAGTCAAAATAAGGTAAATACAAACACTAAAATGCTGAGGCATAGCATACCCAGCAAAAAAATGCAAGAAATGCTTTACAAACTACTTCTTTCAATGCATGACAAGTATCCGTTAGTGTAGTTTTACTGCTTTTTTAGAAGTTATTTTGAACAGTAGTAAAATAACCTAGATAACAATGGTGGAATAATTATTAAACTTGTAGTTCAAAATAAGTTTCATAAGCTTACTAATAATATAATAAATAACGGTTTTTTGAAAACCACTATTTTTTAATTGTTTAAAAACTTTATATTTTTTTTTTTTTTAATTAAGCTCATATGGCTTGGTTTAAATCCTAGCACGTGATTTACATATATTGACAATTACTTCCAATTTATAATTCGCATAGCGCAAAATTTTGAGAAAACCCTCAGTCATCTGAATTCATATTTCCCATAGTTTAAAAATCTAAGAAAACCTTTAATTTTACTATTTTCAAAATCAGTATTGTTTACTTACATATAAGGACAAATAATATTATTTAAATCTTGTAAAAGGAAAGTTTTATTAATTAGTTTATCTTTATTGAAATCGAAAAAAAATGTGAGAGATAATGGCTTTTCGGAAACCACTATATATAATTTTTTGTTTTTGAATTTTGCGATTCAGACCGCGAGTGCAGCTTATTAAACAACCGTGTTTAAACTGTTCAAAATGCAAAGTAGAGTTACTTGAAAAAAGCTTCGACACTTCAGTACTTACATCACTTCTTTGCTAATTCCTTAACTTTATCCCACCACATTTAGCTTGAAATAATTTGTTAATTTTAATTATTGTTTCAAACACAAATATTTTGTATTAGCTTAATATTTTTTTGAATATCTTTTTTCTAATTTCTTGACAATATATAGATAGGAAATCAAAACTTACACTACTCACCAGTAGAGGGCGCTGTAATTTAGTATTACCTGAGCAACTATTTAGTATCAGTTTAGTATCAGCTGAGCCTATATTTAAAAACTCAAAAACTGCTGAAAACTGCTCAAAATAAGGACAAAAAAAGCGCGGAATATATTCAAATAATAAAATTTTAAATATCCGTTTGTTTTTTTACTTTGTTGTTTGTTATTATTTAAATTTGAATAAAAAAAAATTAAATTGTCAATTTTTTGAACAAAGTGCCATCTAGTGATAACGGTGTTTTTATAACTTATTTTTTTGGTGATGCCATACCCCCTGTGTACACAAATTAATGATGTGTTTTTTAATGTCATGTTAAATAGTTAACAGATCAATGTTAACGCTATGGAATAAGTACAAAAATGTCAAATAAGTTCTGAAGTAACTCTGCTCTGCATTTTGGACAGTTAACATTTTACAAACAACCATTATTGCTGAAACCACAACTTATATCGATTTGTTCCTTTTAAGGAACCATAGGACATATACTAAAAGTGGGCTCAGGTCCAACATTGTCTGATGTTACAAACCCGTACAAACTCATTATAACTTGTATAACAAAAATTAAAAAAAAAATTTGTGTCTCCGATTTCGACGAAAATATTTTTTTTGTATATATACTAAAATTATTTAATATTGTAAATATTATCCTTTCTGGTATAACTCATTCTGTCTACACTAGAGGTCGCTAAAGTCGCTCAATTTTTAACATAGAATGTAATAAAAAAAAGAAGAATTTTTTGGATCTTACACACAAATTATTTTGAAGGTAAAATTAACTAAAAATACAATTTAAAACGAATAAAATTCAGTTAAAAACCGGTCTACTTACATTTTCATTAAATTTAACAATTTTTTTATTTGTTTTTGACTATCAATAATTGACTATCAGAAACTGTAAAATCAACTTAAAGTTAATTTATTTTCACAATAAAAATAACAAGCAAAATGGTGCGAAGAACTAAATTTATACTTGATTTTACTAAAAAACTAAAAAAAAAAACAAATTGGATAACTTTATTGTTGTTTTTTTATTTCAAATTTTAGTTAAATTTTTAAATAACTTGTGAAAAAAGTTAAAAATTATTTTTCTTCTACGAACAACTGTTATTATTTTTAAAAACAACTCAACGGAAAAACTTCAGAAAAACTAACAAAAAGTGACTGTATTTATTTTGTAAACAAAAAAAAAAAAAATAGGTAAAAATCCATTTTCAGAGGTATCTTTAAAAAATTTTTTTTTTTTAAATTTGAATATATTCGAATCAATAAAAAATAATAAAATTGTAAAAAAAATACAATTAACATATCAAATTAATCTTTGAATTTTTATAATATTTTTGCTGGGAGCCTGAAAATAACAAAAGTTAAATGGAACTTTAAAAAAAAGTTATGTTAATTGATTTTAAAATTTTTAAATTTTATAATTATAATAATTATGTAAATGAATGTTCTTTTTAGTTTGACTCTAGATCATAAATTAATATCACTTTCCGTTTAAATTATTTTCAAATCAAAGAAAGATGATACAATTTTGATTTGAAAATAATTTAAAGAGAAAGTGATATTAATTTATGATCTAGAGTCAAACTAAAAAGAACATTCATTTACTTGAAAATAAGAGATCAACTAAATATTCCCCCATTCATAATAATTATAATTTTATATAAGAAAAAATAAAGAAAAGAACCAATTTCATAATTAAACTATAAAAAAAAATTTTTTTCCAAGTGTCAAAAAATGTATTTTTGTAATTTCATCTTTTATGGGTTACGAAAAAATTTCCAACTTTCTTAGATTTTAATAAAATGTTACAATTTTTTTTTTTTCGAAAAATTGAGGTAATATTATTTTTTTTTAAAAAGTATAAAATTTGTCAAAAACACATTATCTAAATATTTCATTAATAAATCCTTAAATATACCTAATTTTTAGTTAACATCCTAAAAATTATCAAAGTTTGATAATATATGAAAAAAATTATGTGAACTGATTTTCATATTATTATGTTTTTTGTTAGGAATAGACCTTTACTTATTATATTTAAAAGAAATATCTACCAATTTTTTTTATAGAAATCAAAAAAAAAAAATGCTTTTTTTAAATACTCTTTTTTATATCGCATTCACGTAATAAAAGCTACATATATTTAATTTTTTAATTAAATTAAATTAAATTACCAGCTAATAACAAAAAAAAACAAAATCAATTTTTGAACTTTGGGAGCAAATTCACTAAAGCATTACCGCTAAAAATACTACCAGGAACATTTTGGTGGAACATTCTAACTCTCTAGGGACAAAAACGACCCGTAGTTGAAGAGTTAGAGAGTTAAAATGTTCCACAAAAATGTTCCTCGTAGTGTTTTACATAAGTTTGCTGAACACATCCTATACCTAAAATCGAAGATTCCCATAGTTTCTCCCTAATATCTAGGTTTGTGGGACATGTGAGCTCCAATTCTGAATAAGTACGAAATTAACCCTTAAACACTTTTTAAGTTGTTACTTATTACTGGCACTGAAGTTAAATTTTCAATACTGATGTCTTAAAAGACCTATATTAGAATTTCATGACAAATATTTTTGCGGAACATTTTAACCCTCTACCTCTTCAACTTACGGGTCTTTTTTGTCCGTTTTTAAAAGGGGTCCAAAAAAGTTGCTTTAATTGAAGAGTTAGAAGGTTAAAATGTTCCACAAAAATATTCTTCGTAGTGTTTTACATAATTTCGCTGAACATACCCTATACCTAAAATGGAGGATTCACATGGTTTCCTATTTTAATCCTATTTAATTTTTTTTTTGTTTGTTTTTAAAAATCATTTTAAGCGTTTAAAACGCATTTCTTATGAGAGGCATTTTTTATGAATCGATTTTACCCAAATTTGGCTGGACCTTATATCAATTCACGTGCTAAATTTCATTGTAGTCGGATAATTTTTGCAGGTTTTATAAAGATTTTAAGATAAAGGATATATGGCAGGACTAAGAGTCCTTGTTTCGATTTTGATACAAATGTTTCCAGTTTTATGTGCATCTCAATGGAGACTTTTTGTAATTTTACGTCCATTTATGTAGCTAATATAATATTTTTAAATTTCAGGACCTATGGTAGGTGAGCGTGTCCTTGTACCAAATTTCAAAACTTTGTCTTCACTCATTCTATTTTTGTCCAATCGTTATATGGGATCAAAGCACTGTGCGTCTGTTCGTGAAAACCTTGTGATCAAACATTTAGAAGAAATGTGGGAAATTAGCTTTTCTTGCCCAAGGAAGAATCCTATAAAAACATGCAAGCATTGCAAAATTTTCTTTGTTAAGCATAATGTTTGTTGGGTTATACACATATTTCTTCGTCTTGTATTTTTGTTTAAGTAAAAGGTGTGTTATATTTAAAATGAAAAAAAACCAAATATTTTTATTTTTATAGCTAAATTTATTAGCTAAATATGCTAAAAGGTTTTATATAATTTGGCATATAGTTATTGTACTTTAGAATAAAGTAAACTTTTCAGAACTAATATGATTCTAAATAAGAATACAGTTTCAAAACCTATTACAGTTTTTCATTTTAGAGTTTATAGATCTTTATTTCAAGTTTAACTTATTATAAAACAATTAAAAAAAATTATATAGTTCAAAAGATATTTAGGAAAATTAAAACAGAATTATAGAGGGTGTATAATTAATATTAATTATAGAGTATATCTGTTTATTTGCGACATGTAGTTTGATCACAAAGTTTACAAGGACAAATTGAAGGACGGACATCGCTAAATGCACTTCTAGGTATGTCTAGATCCAGTATTTTGTTAGTTGCAAATATGAGTACACACTCCATGTACACTAGAGGGATGTGGGCTTAATTATATTAATACAGTGCAATAACTTGCTTAAGAACGTGTTTTGAAACTTCAAATCCCGATTGGTCCAATAGCAGCGCATCGGTATGGTCTGTATGCCAGAAATAGGGGTGTGATATATGGTACGCTACACCGCAGTAATTAAAATTTAGTGGGAAGGATAGTCCTCTGTTGTGGATGGGAGGGCCAAAAAGGGAAAAGTCTACCCCTTGACTGCCTGCAAACAGCGCTGGAACTAAGAAGTTAAAATTTGGTATGTACACTGAAAATATTATTATAGTAACTGACTACAGTTTATTTAAAAAGTTATTTGTATATTTATTTTTAAATGATTATTCAGTTAAATTGAGAAGAAATATATTTTTCAACTGTTTTTTTTCTCTTATTTAAAATACAAATTACATAGAAATACGGATTTTCTGTTACAGTTAATATTTTCATTTAAAATGTTTTGTTAAAAAAAAAAAAACCCTTTTAGATTTCTAGGTCAGTTAAAAAAACGAAATAAACTAAATATCATTTATTCTTACGGATTTTGTAGTTAATTTTTTGAAAGTTATAAAGACGAAATAAATGAAAATTCATTTCTATTTTAAGGATTTTGTAGTTAATTTATTAACATTTAAAAATAACTGAAAAGTTCTTTTGATTTAAATAAAAAGTTAGTAGACCGGTTTTTCATTTATTTTAAATTACATTTTCAGTTAATTTAAACTACAAACTATTTTGAGTGTAGGTTTCTCCTCAGGCGTTGACACCCCCAAAGACGGGACTTTTTGGAATTCCTACGGGGTGGGACAAGTCTCCCCCTTGACGTCTTACCTACACACCTTTTGCTAGTAGTATAGGCTATTTCAGCGATAACGTATTTCTTGGAATTTTCGGCAGGAATGTGGTAAAAATCGTGGAACCATAGGCCAAAAGACTACGCCTTAACGGCCAGCCCAAACCTCTTCTGCTATAAAATTGAAATTTAAAGGCTTTTTGCAAATACAACACTTAAAGTGGGAAACGAAGTGGCATTGAATTGGAAAAGAATGGAATTTAAAGACTAGACAGTTGCAACGAAATGAAACGGGAAACAAGTGTAACTGAAACACTATCCAATGGAAATGGATTGGAATGGGGAACGAGTGGAATTGAAACACTAAAGTTGGCAAGCAGAATGGAAAGAACAGAATGGAATTGAAAAACTAAACGAGTGGAAAGACATGGAATAGAACAGTGAATAATTTTTTTTTTTTGAAAGAGAAGCAATACTTAGGAAATTCTTCCCATTAATTAACGTGTTGCTTTCTTTGGAAAGGGGATGGAGAAGAAGTGAAAGGTGGTGAAAAATTAAGGGCTTCAAATATAGCAACACTATAATTGGGCGATATGTTGAATCTTAAAACAGTTGTTGCGCGCCATCTGATGAAGAGTTGGCCAGCTTTGTTGAAGCTTTTTAGTTCATAGCCCTGTTATATTATTTTACTTCGGTGGGGTTAAGTGCTATGGGAACACCGAAGGAGGACGCTGCGATATGTATGAGGGATAGAAAAAACTCATACATATTACTATTTTTCATAAATTAATGTTGCCTTGGATGGGAATCGAACCCGCAACCTTATGTGTAACAGTACAACGCGCTAACCATTACACCACAGAGTCACCAGACTGATATTAAAAGATTAGATAATAGACACAAAATGGAATGGACTAGGGAATGTAATATAAAGGAACGGGGAGCGAGTGAAATTGAAGCACTAAAAATGGGAAATGAAACAAGTGGATTGAAATCGAATGGATTGTGAAAGAAATGGATTGGAATGAGCAACGAGCAGAATTCAAATACTAGACAAGTAAAACGAAATGAAATACTAAACATGTGGAATGAGTTGAATTAAAACACTTAATACAGGGAATGAAGTGAAATGTAGCGACCATCGATTTTAGAGATACTTAACGATTTCAATATGCCTTTTTATATTCTACACCACTACGTGGACAAGGTAAAGGGTTTTCCAATAGGTACTTGACAACTTTGAATTTAATTTGTGAACGCACTATTTCACTGATCATATAACTGTTACTTTACTTTTTTTCAGTAAACTCAACATTTTCATCATGGTAAAGTACACGAACGAACAACGTATGCAAAAATGTACTACCGAAATTCGGAGTCGGTGACCGCAACTTTAAGAGCGTTAACTCCAATTTTCGGTCGTTATTCTCGCCCTACTAAACAAGCAATAACAAGTTTAGTGCAAAAATATGAGTCTACATATTCATAGTGTGATGCTGTCGTGCCAGTGAGACAACGGGTTGGTCGCTGCCGTTCAGGCGTCCATAGCAAACGATCCAAATAAGTCGATTCCGCGGCGTTCTCAAGAACTGGGTATCGCCAAGACCACTTTATGGCGAATTTTGCATAAAGATCTTGGTTTACACACATACAAGATCAAGCTGATCAAGAATTGAAGCCGATGGACCATTTGAAGCGACGTACGTTATTTAAAAAAAAGTTGTCAAGTCCTTATTGGAAAACTCTATATAATAGGTTTGTGCTGGTCTTTGTTACACCAAAAAATATTGGACCGAGACCCACTTTTTGGTACACCAATCGACTCAGAATAACTATTTGTTCCGATTTAATGATGTGCAGCGTCCGTCCGTCTGTCTTTCTTTTTTTTCTTTAAAGATTCCATGACAGGATATGTCGGATTCTTACCGACCAAATCCACCTTCAGCTCCATCCACCTATTCGGTACCGCATTAGCATTCAAATAGGTTTCTTATCAGCGCCTAGCTGTCTGCGTTGTTTCCAGTCCTATCAGGCTGAGAGTTTACCCTGTTTACTTCCTGAATTCTTCCCTTTTCCCTTATTATATGCTCAATAAAATTTTTGCATTTGTTCCAATTTTTTGATCCACTCATCATAACTTCAAAACATGTGGTTGGTTTAAATTCATAACCAATGGAATCCTTTAAACTTTCGCTCATGAAAATCCAACGTTTGCAATCCAATATAGTATGTTCTGCATCATCTTCATGGTTACCACACATATCGCAAATGCTACTTTCCCTTTTTTTAAACCTCTTCAGATAATATACAAAATTACCATGGCCGCTCATTGCTTGTGATAGAGAAAAATCAATTTCTCCGTATTTTCTTTCCATCCATAGTTCTATATTGGGTGCCATTATACGTGTCCATCTTCCATTTGGTTCCTCATTCCAACTCCTTTGCCGTCTTGATATAAGCGGATCCTTGCCTGCCTTTTTACATCAGCCCTTGTTGTGTTTAATTCTGTGTTTTCTGCTGTTGATCTTATTATCATTTCGTTGTAAATTTCCGCTTTCGTTGTTTCCACTGTATTGGATATTTTCACGCTACAGGTCGCAAATACATTTAAAAGATATTTCAATGAAATTTGGTACACTGATTCACATGAGTTCATGGATGAAGTCTGTTGATTTTACGTAGAATCCTTCAAGTTTGGACACAATTCCCCTATAAAGGTCCCCCAACAGTGGGCAGGTTCGCAAATATTATGGTATTTTGATGAAATTTGGTACACCGACATATATCGGATGGACGAAGTTTAGGATATATATTTCAATAACAATTTTTTAAATTTAAATAAAGTTTAAAAATATTTGAAAAATTCTGTTAATATGATCGGTTTAAAAAAATGTTGAGAAAGTTTATTGGTGGCGTATGATTAATATTAATTATTGAATAGTTTTAATAAAAATAAAAAGATATCTCTTAAAAAATACAAGAGATATTGAAAATAATTTCCTAAAAATCGTACCTAGAGACTTTTGGTCATACTTTGAATAAACATTACGTAGATTAAAAGAAAACTAAGCTTCCTTTCAAGGAGAGAAAGGCCAAAAACTGATTCTGAGTTATAGATTTATTACATATGTGCACTAGGAACCCATGTGAATCTTAAATTTTAGGTGTAGGATGTGTTCAGCAAAATTGTGTAAAACATTACGAGGAACATTTCTCTAGAACATTTTAACCCTTTAGCTCTTCAACTTACGGGTCTTTTTTGTCTCTTTTTAAAAAAGAGGTTAAAAAGTCCCTTTAATTGAAAAGTTAGAGGGTTAAATTGTTCCACAGAAATCTTCCTTGTAGTGTTTTACATAAGTTCGCTGAATACATTCTATACCTAAAATGAAAGATTCATATGGTTTCCTGCTAAAATCCAGGTTTGTGGGACATTTGAGCGCAAATTCTGAATAAGTACGAAATTAACCCTCAAACACATTTTAAGTTTTGACTTCTTTCTGGCATTGAACTTAAATTTTCAACTTTGATGTCTTCAGAGACTTATAGTAGAATTTTGTGACAAATATTTTTGCGGAACATTTTAAGCCTCTAACTCTTCAACTAACGGGTCGCTTATGTCACTTTTTAAAAAGGGGCCAAAGAAGTCCCTTTAGTTGAAGAGCTAGAGGGTTAAAATGTTCCACAAAAATATTTACCGTGAAATTCTACTATAAGTCTCTGAAGACGTCAAAGTAAAAAACTTAAGTTCAATGACAGAAATAAATCAAAACTTAAAATGTGTTTAAGGGTTAATTTCGTACTTATTCAGAATTGGCGCTCAAATGTCCCACAAACCTGGATTTTAGGAGGAAACCATGTGAATCTTCCATTTTAGGTATAAAATGTGTTCAGCGCACTTATGTAAAACACTACGAGCAACATTTCTAAGGAACATTTTAATCCTCTAGCTCTTCAACTTACGTGTCCTTTTTGTCTCCTTTTAAAATGGGGCCAAATATTGATTATTGGTTTTAGTAGAATGACTTGCTTTTTGTTTTTGGTGTTGCCCCATCCGAATTCAGTTATGGCAACCGAATCAATTCAGTTGGAAAAAAAATTCGATTGTCACAACGGAATTGTTATGAGAGTGTAGATCATATTTTTGGAATATTTCCTAAATATAAATAAAACCTCAAAAAAAAAAAAAAATATGTGTGAAATTTCAATGTCATGGTTAAAAATGCGTATGCGTGACAGAATCACTGTCTCTACTAGCGTTAGTACAAGTAGTTGTTAACAGGTCTATAATAATGTTGAGCTTTGAAAGAAATACTGCAACAACAACGAAAAAAAAGGCAAAATGAAATATTCAGACTGAATGTGTGTGTGTGTGTGTGTGTCTGCATGCAATGTTGTGTGTAAACATACCTTCACAGACAGACACATTCCGACAGAAATCATTCATGATTTCAAATTCGAAATAAATACAAAAGCATGAGTGTAAACAAAACAATGCTACATATACAGTACACATTATTTTGATTTTGAAAGAAAAAAAAAAAAAAACAAAACGTAAAAACGTTTTAGAAGAAGAAGAAAAAAACGCAAGTTAGCGTGTCCAAAATTATGCGAATCCTACTAACGTACTTTTTTGTTGTTCTTTTGTTTAAATATTATTATTGCGAACAACCCTAAACTGAATAGAAAGAAACCACCACTAAAAAATCATTACAATAACAGTAAATGAAACAAAGTTATCTATATGTATGGGTGTGTGTGTGTGTGTGTGTGTGTGTGTGTGTATATAAGTGAGAAGGATGTTTGTATGTATAATGGCAGGGATTTTTATTATTTACAGTATTTCAAGTGCATGTTGCACAACATTTTTTAGTTTTTTTATTTTTACAAAAATTTTGCATGCATAAAATAATGGAAATGGAAAGCGGTACAAATAAACGCCAAAGGCGCTGTATGTCGCACATTCTTAAGTTCGTGTTAAAAAATTATTTAAACTCACACAAACAGATAAATCAACAAACATACACACATACATACATGTAACAAATCAAATATATTTATATGTAATTTGCACAATTTGTTTTACAAATTTAAAATATAAAAAAGAGTTAGTTTCGTAGTAGTTCAGTGGGTCAGGTTTGCATGAAATTCATCAGTTTTCATGTGTTTTTTTTATATATTATTTCATCATAGTTTTATTACGTTATACATATACTACCTGTAGTATTTATTTGTATTTGGTGCATGTTCAATTTTGTTTTTTTTTTTTTTTTTTTAATTTGTATTTTTAACTTTCCATGTTGTCCATGTAACCAACAACAATAAATGCGTATAAATATGCCGTGTTTGTTGCTAGAGAATTTTCAATGTGTGTGTAAGTGAAAAATATGACGTGTAAAATACTTTTTTTTTAGACGTCATCAATGTTGCATGTTTGAAAGAATCACAAAATACTTAATACTACATGCTAAAAATACATATTTATTTCAAATCAAACATTAATAGTGACGTGTTTAAATTTTTTTTTTTTTTTTAGATAAAATTAAGGTGAAGAACCTTTAAAGCCGCATGTTTTTGTTTTTTAAATAAAACAAAAGCATGAAATTTGAAAACAATATTAAAATATTTTTTAAATAAATTTGAAATAGTGACACGTTATGTTATAAATAATTATAGCAATATCTGTAACAATTAGAATAAAATTTGAGTAAATGAATTTAGTTAATTTTCAAAGCAACTTTTAAAATATTGGCCATAAAATTATTGTAATAAATTAATAATTTCCTAATAACTTTAAATCTTATGTTTTTAAATAAATTTCCATATTTGGAATGTCTTCATTAGCTTTGGAATTATATACGATTCTTTGAAAATACCTCACAATTAATATTAATCATACGCCACCATTCATTGTTATTCTATTGTATTATTTAGCGGTTTTTTTAATCACCTGGATTTACAATTTTTCATACAAAAAGTGGATTTATTAAATCCAAAAAAAAGCTGGATTTAATAAATCCACAATAAAAGCACAAATATATGAAACAGACTATTAATTTAATGTCAGAAAAAAATACGAATGAAAATTAAAAGAGAAACAAAAAATTAAAAACTAACAAATAAAAGGTTTTTATTAATTTTTTTTTTTATCAAATATGTTTAAAAAAAAAAAACTACACCTCACCAAATACATATTTAACATCTTGGACTTGGAGAAATAGCTGAAATAGAAATGGCAATTTTTCACTCTACAGTAAGTAATTTAATTAAATCCAATTAGTGAATATTAAATATTGCAATGGAATTTTTCAATTGTGTAAAAATATAAATTGGAGTGATAAAACTGAAAAGGCAGACTGTTTATCGCTGTTTTATATAAAATAAAATTAAAAATTAAAAGTTAAAGTAAAATCCTTCATCATCGATGTCGGTATTAAAAATTAGGGTGAAAGAAGTGTCGGACATAAAATTCTTTTTAAAATAGGGTGAATCTAACCCCATCTGTTGAGCACTTTTAGAAATACTTTTTGGATTTATTAAATCCAAGTGATTAGAAAAAACAAAACACATAATAATCCATACATAAAAATACGAAATAAATGTCAAAACAACAAAAACTTTCGTAAAATAAACCATTTTTCGTATATTTTACAATTTTTTTTTTTGTTATTTTGAAATTTTTTCGTATTTTTATGCATGGATTATTATGTGTGTATGAATATAAATTATAATATTTTCCTTTAATTTTATGAAGAACAACTAAAATATAAGTAAGAATCCAAGAATTTCATTTAACTTTTTTTTTAATCTTTTGTCTGTAGTTTATTATTGAGTTCGTTAATATGTGTGTTAATATTTAACAATAAATACATATCGCCCATATAATCAAAGTGTATATCATAATACTTAATGTTCTTATTAATTACATGATATCAAGTAATAGTTAATGGCAGGGGTGGCAAGACTTTTTTCGCGTACCAACTTAATTTTCCTTTTTTATAAATTTTTAAAATTTGTAAAATTTCTCTTAAAAACATCATCGCAGATGTACATATTTATCAGCGTTACGGATAACCCCCATGAAATAACCCCAAAGGCAAAAATTAAATAACATCCAAGAAATTACGTAAAAATGTTAGTCGGTAATTTAATTTTTGGGGGTTTATTTAGTCTTTAAATATTGAAATTATTTCATTATGAAAAAATCCTCAATGAAATAAAATTAAAACAGTTTGAACATTATTGCCTTTTAATTTTTTTGGGGGTTATTCCATTTTTGCTGGTTATTTTATTTTGTTAAAAAAAAGTTAAATTATTGGGCGCCATTAATCATTTAGTACGTAAGAAACTAGTTAAAAAATGTGTTTCGGGCAAAAAGTTGATTTTGTTAAAATAAATCGCGCTGCGTTTATCATCATGAATAAAAAGCGAATATTATTAATTTGAACGGCGAAATTTCTATTTCAGATAAAATGGCTCTGCGAAACACGATCAAAACCCAATTTCAAATTCCAACAAAGGGGGTTATTTCATTATGAAACTTATTTTCAGACTTTATTTTATTGAGGGTTATTTTGTATTTTCCCTTAAAAAAGAACTTAATTTTTTAGATCCAATTTTATTACAAATTGTATTCCATTTTTGTGCAATTTTCTGTTACTTTTTATTTCTCCGATTATGAAGCATTTTCTCATCGAAACATTTAAACTTCTTTCAATCTAGAAATCTAGAAATTTTCTGATAATCGAATTTGCGAGTTCTTTATTAACCATATTTCTTTAAACAAAATATGGTGGCAATACAGAGTTTTATTCATTTTAAAAGACGATTTACAAGCTCTATGAAAAATTTCACCATTATGGAGTTAAATCACACATTTTTGCAACGAAATTTAACATTTAACTGTATTTTTTGCCGGTCTTCTAATAGTTTAAATTTTTTTAAAATATCCAACAAAACGTTGCGTGCCACCTAAAATCCACTCGCGTGCCACTACTGACACGCGTGTCATAGTTTTGCCAGCCCAGGAATATTTTTTGTTTCAATTCAAGTCATTATGTAAACATGTCAGAAAAAAAGTTCATTGTCATAATGTATACAAATTTGCTATGAACTGATAAAAATCAATGACCGAAAAATAGTAGTTTTAGTTTTTTTTTTAAGTTATTTAACAACACAAAGAAGAAAAAAATGGTGTAGAAAAAGAGGAAAATATTTTAATAGCCGAGAGAAAGTTTTTGCAATTGGTTGCCAACCACACCAATTCTGCAACAGATTCCACTAGAACTGATACCATGGAACTACTTTAGGTATCCGTTCCGCGAATCTTATATAGAAGGTATAACTGATGGCGAATTGGTTCTAGTACTGGTTTCAGAACTGATTCTAAGGCAAGCAGTCCCTCAGAAAAGTTCTGCAGTTACTACATGACAGTTATTTGTGTTATAATGTAGTTGTAGTTATTTTTACTACAATTGTAGTTAATTTACTTAGAGCAAAATTTTTCAATGTTTCTGACAGTTATTTTTTTAGACAAAATAGAAAAACTACTACATTGTAGTAACAGTTATTTTATGCAGTTATTTTGTTACAAATACTTCAATTTTCAAGTGTGCGTGTGTACGAAGCCCTTTTTTTTTTTTTTTTTTTTTTTTTTTTTTTTTTTTGACGGACTAGTTTTTTAGTCTAAAAATTAGTTTTAATTTATTAATTTTTTTAATATAAAATTAAATCTTTACCACTGCGAAAATTCCAAGGAATTCTAAGAAAAACCGCTCACGGCCTGAGCTTTTTCACGAACCTAAAAATTTGAAGTATTTAAGATATTTTCTTTATAAAAATTTATAAATTATTATAAAATATTTTCTAATTTACTTCCCTTGCGGGATCCCGGGATTCCGGGAATTCAAAATAAATTTCCCGCTTTCCCGGAAAATCAAAAAGTGCGGGATTTTGCATTCCCTACTTAATAGTGAACAATAAAAGTGATAAGTTAAAATTTTGTTTTCTCAATTTTAAATTTATTTGAGCATAAAATTAAGAGTATTTACATAAATTTGTTTTTATTAAATTAATAAATTTTACAATAATTTGCATGTATGTTGTTTTAATTGCATTTGCAGTTGTTTTTACTACATTTGTTAGTTGATTTTTAACAGTTCAAAATAACTTTATATTGCAGTTGATTTAAATGCAAATGTAGTCTACACCTTTTTAACTTCAAATGCAGTTATTTTAACTGTCATTTGCACTGGATTTTACCTACATAATTCCCTAAGTGTTTCAATTCAATGGAAGGAAGGAAAATGTGATAAAAATTTAACGAAAAACATTCACTAAATAGTATTTAACTTTAATTGTTATCTTTTGAATAGAAATTCTTTATGACACAACTATTTAAAAACAAATTATTTAATTTGCGTAGTTGCATTTTAACTTAACATATCAAGAAATCCAAATTAATTTAAAAAAGCATCTGCATAATATTTAAAAAATAAAATTGATATAAAGGAATAGCAGTCGAAATTTAAATGAAATTATTTGAAGTGAAAAAACCTCATAATACTCAATTGAAAATACGAAAATATCACTAACACTGTGAGACAAATGGTAGGGGTCAGTGATCGATAAGGGTTCAAACTACCGGGGAAAGTTATATCGGTAAAAAACAAGTTATACGTGTCCCGGCGTTTCGCTGGGTCACCCCTAGGAATCGAGATATATCTTTTTTTTGACATAACTCGAGAACCACTAGTCCGATTTTGCTCAAACAATTTTAAAAAAATTAAAAATTACAATTCCTTTAATCTGTTCATATAACGTTTTTCTATATACTCAACAGTTTTGCCGGTAAAAATAAATGTTTGTTACCGGTACCATAAAAATCAATAACCTTTTGTTTATTACTTTTTTTTAATATTTTAGGCAAAAAATATTTTTTTCTTCATACATTTATTTTTACCGGCAAAACTGTTGAGTATATAGAAAAACGTTATATGAACAGATTAAAGGAATTGTAATTTTTAATTTTTTTAAAATTGTTTGAGCAAAATCGGACTAGTGGTTCTCGAGTTATGTCAAAAAAAGATATATCTCGATTCCTACGGGTGACCCAGCGAAACGCCGGGACACGTATAACTTGTTTTTCACCGATTAACATTTCCCGTTGGTTTCATCCCATCCCGATTTTGACTGTCGCATAGTGTAATTTTTTAATGCCTAGTTTTTTTTTTGTGGTATTTGGAACTGAGATACGGATGTTGAAATGTTGTATATATTGGTTTATTTGAACAAAGATCACCATATTAATGAAAACAACATTTTCTGAAGTTCAAGTATTTTTGTTGGTAAAGGCTGATAAAATTTGTTTTCGGTTTAACTTAACCAAAATCATTTGACATTCAAAAAGAATTTGGCCTAAATAATATTTTTTTCTATACTAATTCAGTTTATTAAATTTTAAATCGAATTTTTTTTACTTTCAAATATTTATTTAAATTAATTTCAAATCAATGCTTTAAATTTAAATTTATTCGGCTCCTAAAATTGCAATATATAAAACTTCTGTAAAAGAATAAAAAAATCCCAGGGAATCCCGCACAAAATTACCGGGATTGCGGGATTGAAAAAAAGGCGTGATTCCGGGGAATTCCCGGGACGGGCATGTTTTCGTTTGACACCAACTTTTTCATTGCTACTTTGGAATAAATATGAAATAAAACGACTAAACAAAAAATTAAGCCTTTTTGATCCCATTTTTTAACCCTTAAATATGAGTTTGGGCCGCAAAAAAAATACGTGTCCTTTAAATGTTTCTCCTCTATAACATATCCGAAGCCGGTCCGCGTTGGAAGTCTTTCCTTGTTAGTTAATGAAAATTGAAAGTAGAAAAAATGCCACTCTATTGTTCAAGTATTTCTGTCGCACTATCCTCTAAAAAAAATAACTTATATCTTTAACCCTTAAAATTATGTAAAATAACTGTTAAAGTTTTTGTTCTCAGCTAATGAATCACTTTAAAATCGTTGTTCTCTTTTGATTAAAAACTGCATGAGTTGTCTTTTTACACATTTCAGTTAAAACAATTTTGTTTTTGCTTATATTTAAATTAAGCGCCATTAAATTTAAAATACCTGTCAATAAAAACATGATATCAAAATGTTGTTTCAGACCATGGCTACTGAAATGGATGCAAAATATAGAGTAGAGTTACGTTGTTAATCTTTTTGGTGGATACAAAAAAAAACTTAATGCGTTTGCGTCAAGTTCACGCATATATTTCGAGCGCCAAACAAGTAAACACTTCAGAAAACTAAAGTTAACAATTTTTTAAGGCCACTAACCAACAAATGGTGTTGAGAAAAAGATACTCATTAAAATGAATGACGAAAATTTTTGAATACCAATACCAGAAAAAAAAGGAATATAAATATTTGTCACCTTTAACGAAAAACTAAATAAAAAACGGGAAATCAGGCAGACAAAATGACTCGTTTTTTACATTTGGTTTTATTTGAGGCTGGTAAAATGTTAAATGGTTAAAAGGTTTTTATTTTTTTTGTTTTTGTTAAGGGATAAACAAAACTAAAGAAATCATTAAAAAACTACAGTAGCTATGAACTTCAATGGGCCACAACAAAACTACAACATTAAAATAAAATGTTAAGAAGCTGCAAGAAAGAAAATAAAAAACGTGCAAAAAGTGTCGCAGATAAGAAGGATGCAGCAGCAGCAAGCACTAAACAAAAATCTTTAACAGCTTTAAGATGAATGGACAGACAAAGGGACAAAGAAAAATGAACAATGGGATAGAGACAGGGAAAATATTTTATTTCATTAATTTACTAATTGGCATTAAGGCAATGTAATACAAACTTTTATCAATTGGGCACCCAGTAGCAAAAAATACTAGTTCAGAACCAGTTATGTACTAGTTTAGTTGAACCAGGCAACTAGTACGAGTTCTACCGCCTCTCCATGCAAACAACTATAGAATTTAACATGGAGATGTCATAGGAATGGGGACAATTATCGCCAAACTCCCACTTTGGTACTAGTTGTAGAACTAGTTTGGAAATTACAATTTAAGGACGAAAAATAGGGAGAAAAACTGGTACTAATGTGACACTCGCTGAACCAGTTCCGAAGTGACTCTTTATAAATAGTACTGTACCAGTTGGTAAAGACCTAAATGATATAGATAAAAAACAAAGGATTTTCCCTTGATGAAACGTAGATGAGACCGATAGATAGAGACCTGAGAAATAATGTCCATTTCCCAAATGAAATCTAAAATATTTTGTGTTTATGATTTCTACTCACAATAAAAAATTTTAGTGTTTATTCGCAAACTCAGACTATATTATTAAAAACAATGTAAATAAAACTAGAATTTTAAAACTCTTATTTAAATTTAATATTTCGAAATAGTCTCGCATTGTTTCAATGAAACTAATAGGTACACAAATGGTTCAAAATTATTGTTTTAAGAATAAAAAGAGGGAGCTGTACTGGTACTTATGAGAAATTTACCAAACTAGTTCCGGAGTGACTCTTTGGTACCAGTTGACTTGCACCTCAAGTCAATTCACAGTAAAAAAAAATCAAAATTAACGGTGGGTCTCATACTGCAGGTTTAAACTTAGGTTAATAGTTAACCCAAAAATTTGTTGTTGTTTTGTGTATATTTTTTTGACATTTTATTTTGTTTTTAGTTAAGTTAAAGTTAAACCTACAGTATGAGACCCACCGTAAGCGTTTATTTGCAAACTCTGTTTTATACAAATGTAAACAAAATGAGAATTTCAAATCTCGTATTTTAATTTAGTTAATTTGTTCTACAGTCCCGACATAGATCGTATTAAACTAGTTCACAACTGGTTCAAAATGGGTATTTTGAGAACTAGTTTTATAGTTACTGGTACATTTTAGAACTAGTTCGACCATTTGCTACTGGGCAGGTATTATAGTGAGCACTTAATAAGATTTTTGACTTGAATTTCACTTAAGTAAGACATTTTGAAACTAATTTCCTCACTTAAGTAAAATTTTAATAAACATACCTACACTCATAGAAATAAATCTGTAAAAATAGCAGCAAAAGTTACTAAAAATTAGTTAAAAATGATGCTGCAGAAAAAACTGCTAAAATTATCAAATTTTTTTACTAAATACTAGTAAAATGAGAATAGCAAAATTAAATTTGTTAAATTTACAGAATTTTAGTTATATTTGGGCTAACTTTTAGTTAATTGAAAATAGCAAATTGTACTGTAAAATCTGCAGAAAATTTTGATAAATATTTGTGGACTAAAAATAGCAAAAATAAACTGTTAAATCTACAAAATTTTTGCTATTTTTAAGCTAAATTTAATTGAATGCAAATAGCAGTCTATTCTGCTAAAATCAGCAGAAATATTTGCTAAAAAAATTGTAAACTGCTGTTTCAAAATGCTCGATTTTTATTTGCATTTAAAAAAAAAATCTAAATAAACTTGATGATTGGTGATTTTTTAGGCTACTAATTATTTAGCAAAATTTTTTGCTGATTTTAGCAGGTTAATTTGCTATTCTCGATTTACAAAAATTTAGCTCAAATATAACTAAAATTCTGTATATTTTTAACAGATTTATTTTTGCTGTTCCTATATTACTAATGCATAGCAAAATGAATCTGCTAATTTAGCAGTTTTTTTCCGCAGCATCATTTTTAACTAATTTTTAGTAGTTTTAACTAAATTTTTTACGAACTTTTTTCTATTAGTGTACTGAGTACTGACTATAATATTGGTCAATAGAGTTGGGTACACTAATAGAAAAAAGTATGTAAAACATTTTGTTAAAACTACTAAGAATTATTTAAAAATTATGCTGCAGAAAAAAACTGCTAAATTAGCAAATTATTTTTGCTATATATTAGTAAGAAAGGAACAGCAAAATTAAAACTGTTAAATATAAAAAATTTTATTTATATTTAGGATAAATTTTTGTTAATAGAGAATAACAAATTAACCTGCTGAATTCAGCAAAAAATTTTGCTAAATAATCTAAAGTCCAAAAAATCACAAGAAAATTTTAAATTTTATAAGTTTTTTTTAGATTTTTTTTTAAATGCAAACAAAAACCGAGACTTTTAAAAACAGCAGTTCACAACTTTTTTAGCAAATATTTTTGCCAATTTGCATTCAACTAAATTTAGCTTAAAAATAACAAAAATTTGGTAGATATAACAGTTTGCTTCTGCTATTTATACCCTACACCACTACGTGGAGAGGGTATAATAAGTTTGTGTAGATGTTTGTAACACCAAACAATAGCGGACCTAGACCCACCTTATAGTATACCGACCGACTCAGAATTACTTTTTATTTCGATTTAACGATGTCCGTCTGTCCGTCCGTCTGTCTGTCCATGCATTCTTGTGCTCCCTCTACAGGTCGCAAATATTAAGATATTTCGATGAAATTTGGTACACCGACCTATGTCGGCCCAAAGACGAAGCTTATTGATTTTGGTTAAAATCGGTCCATATTTAGATCTAGTGCCCATATAAGGGTCCCCCCAAAATTGTCTTAATTACACGCTGCAGATCGCAAATGAAATTTGGTTCGCTGACTCATATCGTCCCAAAGACAAAGCCTATAGATTCTAGATAGGATCGGTTCATATTTGGACCTATCGCCCATATGGGCTATATTTACGATTTTCTCTTCTTTTAGCATTTTATAGAAAATTTTGACACAAGTCCCATTTTAACCCATTCGAATTTCGGATCCAAACATTAGTTGGATTTTAACCAGACTGCTGTAGGGTATTATATATATATTTAATCCTTTAATTCCCAGTGGAACATAGGGTATTATATAGTCGACTTTAACTTTTTTACTCGTTTTAGTCTATAAATATTTTTCAAAATTTTCTGCAGATTTTACAATACAATTTGTCACTTTTCATTAACTAAAAGTTAACTTAAATATAACTAAAATTCTGTAAATTTAACAGTTTTATTTTTGCCTTTCTAATTTTACTAGTATTTAGCGAAATAAAAAATCAGCTTATTTAACAATTTTTTCTGCAACATTATTTTTAACTAATTTTCAGTTGCTTTTTCTGCTATTTTTACAGATTTATTTCTATGAGTGTAGTTACTTTTCTTATTATATTTCTTATTACTCAGAAAAGTTCGGCAGTGTTACTACATGATAGTTATTTGTGTAGTAATGCGGTTGTAGTTATTTTAACTACAATTGCAGTTAATTTACTTAGAGCAAAATTTTTCAATGCTTTTGACAGTTATTTTTTTTTAAAGAAACTACAAAAACTACTACATTGTAGTCACATATATTATTTTGAATTTTGTTACAAATACTTCAATTTTCAAGTGTGTATGTGTACAAAGTGTGTGTACGAAGCGCTTCTTTAGAAATTTCTAGTGAAAGAATATGAGAAGAACATGTTTTCTCTTATACCTTTAGTCATAAAACAAAGCTAAAGAGTGAAGACGGAAAAGGTTATATATTTTATTAAATTATTAAAAAAAATTAAAAGGTAAGTTCTATAATATAAAATATAAATTTATTTATGGGAATATTAATTTATTTTCCTTCAGTTCTTTTATATTTTCATCCCTTTCCAGCTGGAGAAAAAAATTAAGCCAAACAATATTTTATCCCTCACAGATGAACATCTAGAACAATATCTTAGTGAACAATAAAAGTGATATTAAGTGTAAATTTTGATTTGTCAATTTTAAATTTATTCGAGAATAAAATTAAGAGTTTTTAAATAAATTTGTTTTTATTAAATTAATAATTTTTAAAATATTTTTGGTTTCGTTATTTAACTACATTTGCAGTTGTTTGAACAGTTTTACAATAATTTGCATGTATATTATTTTAATTGCATTTGTAGTTGTTTTTACTACATCTGTCAGTTGATATTTAATAGTTAAAAATGACTTCACATTGCAGTTGATTTAAATGCAAATGTAGTGTAAACCTTTTTAACTTTAGATTAAGTTTTAACTCTCATTTGCAGTTGAATTTAGCTAAATAATTCCCTGAGTTCCCTGAGAAAATTTTTACCAAAATGCAATATTTGCTTGTTTTTCCTGTTCGTCATTTCGGAGCCTAAAATCGTCAAATCGTTATTTAGCAAATTTTTCGTGAAAAATCGTCAAAATGATGATAAATTGTTAAATCTGGCAGCAGAAATCTTTGAAAGTAGTTTTATTTATTTGATAGTTATTTTATTTATTGTTAGTAAAAACTCATATAAGTTGTTTTACTAATGTGTAAACTTAATTTTAGTTCATATATTTTTCTGAGTGTATTTTCAAATACCATTAAAATCCCTTAAAATGTGCATGTTAAGGGTTAAAATGTTCTGCAAATGTGATCAGTATTTATTGAAAAAAGGACTTAAATGTCACACAACAATTCAGGGATAAAATGTCTTTAAAAAATCCTCTTACATTTCTATTTTGAACATCCGAATACGGAATAAAGGCTCATATAAATTTTTATACTATTTTATGGGTCTTATTTCATACAGTGTCGGGCAAAAAAATGAAAACTTTAAACGGCCATAATGTGACCGTAACCACATAGCGCCAAAACTAATCCAGGGGTATGGCATCACCAAAAAAAAAATAAGTTATAACGAAATGGTTATCACTAGCTGGCACTTTGTTAAAAAGATTGACAATTTTCTTTTTTTATTTAAATTTAAATAATAGCTGTATTTTGTCTCATGCCTATCAACGTTAAGTCTTTAAAGCAAATCTACGTTAAACCGATTGTAGTATAAAAATTTTTTAAACAGGTTATGTTTATAATTTTTCCGTTATAATCGAACGTACGTCAGAAAAAGTTCTTAGGATGTAACGCGAATAAGTTACGTTAGATGTGAAAATGTATAAACGTTGAGTTTTCAACGTTGATAATTATCCGTGTTGAAAGTCAACGTGCTTACGAAAAGTAATGTGTTAGTTTTTGTCTTAAAAGCGTTTTTATGCAATTTGAGGTTTTTTATGAGTTCACGGATATAGTTAAGTCGAAAACACATCTAATAACAAACAACAAAGCAAAACAACAAACGGATATCTCAAATTTTATTATTTGAATATATTCGGCGCATGTTTTTTCCTTATTTTGAGCAGTTTTCAGCAGTTTTCGAGTTTTTAAATACAGGCTCAGCTGATACTAAACTGAGACCAAATAATTGCTCAGGTATTATTAAATGTCAGCGTCCTCTATCGGTGAGTAATGTAAGTTTTGATTACCTATCTCTACACCCAAAAAAGTACGTAGTGGCATAGTGAAGAAAATCCATAGTCATTCTGAATTTTATATAAATTCACTATTATAATCAATAACGACTATGGACAAAGGCAAATAAATCATTCTTGATCTACCTTGTGAATTGAAATTTCAAATAATTGATTTTAAGGTAACATTCTAAACTTCAAATAAAAATTTACAGACGAAAAGAAAACTAAATATTTATTGTAAGTAAATGTTATTTTTGTCTTTTAAAATTATTTTAGTACTTAATTAAACAATTTTTTACAGATAAACGACTTGCTAATTATTTTATAAGGAAGAATGTGCAAAATTCTATGTACCGAAGGCAGGAGAGCGGAAAAGACAAGACAGAAGAGCGGAAAATGGATAATGAAATTGTGAATTTTTAAAATTTTAATATGTACTAAAATAATTAATAAAATATGTTTCTGTGTTAATTCGCATATAAGCATTACTTCAAATTGTTAAATATATGGCTCCCTTTAACGATTGTTCTAAAACACTTCGTTAATATCTACCATTTTTGAAATTTATTTTATTTCAACTAGAAAACCGTTGCCAATTACTTTCCCCATAGTTGTTTTGCTGATTTGAAGTAAACTTAGTTGACTTTCACTATATCGTATCAACTACGCCATAGTGAGGGTTATTTCACCTATGATATAGTTAAAATAATAGTGATCAGCAACTACGTATTTTTTAGGGTGTATAATTAATAGTCTCCGACTTAACCTAACATGACACATTCATTTGGCATATGATTCATTGACAGCAGAAAATAGTGTTTCACAGTGTTATTTGGTAATATTTTAAGGCTTTTGCATTTTGGTATGTTTTTTTATAATTCGTGTAAGAAAATCACAAGATTTATCCAATTTAAATTTAAACAATTTGGCGGTTTTTAAATTAAGCTTTTTTTAATTTACCGCGTTTTTGTCAATTTGTCATTCTTTTTTTTTATCAATTTTGCGTTTTTATTAATTTGGTGTATTGTTTTCATTTATTTAATTCGTCATTCACATCGCCCAATTTTTATAACTCTATTATATCGATTTGGGGTTTTGTGAGCGTTTTCTTTATGTCTTCGTTTTTTTAAACAATTTATTAGAAAAATCTTAAAATCCGTTTCATGTGTTGTTTGTTTTAAGTAATTTTTATATAAAATCACATGATTGTATGGCCGGCCCATTGTTCAATGTTTTTGCCACAATAATCCTACAAAAACAAACATAACAAATCTACTTGGCCTTTTGCTACTGTTTTCATGATTTCCTTGCATTGGCCTGGCTGTAGTTATTGTTGCTGTTAAACTCCAAAGGCTATCACATTGTTAAAACATTTTGTATATACGCGTTTTTTGCGATAGTTTTTTTTTTTTTGTATCTCCATGAATTTTAATTGATTTTTTTATTTCAATTTTTTTACAAGAAAAACTCCGCGTTTTTTTATTTTTTTGCTCCACAAGTGTATTTCAATTTAAATGCCGCTCTACAAACAAATAAAAAAGAATTAAGTTGTCAACACATTATTTGCATATTTTAAGTTTTTTTTTAAATTTTTTTATATCTTTAAGATACTGCTGATTGTTTAGAGAGTTATTTTATGCTTGAGATATTGTTTAAATATATTTTACTGCCACTGTTGCTGCACTAGGCCGCTTTTTCGTTGCATTTTGTATTGATGAAGGTGCGACAGTTTTCTTAGCGTTGTTGTTACATTTGCATATTAATTGATCAGCAATGAATGTGTATATTTTAATTGAAATTTGCAATTTTCGAAATCAAAAAAAATTTAAATATTTTAAGATATAAAGACTACATTTTAAGAAATTAAAATTCATTTAAGAAACATCTTAATCATATAGTTTTAAGGAACATTTTTTTAACTGACATATACAAAAGATATAGATATAAAAGAGATGTTTACAAAAAAATTACCTCAAGAATCCCCTTTTTATCTGAAACTTTTTTAGTTGTAAAGGTTAATTTGATTCACCTATAAATCGGATATTCTATTCATTATAAGATTTTAAGAAAAATTGCTGTAGCAAAATGCATTTTATTGTCGGAAGATATTTTTGTCAAGAATTTTTAACAATAGATTAACAGGCATTTAATTTAATTTACTAAGTTTTTTGAAAAATTTACAGTGTTGGTTTTTAGAGCGAGCAAGGCTCTACTAAACCGAAATTCCATAAAATTTAGAGAAAAAAACTAATTATTTTAAATCATAACAAATATTAAACCCAACTGAAAACCATCGATTATATTAAATCCCCAAAGGGTTTGGCGCTGTGTCGTCGGCCAGGCCGTTTACATTTATGTCCTCAAAATTACCTTAAAAAAGGTTCATGGATTCATACATCTATAATTCTTAAACTAGAAGCTTCCGGTGATTAAGTTACATAGCTGTTGTTTACACAATGAAAAGGCAAACATTTTCTTTATACAAACTTTTAACCCTCTCATGACCGTTAGTGGCGTTTTAAGCGGTAAACATCAAAATTTGTATCAAAACTTTCAATGCCTCTCATTTCATTTTGGCGATCTGTATAGGAAATTTAGCGTAGATTAAAGCATTCCATTTCATGACAGAAAGGCCAAAAACTGATTCTGAGTTATAGATTTATTACACTCATAGAAATAAATCTGTAAAAATGGCAAAAAAAGCAACTAAAAATTAGTTAAAAATTATGTTGCAGAAAAAATTATTAAATTAGCAGATTTTTTTTGCATATACTAGTAAAGTAAGAACAGCAAAAATAAAACTATTAAATCTACAGAATTTTAGTTATATTTAAGTTAACTTTAGTTAAAAAAAAAATTATAGTTAAAAATTAGTAAAATCTGCAGAAAATGTTGCTAAATATTAGTAGACTAAAAATAGTAAAAACAAACTGTTACATCTACAAAATTTTTGTAATTTTTAAGCTAAATTTAATCAAATGCAAATAGCAGCGTATCATGATAAAATAAGCAGCCAGATTTGCAAAAAAAAATGTAAACTGCTGTTTTGAAAAGGCTCGATTTTTATTTGTATATCGAAATTAATTATTTATTTAATTATTTAGCAATATTTTTTGCTGATTTTAGCAGGTTATTTTCCATTAACAAAAATTTAGCTAACCCGAGTAAAAAAAATTATATATAATCATATGTGGCATATATTACAATATATAATTAGACATGTCGTTATGTATATCCATATATAATTATATATGACGTCTTTTTCCAAATTTTTTCCTTATATTATGCCATATATAATTTCATCTAATTAGATGTCGGCTTTTATAATATTAGATATGGTATATATGATTATATATTACATAGCATGGCTGATCTTATTGCATATATAGTTATATATAGAGCTATATCTTAATATACATGGTGGCATTTTAGCAATATATAATTATATATGGTATCATTTAAACAATATATAACTATATATGGCGCTAGTTAAACTAGATGTTATCATATATGGTGCCATTTAAACCATATATTATCATATATGGTGGCATTTAAACAATATATGGTCATATATGGTACCTTATGAACAAAATCTTTAATACAGTTGCAGATATGATAATATATGCCACTAAATCAAGTGCCATATATATTTATATATGGTGTTATTTAAGCAATATATTAGGATATATGGTGCCATTTAAACCATATATTATCATATATGGTGGCATTTAAACAATATATGGTCATATATGGTACCACATGATCAAAATTTTTAATACAATTCCAGATGTGATAATATATGCCAGTATATATAGTGCCATATATATTTACATATGTTGTTATTTAAGCAATATATTACCATATATGGTGCCATTTAAACCATATATTATCATATATGGTGCCATTTAAACAATATATTGTCATATATGGTAACTCATCAGAAACTACAATATTAACTGTATTTTAGAAGCTATTAATTGTATTTCAGAAATTATAATTGTATTTCAGAAATTGTCGAATGTATTTCAGAAATTATTAATTGTATTTCAGAAATAATCAAATCTATTTCAGAATTTGTTGATTGTATTTCATAGTTAATAGAGAAAAATTCCTTAAATAAATTTCATAATTTCTGAAATACAATTGATAATTTCTGAAATACAGTTTGATAATTTATGAAATACAGTTGTGAATTTCGGAAATACAGTTAATAATTTCTGAAATACAATTGATAACACTGAAATTCAATTGACTACTTAGTTCTGAAAAACAATTCATAAATCCGAAAATTAATTCATAAGTTCTAAAATACAATTAATTATTTCTGAAACACAATTGATAAATCTTAAAAACAATTGATACACTTGGAAATGGTGTAGAGCGTCAAAAAGTTGTAAATAAAATTATTTTATTAAAAAAATTCAATTTAATAAAAAAAATATATATCTTTATAAAAAAAATTATAGAAAAAAAAATTATAATTTTATAAAAAGAAATTCATTTTATAAAAAAAATGCATAGCCGTGAACGGCTAAACTCGAGACCTTCTGAGTTTAAACCTTATTTTAACAAAATATTGTAATTTTTATAAAATCAGTGCTCTGCCAGTGTATTATTTTTTGAACAGTTGGCAATATCTGGCTAGGATCTTATTTAATCCCAAATAAATGAAGATCTTACATAGTACCCAAATATAATGCGGGATCTATTTTTATCTGTCATTTCTGTTGATACCCTTTAAAAAAATTAATGAAGTACAATCATATATTTTTTTGATGCCGGCCAAAATAAAATTTTATTCGAAAAATGGTGGATCGCACTGCAGTAATTTAGATCCACCTTGGATCTAATATGATGAAATACGATGCGAAAAACGAATTTATCTAATTATATAAAATTGGATGTGACATAATGATAATCAAGAAATAATTTCAATAGAAGTGACCGTTTAATGCAATCTGAGCGATATTTAAATGAATTATTTTTGTCTAATGGTATCAATTAAAATGTAACTTTTTGTATTAAATCTAATTTTATATAATTAGATTAACCCATTTTTGCGATCTGCCATTTTTCGAATCAAATTAGATCTAAGTTTATCCCCAAATATATTGCTGGATCTAATTTGATCCGCCATTTTTCAGATCAATTTATATATAAGTTTATCCCCAATTACATTGCTGGATCTAATTCGATGTGCCATTTTTCGGATCAAATCAGATCTAAGTTTATCCCCAAATATATTGCTGGATCTAATTCGATCTGCCACTTTTTCGGATCAAATTAGATCTTAGTTTATCCACAAATATATTGCTGGATCTAATTCGATCTGCCAAAATTGAGATCAAATTAGATCTAATTTTATCCACAAATATATAGCTGGATCTAATTCGATCCGCCATTTTTCGGATCAAATTAGATCTAGGTTCATCCACAAAGATATCATTGGACCTCCCAATTTTGAGATATAACTTGATCTTAGTTTATCCCCATATATACAATGGCATCTAATACGATATGATTGGATGCACCTAATTTTGGAATCTAATTGGATCAGCTAGATATTACAGCAGATCTTAAACAATATCAAATTGGATATGATTAGATATTGCGCGAGATCAATTTTTTTTTCTCGGGCAAATATAACTCAAATTCTGTATATTTAACAGTTTTATATTTGCTATTCCTACTTTACTAATATATAGAAAAAATAGTCTGATAATTTAGCAGTTTTTTTCCGCATTATAATTATACCCTACACCACTATGTGGTCGGGGTATTATAAGTTTTTGCTGATGTTTGTAACACCAAAAAATATTGATCCTAGACCCACGATTATAGAAAATTTTGACGCAAGCCCCATTTTAACCCATTCGAATTTCGGATCGAAACATTAGTTGGCTTTTACCCAGACTAGTGTAGGGTATTGTATAGTCGGCATGCCCGACTTTAACCTTTTTACTCGTTTTTAATTAATTTTTAGCAGTTTTAACTAAATTTTTTACAGACTTTTTTCTATTAGTGTACATATGTGTACTAGGAAACAATGTGAATATTCCATTTTAGGCATAGGAAGTTATTAGCGAACTTATGTAAATGACTAACTCTAACTCCTCAATTAAAGGGACTTGTTTGGCCCTGTTTTAAAAAAAGGACAAAAAAGACCCTCAAATTGAAGGGTTAGAGGGATAAAATGTTCCACAGAAATGTTCCTAGTAATGTTTTACATAAGTTCGCTGTACATATCCTATACCTAAAATGGAAGATTCACATGTTTTCCTCCTAAAATCCAGGTTTGTGGGACCTTTGAGCGCCAATTTTGAATAAGTACTAAATAAAACCTTAAACACATTTTAAGTTTTGACTTATTTCTGGCATTGAACTTAAATTTGCAACTTTAATGTCTTCAGAGACTTATATCAGAATTTCATGACCCTCTAGTTCTTCAAATAAAAGGACTTTTTGGCCCCTTTTCAAAAAGGGACATAAACAGGCCCTAAGTTGAAAAGTTAGAGGGTTAAAATGTTCCGCAAAAATATTTGTCATAAAATTCTACTATAAGTCTTTGAAGTCATCAAATTTTTAAAATTTAGGTTCAATGCCAGAAATAAGTCAAAACTTGAAATGTGTTTAAGAGTTAATTTCGTTTTTATTCAGACTTAGCGCTCAGTAGAGTTATTTTTTCACCTCCCCATGCACTTTCCGGTTGATTGATGGTAAAAAGTAATATCCCCCCTAAAATTTATTCTCTCGGATTAAAACAGGCCAGTCACTCACGGCTTTTAGCCCTAAAAATATACTAAAATTAGTTCAAAGCTTCTTTGCACTATATCTCTTAAAGTAAAGATTATACAGAAATATACTAAATGGGCATATTTAGAGGCTATGAAGTAGCTAGCATTTTTCTCATACACATTTTTGCCGTATTAATGACGCGTCATGGTGTTTTAAGTGGTTAAAGTCAAAGTGATTTAAGTGGTTAAACACGAATTTTGATTTTAACCACTTAAATCACCATGACGCGTCATTGATACATCAAAATGGTGTATGAGAAATATGCTAGCCACTTCATTGCCTGTAGGTATGCCCATTTAATGTTTTTCTGTAAAACCTTTACTTTAAGAGTTACAGCGCAAAAGAGTTTTTAACTAATTTAAGTTAATTTTTAAGGCTAAAAACCGCGGGTGACTGGCCTGTTTTAATCCGAGAGGACCAATTTTTGCGGGGATATTATTTTTTATGCCCATTCTATCGAAAAATATGAATGAGGTGTAAAAATAACACTTTTGCACATTTCATACACCTTATGGGCGCTATACCAAAGAGTATACATAATAAAGAGATTGGGGGACTCTCTATCACTGAGAAAGCATTTGTTCTATTATGTGCCTTGGAACAGGAACATAATCAAACCAATATCACCCAGCAAACATGACAATACGAAGAAGATTCTCCGAACATATCGCCAGGAAGAAAACATTTATTGCCGGCAATAGCAATTTCGTATTCCGGAAGTTTCCTCCGTCGGAAACAAATGTTACACTAAAACAATACTTCCAGGCAATATGGAGGCAATAACTCATATGGAAGATAAAAGGGATATCGCTAAATAAACTCCCAGTACAATAAAAAAAAACGATTTAATTTTTTCATTGTTAAATTTAAGCCTGAAAAACAATATCTGCATACATAATCCATTGACCAACTTATAAATTATTTTGATTTCATCTTAGCCGATTTTTCCCGCGCAATTAATCTTCACTTTTCACGAGTTTTTTCCTATATATCTTTTGATTGTTTTTGTACAAATTTAGTTTTAATTTTTTCAAAATTGATAAAAGATTTCAAACAAATATCTTCCAAATGATACAAAGATGATATTGCCGAAATATTGTCATAAAAAGTTATGACAAAAGATAAAATTTTTTAATTATTTTTTTCCAAATATCGTCGAATTATCTTCCAAGTGACAAAAGGAAGACAATTTCAAAGTAAATACTACTTGATTATTTTCATTCAAATGACAAATATAAGATATCGCTTTAATATCTTCTTGGAAGGTATCTTTTAAATGTTTGCAGGGTCATTATGTGCGCTCTTTGTATGACTCAAAACATCGATTGTAACCAGGGATGGAAAATAATAATTTAGTTATAAAAATCAAGAATGGAACTATACTATGGAATTATACTATTCCAACAGTATTATAGTCCTAGATTATGAATTTTAAAAAACCATACCTAAAAAATTGCAAAATAATATCCGAATGCGAAAAAAGGCTTTGCGGTTCAAAAAATTAATTAAAAGATTTACATTGTGCAAACGATGCCAAAATTTTCTTTTTTTGCAACTAACCACCAAACTTTGTTTTATGAAATGGGCATTATACTCCGTAGATTATAAATTTAAAAAAACCGCATTTAAAAAATTGCAAAATAATAGAGGAACGCGAAAAAAGACTTTGTGGTAGAAAAAAATAATTAAAAAACTCAATCAGCGATTAACAATCTGCAAATGAATACAATGACGCAAAAATTTTCCTTTTTGCAAATATTTTTTTCGCGATTTTTTTTTTTTTTTTTTTTTTTGCAAACTAAGCACCAAACTTTTGTGTATAAAATTGGTACTATAGACCCTAGATTATAAATTTAAAAAAACCACACTTAAAAAATTTGCAAAATAATCGCGGCAAGCGAAAAAATGCTTTATGGTACAAAAAATTAATTAGGAAACGTAATCAGCGATTTAGATTCTGCAAACAAATATATTGATGCAAAAATTTTCCTTTTTGCAAATTTTATTTTTCGCGATTTTTTTTGCAACTAGCCACCAAACTTTGTTATCTGAAATGTGTATTATATCCCCTAGATTATAAATTAAAAAAAACGCACGTAAAGAATTGCAAAATAATAGCGGAATTTGAATAAATACTTTATGGTACAAAAATTTAATCCTTAAAAAAACCGCACTTAAAAATTGCAAAATAACGGAATTCGAAAAAGGCTTTATGGTACAGAAAATGAATTAAAAGAGGTAATCAGCGATCGACATTCTGCAAGCGAATATATTGTTGCAAAAATTTCGCTTTTTGCAAATGTTTTTTTTTCGCAATTTGTGCTAATATTTGCTAATATTTAAATATTTTATTGTTATGTGTTTTAACGAGCCAAAGGAGAAGCTATTTTTAGTTACTTACATTTTTAAATATATAAGAGCGATTTAACATTTTTTGGTATAAGAGCCCGATTAAGTGAGCCTTTTCCATCCCTGATTAACCAGTCGGAGTTCGTTCCTGTTCCAAGCCGCCTAATATTTTTTCAAATAAAAAATATTGAGAGAGTTGCAAGGCCATTGGCTATACTAACCACATATAATTCCCCCGTGAAGAGGTTATCACCATCCAAAAATGGACCTTGGTGGACTTTTTTTTCTGTTCCCAAGCGGGAGTGTATTTTTTAAAGAAGCATCAAAAAGACTCCCCCAAAATGGTCATTTTATTGGTTAAAATTTTCTGCTAATATTTTCGGCTGCACTTCACTAGGGGTTACTAAAAATTTTAATATTTTTTTAACCTATGAAATTGCGAAATTATTGGCTTGTATTTTACAACTATTTCTATCACTTATCAATAGTTGTTGTTTTTAACTATAATTACAGTAGTTTTTCCATAAACAAATCCAAAATAACTAATATGACAGTTACGTATGTTATTTAAAGTATTTTGTCAAGTCAGAATAGCAAATTTTTAACTAAAATATCAGTTTGAACTAAAATTTATTAAAATCTTGCAAACTTTTACTAAGTATTAGTAAAAGAGTGGTTGGTAGTATATCTTTTTGCCTAAAGAGAATAAAAATAATTAAAATTTTATTGATCGATTTTTAGAAAAATTTTTATTTTTCACATTACTCATTTGATTTCTAAATGTTATTTCATTGATTTGATAGTTTTTTTTTATTAAATGTTTAATGATTTTTTCACCATATTAGCTACTGAAACGCCTTTTTTATACATACATATATTTAAAATTAAACAAAATGAATAGATATTTTTCTTCTGTTTGACTTTTCGTTTTGCCGAAAATTAAAAGAAACAACAAAACTGACAAACCAGCCAGTCAACGCCTTTAAAATATTTAATATGTTACTTTTAGCAAAGTAGTATTTTCAATATACGATACGAATATATGTATACAACATATTCATTTATACCCAAACACAAATAAAAGCGCTAAATATACTTTGAAGTTTTCTGTATAAGACCATCATCTAAAGGATGAGCTACCAGTATATATATATATATAAAGGTGGTGCACGAATTATAATTTACAATTTTTCTTGTTTCAGTAATTAAGTAAAAGAATAGTTTGCTAAGCAACAGCAATTAGAACAACCACTTAAATTTAAATCATTGAAATAAAAATTGACATTTTTAATTCAACTAATTAGTTTGAGACAATTGAAAATGCACTCAAAAAAATTTGGCAGTTACTAGACGACAGTTGTTTGTGTAGTTATCAATTTTTGTTGTTCAAATTTAGCTGTAATAACAGAGGTTTTTTATGGAAAAATACAAAACAACTATTATCACAGTTAGTTAAAAACAACTAACCAAAAGGACTGAATTTCGTAACAGCTATTTAGAGTAGTTATTTTTAGTATTATAATAAACAGCTACCAAATCATTATTTTTGCAGTAAACAGTTATTTTTGTTAGGTATTTAAAAAGTAAAAATTTCGTTGAGCTTTTTTTTTGAGAATTCTTGTCTACTTTATATTTTTATTTTATTGTTAGTTTGGAAATAGTAATCAGAAAATTTTATTGTATCTCTAATGCATAAAGGAATAATAACTGGGCAATTATATATTTGTAATTTTTATTTGAAATTTTTTAGTGTGATGAATTAGCAGAGCTTAAACTGACATCGGCGACTTGTAGCGCTTTGTGATTACTAATTCTGCTGAACGATGTTTTCTTTGTTTTGTTTTTAAATACACTTTTTCTATAGTTGCCTCTGATTTTTTAAAATTTTTGTTTTTAAATTATATTTGGATGATGACAAAGCAAATTGTGGAAAATTTTCTGTTGTTGTTTTTGTTTTTTCTTTGTTATTTTAAATGTTTAATAACGCTCCTAGACGAGAACAAGAAATTCTCATTGAGTTTGTAATTTAACTTAACAAATATTTTCAGAAATTCTAAAAAACATCGTTCCCTGACGATTTCCTTAGGCAAGAATGAAATCCGGATAGGGACATACCTACAACGGATTATTTTTCACAATTTGTTAAATACGTTTGGGATTTTAGCATATTTAATTCCTTTAATATATTTGTATGTTTTTAATTGTCAGTCTTACAAAAAAAATTATTTTTAAATCAACAACAACAAATGGATCACTACTTGATCAAAAGTAGCAAATATTTTTTTATTTTTTATATGTTGGAGGGTAAATATCTAACATTTCTTCTCACTTAGTCATTAAACGAAATAGTGTAAACAACAAAGTGCTGTTTTGCTTCGAAAATGTCGAATTTTGGGACAACAAAGTATCATTTGCGGGAAGTTTTGCTTTATTTCTTTAATTTGAAAAAAAGTGCAGCTGAAGCACATTGATTGCTCGCCGAAGCTTATCCTGAATATGCACCATTGATTGCAATGTGCGAGAGATGGTTTGTGAGGTTCAGAAGTGGTGATTTTGACACGGATGGTAAAGACCGCCCAGGGCAGCCAAAAAACTTCGAAGATGATGATTTGGAGGCATTCGATAAAGATCGTTCTCAAACTCAAGAAGAACTTGCAAAATCATTGCAAGTCACTCAATCAGCAATTTCAAAACGTTTGCAAGCAGCAGGATTCATACAAAAGCAAAGGAAATTGGGTACCACACGAGTTGAAGCCGAGAGACGTTGAAAGAAATGCTGCTGGAACGCCATAAAAAGAAGTCGTTTTTGCACCGAATCATTACTGGCGGTGAAAAATAAATCCATTATGACAACTCGAAGCGCAAGAAATCGTATGTGAAGAACGGTCAACCAGCAAAATCAATGCCAAAGCCGAATATCCATGACGGCAAGGTAATGCCGAAATTTTACGAAAACCGCCCGGAATATGCGACTAGAAATGAAGCCGTAACATTCCATTATGATAACGCTCGGCCACAGATGTTATAATAGCGGCTAAAAACTGCGTAGAAAATAGTAGTTGGGAAGTTTTGCCTCACCCGCCTTATAGTCCAGACCTTGTCCCATCCGACTGCCATTTGTTTCGATCCATGCAGAATGCTCTCACTGGAATACGCTTCACTTAAGAACAGAGTATCCGAAACTGGCTTGATTCGTTCTTGGCCTCAAAAAATGAGCAGTTCTATATGTTGCCAGAAAGATGGGAAAAGGTCAAAGCTAACGATGGCCAGTACTTTAAGTAAATTTATATTGTACCAATATTTCCCAATAAACGCCCAAAATTTGCCAAAAAAAAAAAAAAATCTCGCATTTTTAAGTTATACACCCAACAAAAAGTCATCTCCTGATAACTTCCTTAGGCCAAAATGAAATCGGGATAGGTGCAAGCCTTCAGCAAATTATTTTTCACAATTTGTGAAATAAGTTTTGAGTTTTTTCGCATAAAAAATATTATAAAACTGAACTTTTAAAAGCAGTAGTTTTTATAATTTTTGGCAGTTGTTTTAAATATTTGTATCCCAACCAGCAAACAAGCCAAAAAATTAATCAAAAAAGAGCTTAAAATATATTATTAAAAGTTCAAATTTTTGTATGCAAGTGGTTCATCCAAAAGAGCTTTCTTTTCTGATTCAAAAATCACTCAAAAAAGAGATTTAAATAAATTCTAAAGGCTCAAAAATTAAACTTATTTGGCGCCTTTTTTGAATTGTTCACAAAATATTCAAATTTATTTACATTTATGAGTCATTTCTGAAACATTTTTTTTATTTAATAATTTGCCTCAAATTGTATATCGGTGATATCAAAAAATGTGATAAAAACCGTGTAACCACCTAATTTCTAATGCATGGATTACATTTGAGTTACATATTTCTATATATATCAGCGCATTGTCACCTCTTTTACAAAATTTATAACAATCTGACCAATTTTTGGTTAATACATAAAATTTGTGACCTATTTTATAGGCCAAATGTAAACTCCGTAACAAGTAACTCATAAGGTTTTTTAACTTTAATAGCTTATATTTTAATAACCAATAAAGCTAAACACTAACTGTACGAATTTTTATGAAGAGGAAAAGTGCCGTTTTTAATAAAAATTAATACATTTTACAAACTTTTTCGTATATCTTAGCTATGACGACTTCAACTCTGTAACGATTTTTCGTCATAATTTTTGATAAAAATGCATATACCAGAATTTTGGAGTTATCTATTATTTATATTGCGAAAAGTATAATGTTATTTATACTCAAATGATCGTTGGACTGTAAGTAATCATCCAGTATAACAGACTTGAAGCTTTTCTGCTGCATGTAACATTCTCGAGATGAAAAAGGATGTCTTTAATAAGATTTGAAAAAATGTTGTAAACTCCGTTCCTAATTTTTACACCAAACTATTTAACGAGTAAGAAAAACAATATCATATTTGGATTAACCTTGTAGGCATCATGCGATTTTGTTTCGAAAAAAAAATTCTGACAAAGCGTTTCTGAAAGAAAACGAAAACAGTAACCAAATGTAAACTCCGTAACTGTAAACTCCGTAACCACAATTGTTTGCATCAGATTTCATTCAAATAAATGTAGATAAATGTTTAAAATATTTTAAAATAACCATAAACAGAGGTGATTCAACTAATATTTATGCGTTAAAATACGATTCAACTAATAATTTTGCGTCAAATCAAAAAAAGTTATCAGTTTTTTACCTTAAGCTGCTGGAGCGAAAAACGATTGATTTTGCATTTCATTGGTTTTGAATCGATATTTCGAGTCATTACTGACATTAGTTTGACAAATTAAATTTGTTTCACACAATTTAAGAATTTTTTGATCGCGAAATGTTATGTTTTTAATATATTATTTTGTAACTGCGCAAACGCTGTTGGGATTTTAAAAAATTTTATTTTTTTGAAAAGCATTTAAAGGACCAAAAATACAAAATTTAAAAAAAAAATAAAAATTTTTTTCGCGGAATGAATTGTATTTTTATTCGCGAAACCGCCAATTTAATAAACACAAATTATATATCATTGGAAAGCAAATTGAAAACCCAAATACGAAAAACTAATAAATTGAAGAAAATTCGTACGCAATTTTTTTTGTTATACCTTTTGCTTGCAGAAATGTAAACTCCGTTACAACAAAAAAAAAATTAAAATTGTGCAAAAAAAGTTATTGCGACAACTTGTAGAAGAGATTTTTTGCAATTAGGTTTATAATGACTAAACTTACTGATTCCATTAAGAAAAAACCGAAATATTAACACTTTTTGCTTCTCACAAATTTGGCCCAAAAATTTATCACATTTTTTGATTTCACCCATATCTTTTATGATTCATTTTCGTCGTAAATACGAAAAATTTTTGACAAAAAATTTTAAGATTTCAAAAAAAATTAATTTTATTTGAGTAATTTTTTACTTTGGCTGGTATAGTAAAAAATTGTCACTTAACTTACAGCATTTTTAATTATTTTAATGCAGTTTTTAATTATTTTTTATTTTTCAATAGTTAAAAATAAATACAGTTTTAGTTATTTGAAAAGTAAATACCGTTATTGACTTTTAAACTGCATATAACTTTGGTTTAACTGTCATTTTTAGTAGATTTAACCGACGAACTTTTTTGAGTGTGAAAATTTATTTCACAGGTATAAATGTCAATTCATTTAAAATTTGCTAATATTAATTGTCGGGGTTCTGCAGTATTTCTTTTAAAACATTTGCCTTATTAATCTTATAAATTCTTTAAGATTTAGCTTTTTTTTTGCTTTCTGAACACTTTTCTGTGTGCAGCCTTTACTTATAGCAAAGTTTACATATAACAAGAAAACTAAGTAGATATTTCTTTTCATTTTCTGCTACTTTTTTTAGCTTCTGATTATTTTTATACATACATTATTAAGTATAACCAACAAACTGATTTTTATATACATATATTTTTTTTTTCTTTTTCTGAAAATGAAAAAATGTTACACTCATCGCGAATGTTTAATCGATAAAATAAATGAATCTTAGTTTAGTTGGTTGTAGTTGTTTTTGTTGCTATTGTTATTTTTGTTTGTTGTTGTTTGCATAAAGTCATACATTTGAAAGAATTATATTATGATTAATACTAAAAGTTTCTAAGATTAAGTACACAATACTGCAAGAAAACAAACAGGATTTCGTTATTTTGATAATGTTTCATATTTTTCGGTAAGGTATTATCTGGTCTCAGAAATATTGTAGCAAATCAAATTTTGGAGGGACTTTTATATGAACACTAGCTCTAAACATGGACCGATAATATCCAACATCATTAGGCTTGGACTCTGGGCCCATATTAGTTAATGTACCAAAGTGTGTCTAAAAGCACTTTTTTGGAGCAAATAACATTTCAGGCCACAATTCTCAACCGATTTTCAAAATTCTTTTTTCGTATTTGAGATTACAAAATTCCGCACAAATCTGTCATGGCCGATTTTTAAATTTAAATTTCTAAATATTTTTATTTTTTTCGTGAATGTCGAAAAAAAATTCATTTTTTTAATTTTTTCTCAGAAAAATCAATAAGAATTAGGGGAATTTAAATAATATGTATCTTTAGTTAAAGGTAATTTAATCCTCTATTGGAACCATTAGCAAAAAATTTTTTTTATTATTTATTTGTGTCTCCTATGATCAATTTAATTTTCAAAAATCCTCTACCAGAATCCATTGTCAGAACCTCTTAATTTTGGAGAAATTTCTAAATTGTTGTACAGTGCAATTTTTATGTCTGTTGTCTTAACTGCATTTGTAGTTGTTTGTACAGTTTGTTTACTACATTTGTCAGTGGATTTTTAACAATTACAAATAACTACATATTGCAGTTGAAAATCTTTTTACTCTTTTACAACTCTGCTGCGTTTTATTTTCATAGTTAGCAACATAGTTGACGTACTTAAAGTTTTTCTTTTGTATTTCTATGTATAAATTTCATATATTTTTGTTTTATTTCATTTTTCCCCTTTGCATTAAAATTTTTATATGATTTTTATGGTATTTTTGTTTTTTTTAAACTTTTTTGTTTAAATAATTTGATAAAAAAAAAAGTTTTCATAACATTTTCATGACAGTTTTAGTTTTTTTTTTTTTTTTTTTTGTAAAATACACTAATTTTTGTTTAGGAGTTATAGGAAATTTATACACTTGAACTCTTTTTTAAGATACATTAACAATTTATGAGCTAATTTTACTATGTTATTGTATATTCAAAGAGAATTTAAAATTTTACTTAAAATATTTTTACGAAAAATACTAAATTTTTTGCCGGGTTTATCACTACGAAAATTATGTCGGTAAAATTAACTTTAATTGCAGTTGAGTGTACATTAACTGCAATGTATAAAGTAACTGCAATTTAGTTTTAACTATAATTGCGAAAATTTTTCTTCTATTTTCGGGCCACGTTACAAAAAGACGTGTAATATGGAAAAAGGTTATACAGTTTATTAGATAATTACTGTAAAATAATGTTTGTTTTAAAATATATTATATATTTATTTACGTGAATATAAAAATAATACTGTATTTGTTTTCTTTTAGCTCTTTAATATTTTCATCCATTTCTACCTGTAGAAAAAAAGGAAGGCAAACAACAAATATGTCATGCCTTGCAGGCAAATATCTACTTAGAACAATATTTTAAAAGTGATATTAAGTGTAGATATTGTTTTATCAATTTTAAATTTATCCGAGAATAAAATCAAGTTAAGAGTATTTACATAAATTTGTTTCTGTTAAATTAATAACACTATGCGACAGTCAAAATCGGGATGGGATGAAACCAACGGGAAATGTTATATCGGTCAAAAACAAGTTATACGTGTCCCGGCGTTTCGCTGGGTCAGCCCTAGGAATCGAAATATATCTTTTTTTGACATAACTCGAGAACCACTAGTCCGATTTTGCTCAAACAATTTTTAAAAAAATAAATATTACAATTCCTTTAATCTGTTCATATAACGTTTTTCTATATACTCAACAGTTTTGCCGGTAAAAATAAATGTTTGTTACCGCTACCATAAAAATCAATAACCTTTTGTTTATTACTTTTTTTTAATATTTTAGGCAAAAAATATTTTTTTTCTTCATACATTTATTTTTACCGGCAAAACTGTTGAGTATATAGAAAAACGTTATATGAACAGATTAAAGGAATTGTAATTTTTAATTTTTTTAAAATTGTTTGAGCAAAATCGGACTAGTGGTTCTCGAGTTATGTCAAAAAAAATACCACCAAAGGTCAAATCGATATATCTCCATTCCTAGGGGTGACCCAGCGAAACGCCGGGACACGTATAACTTCTTTTTTACCGATATAACTTTCCCCGGTAGTTTGAACCCTTCCCGATCACTGACCCCTACCATTTGTCTCACAGTGTAATTAGTATTAGTAAAAAATAAAAAAACATTAGTTTTTACATTTTTGCAATCATTTTTGGTTTACGTTATTTTAACTGCCTTTATAGTTGTTTGTGCAGTTTTACAATAATTTGCATGTATGTTGTTTTAACTATATTTGTCAGTTGAATTTTACTATATTTGTCAGTTGAATTTTACTATATTTGTCAGTTGTATTTTAAAAGTTAAAAATAACTTCATGCAGTGCAGTTGATTTAAAGGCCAATGTAGTGTACACCTTTTTAACTGCAAATGCATATATTTTAACTGTAATTTGCCGTTGGTTTTACCGACATAATTCCTCCCCGAGAGTAGATTCTATCGACTAACTTTTTTGAGTTTACGTTCAATAAATACAAAACACTTTTTCTCTGAAAAAAAAATCATACTTCCTAAATTAAAACATAGTTGCAGTTTAAAACCCATCACATCCCTGTACAAAATAAGACAGCTTGTTTAGCCAGAAGTTTCTACAATAGTAACCGACAAGAAATGTATACATACACTCACAATATATCTACCATAAACACACTCAAAAAAGTTTGTCGGTAGCATCTACTAAAAATGACAGTTAAAACAAAGGTATATGCAGTTAAAAAGGCAACAAAAGTATTTACCTTCAAAATCACTAAATATTTTGTTATTTTTAACTGTTGCAAATTAACTAACAAATGCATCAAAAATTTCTAACAGGGTCGTAAAATTAACTGCCAAATTTTAGTTACAAAAATGTTCAAAAAAAACTGGCAAAATGAGTAAAAACTACTTTTTTCAATTATAAAAAAAAAAAAAAATTATTTTTTTCTTTACAAAAATATGTGTAATTACTTCAGCCTATTTAAAATTTGTAGTAAAAATTCCAAACTCTTTTCCAGTTATTATGGTTTTATGCATTGAGGATACAATACAAGTTTCCGATTTTTATTTGCAAACTATGAATATATCAATAATAACAAATATAAATAAAACAAGAATTTTTAAAATTCAAAGAAATTCAACGAAACTTTTTACTTTTTAAATAGCTATCAAAAACAACTGTTTACTGTAAAAATACTGTTTTGGGAGTTGTTTATTATGATATTAAAAATAACTGATTTAAATAACCGTTATGAAATTACAGTACTTTTCGTTAGTTCTTTTCTTAAATAACCGTCATAACAGTTGCTTTGCATTTTCAATAGAAAAACAACTGAAATTACTGTTAAAAACAACAACTACTGATTTCTACACAAATAACTGTCATGTAGTAACTATCAAACTTTTTTGAGTGCATTTAATGGTTATTTAAAACAGTAATTCTGTAAAGTTGTTTTTAATCGAATAAATAGTAAATTTAAATCGAAATATATATTTTAACTTTTTTTAACTTTGTCTACCAGTTAAAAAAAAAATACACAAAAATACCGACTGACTTTATCAATTAAAATATTCAGTCAAAAACAACCGAAAATCAGTTAAAAAGGGAACTGCATATTTTTCTTTTAAACAAATTGTATTTTGTCATTGATTATTCCATCAAATTAACTGTTAAAATCGGTAAGAACAATAAATTTTTAGTTTCGTTGAGTATTAAAATAAACGAAAAATTCCTTGTTTTTACTGATTTGGTCAGTTAAATTATTAACAATAAAAATAAACGACAAACTACAACATGTTTAAACGCAAATAAACGTAGTCCCGTTTTTAACTAATTTTTAATTATTTTAATGTAAATATACAGTAGATTTTAAGGGAAAACTATTGTGAGTGTATAGTTTTTTTTTTTTGTTAGTTTGTTGCAATTTTTCTTCTTTTTCTTTTTTGTTTGTTTTTGGTTACTTGTAGTTTATTAGTTGATTTTATAACAAACATTGGCAGCATGAACGAACATTGTTGGCAGTAGCAATTCTTGTACGCGGTACTAGTACCTCAAGATTTTACACAACAAAGTGTGTTATGTTATGAATTAAATTGAAGTTTATGAGTGCCAAGAATGTGCTACCAATTGAAAATTTTAAGTTTTTTTGTTTGCGAATTTAATTTTCTATAAATTTTCTAATAAAATATTTGCACGCACGCAATCAATGGAATAAGGAAGAAAAAAAAACTGCCGCAATCGGAAATTTACGAAATTTAAAGAGAATAAATGTTAAAGATTTACAAAAATATAAACATCTGTATAATTTGTGTTCAAAATGTTTAGGGAAAACTTGCAAAATTAACAAATAAAAAAATTAAAGTAGATCACGGCGAATATGTGATACCCCACACCGCAGTATTACTTATTTGGGTAATATTCCGAGGAGTGGGTCAAATTTCGGAAAGGGAATTTCAATTAACGCTGCAATAAATATACACTCAAAATAGTTTTTAGTTTAAATCAACTGAAAATGTAATTTTAAATAAATGAAAAACCACTTGAAGATCGGTCTACTGACTTTTCCTTTAAATCAAAAGAACTTCTCATTTATTTTTAAATGTTAATAAATTAACTGCAAAATCCTTAAAAACTTAAACTTTCAAAAAATTAACTACAAAATCCGTAAGAATAAATGATATTTAGTTTATTTCGTTTTTTTTAATTGACCTAGAAATCTAAAAGGGTTTATTTTTTTAACAAAACATTTTAAATGAATATGGGTGAAATCAAAAATTGTGACAAGTTTTTGGGCCAAATTTGTGAGAAGCAAAAAATGTTAATATTTCGGTTTTTTCTTAATGGAATCAGTAATTTTAGTCATTATAAACCTAATTGCAAAAAATCTCTTCTACAAGTTGTCGCAATAACTTTTTTTGCACAATTTAAATGTTTTTTTTGTTGTAACGGAGTTTACATTTCTGCAAGCAAAAGATATAACAAAAAAATTGCATACGAATTTTCTTCAATTTATTAGTTTTTCGTATTTGGGTTTTCAACTTGCTTTCCAATGAGATATAATTTGTGTTTATCAAATTGGCGGTTTCGCGAATAAAAATACAATTCATTCCGCGAAAAAAATTTTTATTTTGTTTTTTAATTTTGTATTTTTGGTCCTTTTAAATGCTTTACAAAAATATAAAATTTTTTAAAATCCAAACAGCGGTTGCGCAGTTACAAAATAATATATTAAAAACTTAACATTTCGCGATCAAAAAATTCTTAAATTGTGTGAAAGAAATTTAATTTGTCAAACTAATGTCAGTAATGACTGGAAATATCGATTCAAAACCAATGAAATGCAAAATCAATCGTTTTTCGCTCCAGCAGCTTAGGGTAAAAAACTAATAACTTTTTTTGATTTGACGCAAAATTATTAGTTGAATCGTCTTTTGATGCATAAATATTAGTTGAATCAACTCTGTTTATGGTTATTTTAAAATATTTTAAACATTTATCTACATTTATTTGAATGAAATCTGATGCAAACAATTGTGGTTACGGAGTTTACAGTTACGGAGTTTACATTTGGTTACTTTTTTCGTTTTCTTTCAGAAACGCTTTGTCAGAATTTTTTTTCCAAAACAAAATCTCATGATGCCTACAAGGTTAATCCAAATATGACATTGTTTTTCTTACTCGTTAAATAGTTTGGTGTAAAAATTAGGAACAGAGTTTACAACATTTTTTCAAATCTTATTAAAGACATCCTTTTTCATCTCGAGAATGTTACATGCTGCAGAAAAGCTTGAAGTCTGTTATACTGGATGATTATTTACAGTCCAACGATCATTTGAGTATAAATAACATTATACTTTTCGCAATATAAATAATAGATCGTGATAGCTAAGATATACGAAAAAGTTTGTAAAATGTATTAATTTTTATTAAAAACGGCACTTTTCCTCTTCATAAAAATTCTTACAGTTAGTGTTAAGCTTTATTGGTTATTAAAATATAAGCTATTAAAGTTAAAAAACCTTATGAGTTACTTGTTATGGAGTTTACATTTGGCCTATAAAATTGGTCACAAATTTTATGTATTAACCAAAAATTGGTCAGATTGTTATAAATTTTGTAAAACAGGTGACAATGCGCTGATATATATCGAAATATGTAACTCAAATGTAATCCATGCATTAGAAATTAGGTGGTTATACGGTTTTTATCACATTTTTTGATATCACCCATAGGATTTATTAATGAAATAAGAAATGTGTTTTCGCCAAAGTTTATACTTTTTTTTTTTATATTACCTTAATTTTTCGAAAAAAATTATACCATTTCATTAAAATCTAAGAAAGTTGGATACTTTTTTGTAACCCATAAAAGAGAAATTAAACAAATTAATTTTTACCAAATTTTTTTTTGTAAGACCCAAAAAATTCAGGTTTTTGCATTACATAATATGTTAAAAATTTAGCGACTTTAGCGACCTCTAGTGTAGACAGAATGAGTTATACCAGAGAAGATAATATTTACAAGATTAAGTAATTTTAGTATACTGTATACAAAAAAAAAATACTTTCGTCGAAATCGGAGACGTAAATTTTTTTTTATTTTTGTCTATGGGACAAAGCACTGTGCGCCGTCACTACTAAGTTAAAAGAGGGATATGTGTAATTTTCAGTGGAATTATTCTCTGAGGTGTATTTAAAAAAAAAAAACTTTATGCGTTGACCGCTTTTTTTTATATTTTGTTAAACAAAATTTTTAAAAACTCAAAATTAGAGTTTTGCAAATTTATAAAAAAAAAAAATCCCATCTTTGGCCACACCTGAGACTAGGTTAGCATAATCCAAGAGAGACAATTTATTTCTGTATATTTATAGATCTTAGAAATGAAACTAGGATTAAACATTGTAAGTTTTTGGAAAAAAAACGTTAATTTTTTACGATTTTTATAATTTATTCCATTTTAACTCTGCAATGGTCTGGACGAATTGCAATTACTTACATATTTTCTAACCGATTTTGGATGTTTTTGCCTTGTTAGAAAGGTAATTCAGTCTGGATTAGGATTCTATTGACAGTTAATTAAGAGAAAGCATTTTCAAAAAGGGACAAAAATCTATTTTTGAATTTTGAAATGTTGAAGGGCCAGAGATAGCTGAAAAATTTATCGATTGAGCTGAATTTTTTTCTGGATTAGTTTATCCAGTAACCTCACAAAATAAGCCCCGGGAAGCGGGAGTCGAAACAATTTTTTAAATAAGGGCCAGTCTACTGTTTATACACATAAAATGGCGACAAATTTGTTAACCTTTAAAATAAATAAAAATATGATTATTTTTAACTGTTTAAAACTAACTAACAAATGTATTAAAAATAACTGACAATGACGTTTTATTACAAAAATTTTAAAACAACTGAAAAATTTGGTAAAAAAAAGCTACTGTTTGTTACAGTTAATTTGTGTGTTATTATAATCCATAATTACATATTTTAATAAAAAAAAAATTGATAAAAACTACTATTTTTTATAGTTAATTTGTTTTATATTATAAAAATATGAATATTTTGATAAAACAAAAAGAAAACTATTATTTTCATTCGATTAAAAAAAAAAACTAATTCAGCTTACTTGAAATTTTAAGTAAAAATTCAAAAAGATTATCCAGTCATTACATTTACAATTTTCTGATCTTTATCAATAATAACAAATAAAATCTAATACGAGGGGTACTATTTATATTTCGGCAACTGGCAACACTAATGTCAATAGCTAAAATCTGGCAACGCTATAATAAAATCTGACATTTTTTAGCATAAACGTACCCACAATGTTTTGATGTACAAGTGCTATTTGTTTTGTTTACAGTGAGTTAAGAAATTCAATTTGGCCAAAAAATGGAAATTTGATTATTTTTCACAACTTTTGACGTGGATTATCTCAACAAGAATGTGTCGATGAACTCAGTTCTTTGTATGGCGATAAAGCAGCATTAAAAACGACAGTATATCGCTGGTATAGTCAATTCAATCGTGGTTGTAGTTCGGACGCCGACGAATTCCGTGAAGGTCGTCCAAAATCGGTTGTTGTGCCACAAAACATCGATGCAGCACGTGAACTGTTAATGCAAGATCGTCATGTTACATATCGTGAGATAAAGGCATCCTTGCACATTGGTTCCTCTTCAATATACTCGATTTTGCATGAACACTTAGTTGTAAAAAAAATTGCTCTCGTTGGATACCCCATAATTTATCAATCTCTCAAAAAAGCATCGCGTCGATTTGTGTAAGGGAATGATTAAAAAGTTCGACCATGGTGCTTCGAAAGACGTGTATAAAATCGTGACAGGCGACGAATCATGGATATATGTGTATGAGCCGGAAATAAAACAGCAATCGACTGTGTGAGTCTTCCAAGACGAGCGGAATCCAACAAAAGTTGTTTGTGGAAGAAGCACAGCGAAGCAAATGGTCGCCTATTTCTTCGGACAAATGGGTCATGTGGCCACTGTTCCGCTTGAGGAACGTCGGTACACGACCATTTGTTTACCGGAAGTCTTTGGAGAAATTCGTAAAACTAACCCCCAAAGACGAATGATTCTCCATCATGACAATGCGTGCTTTCACACATCTCGTCAAACAGGTGAATTTTTAAGCAGTCAAAACATCGAATTGATGACTCATCCTCCATACAATCCTAACTTGGCACCCAATGACTTCTTCTTGTTCCCGAATATCAAAGGTAAACTGCGTGGTCAACGATTTACGAGCGCCGAAGAAGCAGTTGGAGTGTTCAAAAACCATGTTTTGGAGGTGTCTTAAGAGGAATGGAAAAACTGCTATGACAAATGGTTTGAACGAATGCAAAAGTATATTGATCATCAAGGGGAATATTTTGAAAAACAATAAAGCCATTTTTATTTGAAAATGATTGTTATTATTTGCTATTCCCGAAATATAAATAGCAGCCCTCGTATGTAATATTCTAAATAAATATATAAAATAAAATAACTACACTCATACAAATAAGTCCGTAAAAACAGCAGAAAAAGTTACTAAAAATTAGTTAAAAATGATGCTGCAGAAAAAACTGCTAATATTAGCAGAAACAGTTTGCTAAATATTAATAAAATGAAAACAGCAAAAAAAACTGTTAAATTTACAGAATTTTAGTAATATTTGAGCTGAATTTTTGTTAATTGCAAATAACAATTTAACTTGCTGAAATCAGCAAAAAAAATTGCTAAATAATAGTAGAATGAAAATAGAAAAAAAAACTGTTAAATCTACAAAATTTTTGCTAAAATTTTCTGAAATCAACAAAACTTTTGCAGATTACTAGTGGACTGGAAAAAGGTAAAAAAGGAGCAAATGAAATGAAAATTAATAAATAAAAACAAATGCGTATTTAAAAACATACTTGGGACTAGTTTATTAAATTTTTTCAATTGGCATTGTTCAATGCCTAAATGCCCATTTATAAATAATGAAAGCAGTATTTGTTTTCATGTTTTAATAAAAGAATAAATTAAGAAAATAAATTAAAAATTCGCGTATTTCTTATATTTTTTTTATATTACAATGCTTTTTCTTCAATTATGTGTACATTTCATTACCATTGTTTTCATCAATGCTAATTGAAAAAAATTTCATTGGCATTGAATGGTGATGAAATTTGTTGGCATTGAAATTGAGATAAAGTAATGCCAATTATATTTCAATGCCAATGAAAATTTCCCAAGAATGATTTTTTGTAAAAGTGGTAATATTTATAGACAATAATAGGGGTGTTCATATAAACTCGTATTTTTCTCGTAAACGGTGTAATCCTGGTATGTTTATAAGTTTAATGTCAAACTCCATACATAAAAAATATGGGTTCTATTTATACAAGGTTTACAAGGCATTTACGAGTTTATATGAAAACCCCTAATAAGTTAACCATAACAAAATGAATTTCAGAGACCCTTCTTTTGATTTTTCATTGTTTGCTGATCGGATATGTACTTCCGAATTTATTTGAGTTTCCATTTTCACCTCTAAAGCTCCACCCACAGGAAAGAAGGTGTGGCCGATTAAAAATATCGTATTCTTTAAATAAGTTTAAAAAGTACAATATTGGGGGAAAAAATTATGGTCATCCCCGTAAACTCCACTTGCTCCCCAGAGATACTTTTAATCACAATTTTCATATTAAAATGGTTCGTCCAAAATAAACCTTGATCTTTGAAAATTAATGTATTACGATAAATAGAAACTTTTCTCATAAATTTGAATAATTTAGATATTTTATGAGTAGGACAAATTTTCAACCATTTCAATTTAGCTTTATTTAAAATTTTGCATTATTTTTGTCGAGTTAAAAATATGCAGTAATTTTTATGAGTCATTTAACATTCTGTTTATAAGCGCTCCAAAATTGGTGGTTCAGTTTACAAAAAATTTGTAAAATTAGCAAAAAATTAGTAACTAAAATTCAGAAAAATACTGTAAAGTAAGCAAATTTATTGTTAAAAATTAGTAACTAAATTCAGCAAAAAAAAATAGCAAAAAAGTTTGTAAGTTAGTAATGTGGAGGTAGCAAAACAATTAACTAAACATTCAATTTTAACTAAAAATTAGTTAAAAATTTGTTAAGTTGAAGTACTAACAGTTTTACTAACTTTTCTACAAACTTTTTTCTATGAGTGTAACAAAAATAACGGTTTACTGTTTTAATAGTTGTTTGTTATAATATTAATAAGAATTGCTTTAAATAACTGTTACGAAATGCAGTACTTTTTGGTAGTTGTTTTTTAAATAACTGACTATTTAATTTTAATGGTGTTAACTAATATTAATATGTTATGCCATTATTTAAAAAATTTATACGTTTTTTATATTTTTAGTTAGCTCCATGAAATTTGGCCACAACTTTGAAACTAATCCATAAATTTTCCTAAACTATATCTTGTTTTCTTTTTAATAATGTGGATTACATTTCAAAAAAACCACAACTATGGACTTAATCTATGGATTATCTTGTAATATATCTTGATTTCTAGGTAGTGATGTGGATTTTATGTTTATTAAACAAATATAAAAATTCAATTTGACCATAAGGTTTTTATATTCTAAATAATTCTTTTTTAAAGTTTTTTTTTTGTCTGTTTCTGTATTATTAACAAAACAAAATATGGGGGGTTCCCTCCAGGGTATATTGACCATATGCCACAGCTACTCGTATATGGCCAGGCATACGGTCAACAACTGAAGCTATTAAATATTAACATAGAAACTAACACTCCACTCAGGAAAACTGAAACAGAAACAACTAAATGTATACATAATAAATTTTCATTACAAGGAACAGAAATAAAACAAAATTGGAAGAGAAAAAACTCTAGCAAATAGATACCAAAACAACAACAACAACAAACCATACACTAAACATTAAACCTTAAACAAAATGAAATAGTGAAAAAAAGGACGAAGGAGTTTAAAACAATCATCACTATTTTTATAAAATAGAACACTCACTGCACACAGACCGACTGACCACTAACCAGAGAAAATGTGTTTAAAAAATATACAAAAACTATAAAATACTTAATAAAAATTATATTAGAGGGAAGGAAAAACAAACACCACATGGTCTAAAGCAATGTTTATGGTGGTGGGTTGGTTAGCTGGCAGTAAATAAAAAATTAGTTAAGCCCGAGTTTAATGTAGAACAATATTTTGAAATGATCCTTTAATTTGAATGATTGTTTTTTCGTATTTTTAATTTTATTGTAACAACAAAAATATGTTGTTCAGAGTGTGAACTTTCTGGGGGTAATATTTTTGTCTATAAGTCTAATTAACCATTTCTCACATATGAGAGTTTTTTTTATTTCATACCAGGTTAAAACTTTGTTAATTAAAAACTAAAAATGTTTAAAAATCAAACGTCAGCTGTAAAAATGAATATGAAAAAAAGGAGCAGCTGTAACGGGAGACTAATTCAGGAATTAAGTTGTTAAAAATTAAAATATAAAAAAGGGGTTCCAACATTTGCTTTACGTTTGGGATAATTAATATTTAAAGTGCTAAAATTTATATTCAATAAATTATTAAAATTCCATTTATTTTGCAATGATTTAATAAATATTCTAACAGACTAGATTGGCGAATCATTAAATTCATTTTCAGTACCAAATAAACAAACAATATTCTTTCCTTTTAGCAGTATTTAGAACACCCTTTTTAATTTTACTCTTCGTACATTGACTTTTTCTAATATTTCTAGTTTTTTTTTCTCTCTATTCTATTTTAATCTCCTGTTTGTTGAAAAACAAATCAGTAATTTTCCATTTTTCTTTATAAAATGATTTGTAGATTAGATTTTTAATGCTCTACTAAGCTCTGTCAACAAAATGGTTTTAATTTTACACATTCACAATCTGACTGAGTCTAACAATTATTTGTAACTGTTGTTAAGTTTAAAGAGCTCCATTTCGATAGAAAGTACACTCAAAACGGGTTGTCAGTTTCTACATTATAGTTGTTTGGACAGTAGAGATGTTTAGTACACTCACAATATATTTTCCATAACCGATTGAGGTTTATTTGAAAAGTAATACCTAAAGTTTGTTTTCAATTGACTAATCAATTAAAGTACATGGAAACATATTGTTTAACTTTTTGTATAAGTCAATAAAAAACAAACAACAAAAAAATACGTATCGTCTGTAAGAGTTGATATTTTCAGTCAAATGTTCTTTTTTAAGTTTTCTGTTTTTAGAAAAAATAATTTAAACGTTATTTTCGGTTTTAAAACAAAAAATTCAAATATTTTCGGTTTTCTTTTTTGTTAAAGTAGTTTCTTTATATACAAAATTATTTCAATTCAAATTACAAGAAATTCTTTACCCATGCACACAAACATAGCCAATAAAAATATGAACGTGTGTGTAGTGTTTTGAAAATTCAAACAAAAAAAAAAACTTTCAAATATGAAACAACAAACCGCAAAATCATTTTTTTCTAACGTCTTGCCAGTTAAAAATTAAAGATTGTTTTAACAGGTTTTTCAATTATTTTTATTTCTTTTATGTATTGTTTAAACAATGTTTGAAAATAGATAGCAAAATGGTTTGAATATGATGAAAAATCAGTAGTCCTTTTTTTAATTGTGTTTTCAATTAATTTAATATATTTTTTTTTTAAGAAGTAACACACAGGAAATTATTGCTATTAATTAACGTGTTGCTTTCTTTGGAAAGGGGATGGAGAAGAAGTGAAAGGTGGTGAAAAATTAAGGGCTTCAAATATAGCAACACTGTAATTGGGCGATATGTTGAATCTTAGAACAGTTTTGCGCACCATCTGATGAAGAGTTGGCCAGCTTTGTTGAAGCTTTTTAGTTCATAGCCCTGTTATATTATTTTACTTCGGTGGGGTTAAGTGCTATAGGAACACCGAAGGAGGACGCTGCGATATGTATGAGGAATAGAAAAAACTCATACATATTATTTTTCATAAATTGCTGTTGCCTTGGTTGGGGATCGAACCCGCAACCTCACGTGTAACAGTCCAACGCCCTAACCATTACAATACAGCGTTACCTATGCATTTTAGGTTGTTTTTAACGATAAAATGGATTTTATTCAAAAAATGAGCTTATGAAATACGAATTTTTTAAAATTGTTTTCGCTAGTAGTTTGTTTTTACAAACCTGAAGAAATTACTACTGAAGGTTTCTTGCTATACTCATAGAAATAAATCTGTAAAAATAACATAAAAAGCTACTAAAAAAATTACCTTGCAGAAAACACTGCTGAAATTAACAGATTTGCTAAATACTAGTAAAAAAAAAATACCTACAGCAAAAATAAAACTGTTAAATTTACAAAATTTTAGTAATATTCGAGTTAATTTCTAGTTAATTAAAAATAACAAATTATACTGTAAAATCTACAGAAAATTTTGCTAAATATTAGTAGACTAAAAATAGCAACAAAAAAACTGTTGTATCTACAAATTTTTTGTTATTTTTAAATTAAAAATTAGTTGAATGCAAATAACATAACGGTCTATCCTGCTAAAATAAACAGAAACAGTTGCTAAAAAAAAATAGTGAACTGCTGATTCCAGAATGCTCAATTTTTATTTGTATTAAAAAAAATTCAAAAAAAACCTATGAAAATTCTAAATTTTTTGTGATTTTTTTAGCCTTTTAATTATTGAGCAAAATTTTTTACAGATTTTATTTTATTAATTTCGACTTTCTTATTTTCTATTAACTAAAATTTTAATCAAATATTACCAAATTTGTGTAATTTTAACAGTTTTATTTTTGCTGTCCCTATCTTACTAATATTTAGCAAAAATAATCTGCTAATTTCAGCAGTTTCTCCTTCGAGGTTATATTAAATTTTGAGCCCAAGTGCACAAAAGCGATAATATCTATATATTTTTTTTTTTTTTATTAATATCAATTTCAGACTTTGGACACTAATTGGGTAAAGTTTCATCAAAATCTAGACTTGGGCATTCTAGTTCTTTTTGGTGACCGCTCTTCCTAGTTCAATTTGTTGAAAAGACCTAGTTCGCTCTTCTAGTTCAATTGCTCTTTGACAATTTCGTTCAATCGTTCAGAAAACAATTTTTTCGATCGTTCGTTTGGCAATTTTGAATAGGTAGCTAATTAATATAGCTCGTCTTTTATCCCCAGTCTAGATTCGCAATAAATATAATAAAGACCAAAGGTAATAAAATGAACGATTGAACTAGAAGAGCGATTAGAACTAGATCTTTTGATCAATTTAGTGACTAGTTCAATTGAACTAGTTCGTTCACGAACTACACAAGTCTATCAAAATCCATAAAATCTAACAAAATATTTTGATGCATTTACCTGAAAAACACAAAACATCTAGAAATTTGACGGCGGGAAGCGATTTTGGTAAAATTTTCAAAATATATAAATAATCCTTATCAAATAAGTCAAATTACTGTTAGTTTTCTCTAATGGAACTCTGTAAAATTTACTTAAATTTTTTTTTTTTTTCTTCCCCTCTATTGTACAGTAATTAGTAGTTGTTTTTAACTCTCATTAGAGTTGTTTTCCTATGGAAAAATTAGCGTAGAAATACTTGCTTTACTACTGAAGGAACTTTAGTTTATAATAACAACTATAACATAGAGAAAAATAATAGTTTTTTAAAAAATATGTGATTTTTGTTGTAATTAGGGTTTATGTCCCGGGAATCCCGCCCTTTTTTCGATCCCGCAATCCCGGGAATTCCCGTTATCGAAACAGCAAAACCGGTACGTACCGGTATAATAAATTACGTTGAAAACGTATAAAAACAAGTACAAATTTAGTCTATTTTATAATTTTAAGTGTAAAAATACTGATTACACTGTGAGACAAATGGTAGGGGTCAGTAATCGGGAAGGGTTCAAACTACCGGGGAAAGTTATATCGGTAAAAAAGAAGTTATACGTGTCCCGGCGTTTCGCTGGGTCACCCCTAGGAATGGAGATATATCGATTTGACCTTTGGTGGTCTTTTTTTTTGACATAACTCGAGAACCACTAGTCCGATTTTGCTCAAACAATTTAAAAAAAATTAAAAATTACAATTCCTTTAATCTGTTCATATAACGTTTTTCTATATACTCAACAGTTTTGCCGGTAAAAATAAATGTATGAAGAAAAAAATATTTTTTGCCTAAAATATTAAAAAAAGTAATAAACAAAAGGTTATTGATTTTTATGGTAGCGGTAACAAACATTTATTTTTACCGGCAAAACTGTTGAGTATATAGAAAAACGTTATATGAACAGATTAAAGGAATTGTAATTTTTATTTTTTTTTAAATTGTTTGAGCAAAATCGGACTAGTGGTTCTCGAGTTATGTCAATAAAAAGATATATCTCGATTCCTAGGGATTGACCCAGCGAAACGCCGGGACACGTATAACTTGTTTTTGACCGACATAACATTTCCCGTTGGTTTCATCCCATCCCGATTTTGACAGTCGCATAGTGTAATCATACATTTTTTGTATATCGAAAGAAGAAAGCACTTTTTTTATAATGTCGAAAAAAACTACCTATAAAAAACAGTAGTTTTTATCAATTTTTTTGAGACGTTTTATACTGCTTTTATTAAAAACTTGTCGGTTATTTTTATTACATTGTTAGTTTTACTGTATTTGTAAGTTATTTTTTTAACAGTTAAAAATAACTAGATTTTTAGTTTTTTAAACCTGTCATAACAATTATTTTGTAACTTTCGAAAGAAAAACAACTGTTATTACTACTAAAAACAACAACTACTGATTACTGCACAAATTACTGCCATTTAGTAACTAAGAAACTTTTTTGAGTGTACTTACAGTTGTACTTTGGTTTAAATCCTAATAACATTTCAACAACAACAACAAAGACGACAAATATAACAACAATGGCATTTTGTTACTATTACTGTTACTATATTTTTTTTTTTGTAATCCTCCCGATTAGTTAAAAGGTGTGGGTGGGTGTGTCTAATATGAAACTACTATTCGTAGTTAATAGTTGGTACGAAGTAGTCTGTGTTTAGCTTAGAAATAAAATAACTTTTACTAAACATGCCCTTAGCTTACTTTTTTGGAATATGTTTTTGTATACACTAGAATATTTGAAATAAATAGTTGTATATGACAAGTTGTCGTAGCTACATGTTCTAGAGTAGGGATTCTTAAACAGTCGTACATAGCAATTTATGATTTAACAGTCTCAAGTCCAAGGCCGCCAAAAGCTGTCTAGGTATAGCTGGATAGTTTTTGAATAAATAACAATATTTTGTTAAAGCAATTTTATAATATTGATATAATAATAAGAAAGAAATTGAAAGTCTCCACCATAACTTCCCAACTGGCGAGAGTCAGCATGGAAATTCGACAATTTATAACTTAAGGGCAACCTTAATCTTAAATAAAAAAGTTATGTGATACAGTGAATTATTCTACTTCGCCCAGCCTAGTGCTAGGATTTTCAAATTTTTAATGCACTTTCAAATAGAGGAAAAAATGTGAAAAATTCTTCCTAACGGCCTAGCCAAACCACTGCGAAAAAAATTGAAATTTAAGGCATGCGTTTCCTGGAGTATGGGCTAGTTCACCTATAGGCACTTTTTAAGATTTCTATCAGGAATGTTTTAAAAATGGAGGTGCAAAAGGAAAAAATCTCCCTCCTAAGATGCTCTTCAAACCGCTTCGGCTACAATAGAAACCTGAATTTTTAAACATCCCAGTGTAGAAACGGTAATGACATACCAGTAATGACACCCACTTACCTTCTGCATTATTTTAAAACATATAATAATGAGTTACTGATAATTACTTATTTTTATCATTATTTCAAATAGAAAATAATTTTTTAGATTTTTTTGAAAATTTTTTGAAATCTATTTTTAGACTCAATATTTTTTAAACACTGGTAAGGATATATGTAACCACATATTTTTTGATTTTTTGTTTGTTGGCGAGTAAGCTTACTTGTGTGCAGCAGGTCTATTATATTTTTATCTATTAAATATTACATGTCGATATAGCTCAGATGGTAGAGCTATTGACTGGCAATCTGTAGACCCAGGTTCGATTCCCGCACCAGCAAATTTTATTTAAAAAAAAATACAATAAAAAATATTTTTTTTTATATAATTTATTTTTTTGAAAATCTATTTTTAGACTCATTATTTTTGTCAGTACTGGTAAGCACATAGGTAACGATATATTTTTTGGTTTTTCGTATGCTGGTATGTAACGACAACTCATTATTTTTCGCGACATCGCCATATAAAGGTAATAAGAAATGTAATAACAAAAGTAAGTAGTTACCATTACCAAGTATGTAGTTACATAACCACATATCTGGTAATGATTTTCTACAGTACTGACAAAAATAATGAGTCTAAAAATAGATTTTCAAAAAAATAAATTATATAAAAAAAAATATTTTTTATTGTATTTTTTTTTAATAAAATTTGCTGGTGCGGGAATCGAACCTGGGTCTACAGATAGCCAGTCAACAGCTCTACCATCTGAGCTATATCGACATGTAATATTTAATAGATAAAAATATAATAGACCTGCTGCACACAAGTAAGCTTACTCGCCAACATACAAAAAATCAAAAAATATGTGGTTACATATATCCTTACCAGTGTTTAAAAAATATTGAGTCTAAAAATAGATTTCTAAAAATTTTCAAAAAAATCTAAAAAATTATTTTGTATTTGAAATAATGATAAAAATAAGTCATTATTCGTAACTCATTATTATATGTTTTAAAATAATGCAGAAGGTAAGTTGGTGTCATTACTGGTACTCCAAAAAATAATGATATGTCATTACCGTTTATACACTGGGTAGTGACAAAAAATATATGTATTATTTCTTCAACTCAAAAATAGATTTAAAAAAATGACTGCCGTCAACTTTAAATTGTCAAGAGGATTCTGTCAATTAAAGTTTCAAATTTTAATTAAAGTTAAAATTTTGCTAAATGAACTTCTTCAACATAAGAATTTAACTAATCACGTATTGCAAATTATAGCATTGGAACTTAATGCATTGTTTAATGAAAACGTTGAGTTTCAGCTAACAATGGTTGACCTGCAAAATTCAATTGACTACCTGGTATTCGCCTTCGAAATATGTCTGGGGAAAAACTGACATCCAACGGAATTTAAAGCTAAAATTTCAATCATAGATTTGCGGCTTGGTCAAATTTAAGGAACAATAATGGAGATAGACTTGTTGATTTCTGCGCACGAAATAGACTTTTTATGGGATGCACTAAATTCCCAAATATATGTACGTGCGAATCGGTTGATGGTCGAACATACAATCAAATCGACCATATAATGATTAGCAGGCTATTCCTGGGTTCACTCATGGATGTTAGAACCGGGCGAGGCGCTGATATTGACAATGACCACCAACTACTCGTTGCAACTTACCATCTGCGACCAGCAGCAGTTAATGCTTCACGAGGGAGTTTCGAAAAATATAATACATTAAGACTACAAGATCCAGTCATAGCGAAGGCATACAAACAGTATCTTCGCACTAAACTCAAGGTGAATAACCAATGTGATTGGCCATATGTAGCTGTGGCTTGTAAGGAAACTGCTAAATCCGTGCTTGGTCTAAGAAGTCCTGGTCTGAGATACAGGCAAAACTTGCATATCGTCAATCAGCACACAAAGTAAAGTATATGGTACGTGCTGATCGGGAAAGGTATGTTAATAATATTGCAGAACAGGCCGAACAGGCAGGAAATACTGGAAACCTTCGTGGCGTTTACTCTGCTATCAAACAGCAAAGTGGTACTAACATTAGAGGTACCGCGGTACTGAATTCTTTCTTTAGATATATTTTGCACATCCATAAAATATGCTACGATTTTATTACGCCTTTTGCATTTGCTAAGTATGTACTTATTATTTATCCACGCCAGCTTAGCAACGACAACAACCAAATATAATAAACTAGCGGGCGCAGCCCGCTACGTTGTTAGCGTGCCTTAAAAGTTAAGGGGGGGGGGGCTGCGCCCCCCACAATTTTTATTTTTTAGTTTTTTTATTTAAAGCCTTCACCCAGCCACCACAAATAAATAATTCTGCACAACAATAAAATAAATAAATATTTGATCACTTTTTCTCATGAAAGTGGATTGTTAGTAATGAATCCATAATAAATTGCAATATACGTGTGTATGTTAAGATAATTTGGTAAAGTGCGAACTTAGGTAGATAGACCCGTAAGTAGTTTTGTTCATTTGTGTTTTGAATGAAAATAAATAACGTAAAGCAGGGTTGAAAAGCATTTTATAATATTAAAAATAGCGGGCAAAGCTACGTTGTTAGCGTGTCTTAAAGTTTTTTTTTTTAATTCCAGTTTATGTAAAGGTAGACCTGGCAATTCAAGTAAATTCACAAATTCAGTTGGAAAATTTACTGCGTCGGTTTCTTCCACCGGTGCTTCGTTACATGAAGTTTAAATATCGGAATATATAAGTTCCATTCCTTTTCTAAGGTTTTTTCTCTTTCAGAAAATTTGTTTAACTTTTTGGGGAGTATGTTTCAATGCTACATAAGTTTCATATTCCGTTGATAGTGTTTGAACAGGTAATTCCCTCTTCCAACCCATTTGCATTGTCTATAATTTCAATTCCACTCGTTCAACGTTTATATCCATTTCATTCCACTTGTGTAGTGTTTCAATCCCACTCGTTTCCTATTTAGTTTCTTAATTTTAGTGTTTCATATACACTTGTTCTTTAAGTTTTAGGTTTCTAGCTAAAGACGCAGACGTTAAGGGGGGGGCAATTTTCCCCTTTTGAACCACCATTTTTACCACGTTCCTGTCCAAAGTCCTAGAAATGCCTTGTCGATAAGTTAGCCCATACTCCAAGGAAAACATATTATATATTACAGGTTTCTAGCCGAAGGGTTCGGTTAGGCCATCAAGGTGGAGAATTATTCCGTTTTTACCCCTCCCGGTAGGAATTTCCAAAAATTCCGTCTTAGAGGACGTCTGCGTTGGAGGAGGAACCTACTACATACATAATTTTAGGTATCTATATCCAGCAGTTTGGCCAGGCCATCAAGGGGGAAGTTTTTTCACTTTTTACCCCTCCCGGTATGAATTTCCAAAAATACCATCTTAGGGGACGTCAACGTTGGAGAAGGAACCCAATTTAAGATCCCTTGTTCCAGCAGTTTGGCCAGGCCGTTAAGGGGGAGACTTTTCCTGTTTTTGACCCTACCTGTAGAAATTTCCAAAAATCTCATCTTAGCGGATGTCTACAATAGAGGAGGAACTTTAATACCAAATTGCAACTTCCTACCTCCAGCGGTTTGGGCAGGCCTTTAAGCGGCACTTTTCGCTTCATTAATCCCCATTTTTGCAATGTCCCTGTCCAAAAAGCACCGTCTCGGTAAGTGAGCAGATACTCCAAGTAACATATGTTTTACATTTCAGGTTTCTAGCCAACTTTTACTATTTGTGCCCCTGTCGGTAGGAATTTCCGAAAATCCATCGACAGGGAATTCCAGCTTCCTAGTTCCAGCAGTTTGAGCAGGCTGAGAGGAAATTAAGTACCGAATTTCAGCTTCCTAGTTCCAGCAGTATGGACAGGTCGTTAAGGGGCAACTTTCCCTTTTTGAGCTCCCATTTTATAACGACCCTGTCCAAAATTCAAAAAGTATCTTTCTAATACGTTAGCCCTCACTCCAGGGACCCACATTTTAAGCTTCAGGTTTCTAGCCGAAGGGGTTTTTACCGGCCCCCAAGGTGAGGCTTTTCTTCTTTTTGCCCCTCCCTTTAGGAATTTACAAAAATTCCATCTTCGCGGCTATCTGCGATGGATGAGGAACATTCATACCAAATTTCAACTGCATTGCCTAAGCGGTTTGGGCAGGCCGTTAGTGGGGACATTTTTCCCTTTCAACCACCATTTTTACTATGTTCCTGTTCCAAAATAGAAAAATTACGTTGCCGGTGAGTTAGTCCTACTCCAAGGAATACATATTTAAAATTTTAGGTTGGCCAAAAGGGATTGGGCAAGCCGTCAGGAGGAGACTTTTACCTTATTTCCCCTCCCGATAGGAATTTCAAAAATTCCGTCTAAGCGGACGCCTACACAGAAGGAGGAACTCACATACCGAGTTTCCTTTTGGGATATCCTGTAGGGAATTCCAAAAATACAAACTTAGTCGATGTCTACTACAGTGGAGGAACCTTTATACCAAATTTCAACTTCTTACCTCCAGTGGTTTGGGCAGGCACTTTTCCAATTTGTGAGACTGTTTATGGGGAGACTTTTCCCCTTTTTGCCCGTTCCGGTAGGAATTTCCAAAAATCCCGTCTTAGCGCACGTCTATGCCGAATATCAACAAACCTTGTTTTAGTGGAGATATCCGTGGGTGGAGGAAAAAAAGTAGTTTTTTTGAAATTATATATTATTTTAAATGGTACTTTTTGGAAAAACGAAATTTTTTGGAAAAAGATACTTTGTTTTTACAAAGTACTTTATTTGTACTTTTTTTGCAAAAGGTATTTTTTTTCAAAAGTTGTTTTTTTTTGGAAAAATGTATGTTTTTTGGAAAAGGTACTTCTTTTGGAAAAGGAAAATTTTTTTAGAAAAAGGTACTTTTTTTTTGGGAAAAGGTACTTTTTTTTGGAAAAGGTACTTTTTTTGAAAAAGGTATTTTTTTGAAAAAATGTATGTTTTTTGGGAAAAGGGACATTTTTTTAGAAAAAGATACTTTTTTTGGGAAAAGGTACTTTTTTTTTGGAAAAGGTACTTTTTTTGAATAAGTTATTTTTTTGGAAAAATGTATGTTTTTTGGGAAAAGGTACTTTTTTTTTGGAAAAGGTACATTTTTTTAGAAAAAGGTACATTTTTAGGAAAAAGGTACTTTTTTTAAAAAAGGTACTTTTTTTGGAAAAAGGTACTTTTTTTGGAAAAAGGAATTTTTTTTGGAAAAAGGTACTTTTTTTGGAAAAAGGTACTTTTTTTGGAAAAAGGTACTTTTTTGGAAAAAGGTACTTTTTTCGGGAAAAGGTACTTTTTTTTTTGGAAAAAGGTACTTTTTTTGGAAAAAGGTACTTCTTTTGAAAAAAGGTACTTTTTTTGGAAAAAGGTACTTTTTTTGGAAAAAGGTACTTTTTTTGGAAAAAGGTACTTTTTTTGGAAAAAGGTACTTTTTTTGGAAAAAGGTACTTTTTTTGGAAAAAGGTACTTTTTTTTGGAAAAGGGTACTTTTTTTGGAAAAAGGTACTTTTTTTGGAAAAAGGTACTTTTTTTGGAAAAAGGTACTTTTTTTGGAAAAAGGTACTTTTTTTAGAAAAAGGTACTTTTTATTGGAAAAAGGTACTTTTTTTGGGAAAAGGTACTTTTTTTGGGAAAAGGTACTTTTTTTGGGAAAAGGTACTTTTTTGGAAAAAGGTACTTTTTTTGTCCCCTTTTTGCCCCTCCCGATAAGAATTTCCAAAAATGCCGTCTCAACGGACGTCTACACCGGTCGAGGAACCACATACCAAATTTCAACTTCATAGCTCCAGCAGTTTGAGCAGGCCGTCAAGGGGGAGACTTTTTCCCCTTTTTGCCCGTCCCTGTAAAAATTTCCAAAACTCCCGTCTTGGTGGATGTCTACGATAGTGGAGGAACCTTTATACCAAATTTCAACTTCCTACCTCCAGCGATTTGGGCAGGCCGTCAAGGGGGGCCTTTTTCCCCTTTTTAACCCCCATTTTTACAACGTCCCTGTCCAAAATTCTAGAAAGTACTTTCCAGAAAAGTTAGCCCCTACTCCAAGGAACACATATCTTAAATTTCAGCTTTCTAGCCAAAGGGGTTTTGGCAGGCCGTCAAGGGGGACACTTTCCCCCTTTTTGCCCGTTCCGGTAGGAATTTCCAAAAATCCCGTCTTAGTGGATGTCTACCCCGAAAGAGGAACCTACATACCAAATTTCAACTTCCTAGCTTCAGCGGTTTGGGCTGGGCGATGTTGAGTCAGTCAGTCAGTCAGTCACGTTATTCTTTTATATATAGAGATAATAATAAATGATATTGCTTCATATATTTTATGAAGCTCTTCATTGGCTGAATGATTTATTCATTGGACGAGTGGCCTATTAATTTTATGAAGGGTTACATTAATTTTATGAACTTTTCATAAACATTGACTTTATTGAAACCTGTTTCATAGATTCTATGAGTATTTTCAATGGACGAGTTCCAGTAAAAATTTTCATTGAAGTAATGAAGAAATTCATTACTGAAATGATAATAATTATCTCAGTGTGACATGATTATACAATATTTTGATCATTATAAAAAATTAAGAACCTCTGGACTTTAGTGCCAACATACATACCAAAATTATGTATGTAGTAGTAGCTCCCTTTATTCTATTGTTGTTATTATAGCGCTTATCTAAATCTGTCGCAGTTTTTTGTTTTAGCTTTATTCCTGGTTTTTATATTTTCTATTTTGTTTTTTCACTTCAATATCTGAAAAGTGTTCTAAAGCATAAGTGTGTGTGTGTGTGTCTGTGTGTTAGAAAAAAAGGTATTTGTGTTAGTAATTAACACCATTGCGTAATGCAGCATATCGAAGCCAGTGTAATGCTTAATTTTTATTAACTATTTCTAATGTTGCTGGAGAAGAAGAAGAAGAAAAATACAGAGCTTTACATTTTTGTACTCTTTCTCTACTCTGGATAAGACTGAGGTAAATGACTACAAAAACTGACAGTTTTTCACCTGATTTTTTTTTTCTTTTTTTCGATTTTAAGTGTTAAAGGTAAGTTTTAGTTTAAATGGCGTTGTTGTTATTTTGCTTTAATCTTGAGGGCAATAGAGGAAATTTAAAATGAAGGTTTAGTGTTGTTGTATGTAATGTTGAGGATTAGAAAAGAGGATTATATATGTATATACGGTAGAATGTAATACTTAAAATGTCATGTTAGGTTACATATGTAGGATTAGGATTTCAGTAAATAGAAAAAAATTATAAAATTAAATGTAACAGAATGAATAATTGTGTGTTAAATGAACTTGAATTTTTTTTTTATTTTATTAGCGAATTATTCTAGAAATTAAATTTTATAAAATTTCCATGTTTTTTTTTCTAAGTAAATTTTTGAACAATTTTATAAATGTTCTAAGTTTTAACCTGATATCCTATAATCGTGTCACTTTAATTTTAACCCTTAAAATATAATGAAATATAAATTCAAATAATTACAGGTGTTCATTACACTAAGCGGCTTTTTATAAAAGAAGTCCCATGTTCTATTCAAAGTACTTGGTGGGTTAGCTGACAGCGACAATTTAAATTGTCACTCGAGCATAGAGACAGAAAACAGCTCCTGTTTGAAAATTGTTTTGCTGTGTTGAAAAAATAATGAAAATGTTTAAAACCATTTTTTATTTTTATTAAAAGCTTAAACACAAAAGATAAAAATAAAATAGAATGCACTATAAAACATCATTGTAAATTTTTTTAGCAACATATTTTAGTAATTAAGCTATGCTTGTCATTACGTTGCAATGTCGTATAAGAAACAATTTACATCTATACACAGAAAGAATTTTGTTAGACGAAAAACTAATGAATCTTTTCTTCATAAATTAAATAAAAAATTTTGTTAAATTTAATGAAACTTTTGATGAAACTTGGTTTTTAATCAGGGTTGGCAGGCAATACCGCTAAAATACCGTTATCGATTCAAAACCTTTTCAACTGACTACCGTTACCCCTAAAATACCGTTACCGAAATACCCGCAATACCGTTATCCCTAAAATACCGTTACCGAAATAACAGAAATACCGTTATCCTTAAAATAACAATACCGAAATAAATGAAATATCAATACCCTTATAATACCGTTACCGAAACAAATGAAATATTGTTATCCCTAAAATACCGTTATCGTTATTTTTAATTTTCTGCTTTTGGTAATTTCACGTGGTTATTGAGTATTTTTTGCGCATTAAGTTGATAAATTGGTTCTGTTTTAATCTATTTTGTTTTTTGTAGAAAAAAATTACGGGAAACATCGAAGTAACTGACTACCATTACCCTTAAAATACCGTTACCGAAATAACTCAAATACCATTATCCTTAAAATACCGATACCGAAATAAATGAAATAGCGTTACCCTTAAAATACCGTTACCGATATAACCCAAAATATCGTTACCCTAACGATAACCGCATTCGTTTCAGTTACCATCCACGTTTTTAATAAAACTTCTTCGCTGAGTGTATAAAAGTTTCAATAAATAAAATGATATTTTCCAGAACATTTTATGAAATCAAAAGTTTTTCGGCATAATCTACTGAAAATGACAGTTAAAACAAGCGATAAAGGTATTCGACTTTAAAATAAGTAAAAATCTCCCTATTTTTAACTGTAGAAAAATATCTTACAAATGCACTAAAAATAATTAAAAATATCGTAAAATTAACTGACAATTTTTTACTAAAAAAAATTTTAAAACAACTGACAAAATAGTTAAAAATATATAATAACAAATATAAACTAGACAAGAATTGTAAAAATTAAATAAACTTTTTTTATTAAATAACTAACAAAAATAATTGTTTAATGCAAAAACACTGTTTCATAGTTATTTATTACGATACTAAAACTATAACAGTTACGTAATTACTGTACTTTCCGTTAGTTATTTTCTTAAATAACTGTCATATTAGTTGTTTTGGATATTTCATGGCAAAACAACTATAATTACAGTTAAAACAACAACTACTGATAACTACGTAAACAACTGTCAAACATTTTTGAGTATGCATTAACTTAATGAAAAGTTTTAGTGGACGTAACTTTAATTTTGATGAAATTAATCCCTTTTATGCAAAATTTCTTTAATATCCTGTAGATTATTCTCTCAGTGTGGAAATATGTACTCTATATCTATTTAAAACACACTTGCATAAAAAACAAGTAGATATTCATCCGCCAATTTTTATTGACATAATTACACTTGACCAAAAAAAAGAGGGTTGGTTGGTTTTATATAAAGTTTAATAAAAGTGTAATATAATGTTAATATTAGTGTTTATAATGCGTCCTTTTTTTGCTTCTTTTTTTTTTAATTCCTTACAGCAATTAGGCCCACCATGCCTCTAGTCCATTTCTCCATTACATCTTTTCATTCACTTTTCATTACACAAGGCATTGTAAATAGTTGTTGTACTTTTTTTAAGTTTATGTTTTTATAATACAAATTTTTAGAAAGAAAAACTTCATTAAATGATTATTAACCCTTAAAAGTATTTTTTTTTTTTTAATATTGACAAAACTTTTTATTATCATCTATTAACTAGCATGTTTTGTAGGCATTTTGACCTGCTTAACTCAAAAACGACACCAGAATTTGTTTCTGCAACCGAAATTCTTTTGCCACAGTTGAATATTTAAATTTTATTATCACTTCCGCTGTAACATATCCAAATTTCATCAAAATTAGAGGGGGCCCCTACGCAGACCTTCCTCGTGAGTCAAGTGAAAGTTTACTGAAATCGGTTGAAAATTGATTTTTATTTTCAAACACAGAATTTTAGCATATATAACAGTGAGGTTACACGATCAAGATTTTGCTTTCAAGTTGATAACACATACTGCTTGTCAAATTCAGTTGAACTTGAAGCTGTGACGTAAGCTGCATGCAACTTGATAGTCAATTTTGCTTTCAAGATGCCGTCGCACAGTGGACGAAATGCCCAATCTAGCGGCGTTTTAGCTAAATTTTAAAATTCAAATTTCGACAAACTTTTTTTTTATTTGAAAATATATACCTTAACGGACTTTTTTCTGTTTTCTTTTTTGTTTTGTTCCTAATATTCGCACAGCTGTGATCATTCAAACTTAACACATGTTTCAGCAGGTGCAGTAATTATTTTTGAGCTTTTTTCAAGTGCAGTTTTGTTGACAGCCAAAAATTAAATATTTAATTTTTTAATAACATTTGTGATTTTATTTTACTTAAAAGGTATGTATTAAATAAAAATAAATTGATTTGTGATTTGTGATTGTATGTTTTAGTGCTTAAAATTGGTAAAATAAAATGTCCTTTGTAAAAGTGTTTTTAAATATGAAATCTTATTTTGTGTGGAATAATAGTAGGTTGGATTCGACCGGATTCGGTTAAATATTGGCGTAGTTTGTTTAAATGGGTTGTTATCTGTGTCAGTTTCAAATATGGGCTGCAAGATTTTGCTAAGTTTTGATTTTTTTCGATTTTTAGTTACAATGGCAGAATCTAAGCTTACCCTTTTTTTAATATGGCATAGTGAACCAGTGCCAACAAAAAAATTTTTAATGGTTGAAAATCATATATTTTCTAATGTCATTGATCGCTCGAAATATAACGAAGAACAATACCGACAAATTCAAAAACAATTAAGAAATTTTATTAGCAAACTTGTACAAAAGTGGAAAGAAAGTCATAGAATTTTGTCGGTGTTCGAAGAGCGATATAAGATGTGGTTGAATGAAGATATTATTTTTCCTAATCCAGCCGTTGCTCAACATAAAGAAAAACCTTTTTCAGAGTGCACTAGCAAAAATCAAAAGAAAAAAATTGCATCAATTGCCAATGAAATACCGAACGAAGAGTTAATGGTAGCGGCAAGTGTAAGTCTTTACAAGGCTGGAAAAAGAAGCGCCTCACAGGTTGTTTCAAAGTTATGTTCAGAATCTGCAATAGCTGCAAAAATGTTAAATCTGTAGACTCTGAACCAAAAACCCCTATTCCGTATACACCTGAGGAAGCTTTAGCTCTTTATATTGATGGTGGATACTCAAAAAGATCGTATAGACTAATGCAATGTGGTGCCAAAGAACGAAACTGCAATATTTATCCAAGCTACGATGTTTTGACTAAAACTAAAACGGAGTGTTACCCCAGTGACATACACGTAACGGAACGTTTAGCTAAAGTTGGCTTGCAAAGTCTCGTAGACCACACTGTGTCACGTATAATACAAGGCTTTTCAACAGCTTTTGAGGATCTTATGACTGTAGGCCATAATAACGATTGCATAAAAGCAATTTTTAAATGGGGCTGTGATGGGTGCAGTGGGCACTCTATTTACCGTCAACGTTTCAGTGTTTCTGATACTGGAACAATTGATGTGCATTTATTTGCTGTTTGTATTGTTGCTTTACAATTTAAAGCAGAGTCCGCAATACTATGGCAAAATAACCGGCCTTCTTCAACTCGGTTCTGCAGACCCATTAAAATAATTTTTGAAAAAGAGTCAGCGGATTTAGTTAGGGCTGAGATAGAAAATGTTAATAGAGAAATCGCACAAATTCTGCCGACAAAATTCAGTTTTTTTGCAGTAACACACGAATTTCATCTGACCATGATCGATGGAAAAGTGTTTAACACCATAGCGGAGTCATCATCACTGGCTTGCGGAATTTGTGGGGCGACACCAAAATTGATGAACAATCTAAATTTAGTTCAATTAAGGCAGCCACAAAAGCAATTGTACGAATATGGATTGTCGACACTTCATGCTTGGATACGGTGCTTCGAGTGTATAATTCATATCGCCTACAGAATACCGATAAAAAATTGGCAAATTCGTGGAGAAAATAAAGAAATTGTTCAACAAACCAAAAGAAAAATTCAACTTGAACTAAGAGAACAAATGGGTATTTTGGTGGACATTCCAACGAAAGGTTCAGGGAATACAAACACTGGGAACACCGCAAGAGTTTTTTTCGACCAGCCAACCTTGGCCTCTATAGTAACTGGCGTACACGTGGAACTTATAAAAAGGTTTGGTTTAATTTTGCGCACCATGGCATGTGGGTATGCAGTTAACATAGAGGCTTTTCGCATATATGCCTGGGAAACAGCAAAAATATTTGTTTCCGAATATCCTTGGTTTTATATGCCTCCATCTATACATAAAATATTAATTCATTGAGCAGATATTATTGAAAAAGTGTCGCTACCAATAGGAATGATGTCAGAAGAGGCACTTGAGGCAAGAAATAAAGATTTTCGCAGTTATAGGCTGAACCACACGCGAAAAGACTCGAGATTGCACACAATGGAAGACTTACTGCACGCTCTATTGGTTTCGTCTGATCCCTTTATAACTTCTAAATCTAAAAGCACCTCAAAATACTGCAAAAAACACATTAAAATTGATGATGAGGTCAAGCAGCTTCTTTTGAGTATAAATGATCTACCTGACAGCCTTAATTCGGAAAGCTCCGACTCTGAATAGTTTTTTTATTTATTTTTTATTTTCTTTTAAATTGTAAAAAAATATGAAGGAGAAAACTTTATTTAAAAACATTTGCTCGTGTAGTGAAAAAATATTTTAATATTATTAATTTTATTTATATTTTGCAAAATGTCTATTCTATGGAAATACCCATATACTTAAAAAATTATTTATTTATTATTTCGGCCACTGTGCGTCGTCAAGGAAAGAACTAAAAATGCTCGCCTCTGTGGGCTGTTTCCGCACTGTAGGCTTTTCGAAAAGACTTTATTTTTTTCTTCACATATTTCACAGACATTTTCATGTCAGCAGAAATTGATTTTTTATTTATTTTTATTTTTAAATCATTTCGTCGATATACCGAAATATTAACAATCCGTATTTTATCAATCGTGTTTTATTGCGGCACAATATTAGTAAAAAGAAAAAAAAATTTACAAGAAATTGATCAGCTGTTTAAAACTTGACCGTCAAGTTTTCTCAAAACTTGAAAGCAAAAATTGATATCAAGTTGCTGTTCAATTTTTAAAATGTGAGTGTGTTAGTAAAAAAATATGAGTGTATTGAAACTTGAAAGCCAAAAATTGATCGTGTAACCCCTATGTAAGACAATTGATGTTAGTAACAGAACTGTAAATTACAAGGAAAGTACACCATGGTGTAAGCCACAGCTCTAACCTAAATTTGAATATATTGTGCAAGAAAAAAAAGCTATAAAACATGTAGTTTTTAGGTGCGAAATCTCATGTTCAGTGATTTCAAACTGGGGTCAAATGTGACCCCGTTTTTCTTTTTGTATTTTTATTATGTTGATTCTTAAGGAAATGTATATCAATTGGTTATCAAACGAAAAGTATTTTTCATATCTAATGTGAGAAAAAAAAATTTTCCCAAGTTCTCACACAAAAAGTTTCAAATAAATCTCAGTCCCATTTTTACCTTCTAAAAATTATTTTATTATTTTAACAGCTTTTTTAGTACTAATTCTATCAAACAACATCCAAAAATTCTCTTAATTATTGCTGCTAAAGTAGAGTTGCTCTAAAAGTGTTACTAAAAAGTGATTTGGATACAGTTTATTTCCAAACATATGATCGTGGTTTCGATTCCTGTAGGGAATTCCTGTAAAATTTTGTGAGAAGTTTTTGCATCGAAATGTGTGAAACAAAAAATTTGACAAATTAATTACAATATTAATTGCAGCTGTCTATATGATGTTAAAATAACACTGTACCAAAAATACATTATAAAATGCCCTGTGGCAACCCGTCTCCAATATATGCAAGTTGGCTACTCTTGAACATAAAAACCATACATCAGTGTGGCAACATTTGCGAAGAAGGAGAGTAGAAGATAAACAAAAAAATCTAAAAATAGAATGTTTGTATGTGTGTGTCTGTGTTTAATCACTTCTGAGTAAAAGACAATAACAAAAAGCTGAATAGGCGAGAAAGCAATGCACTTGTTACATTGCATTCAATGTCTTACTTGGTTAAGATGGCTAAAGTTGTCGTCTCACGTCAGTGTAGTTACTTTTGTAATGTGGGAATATGTTTTCGAGTCCCACAGCCGACGGGCTGTTAAAAAAATTATCGTATAGGGACAATCTGACAATAAACGTATAAAACAATAATACAATTTAATAGAAAACCAATAATGAAGCTTGTCCATACAAAAAGGCAGAAACTAGATCTAGTCTGATTTAAAAATTAATGTTTATAATTTTTAGAGAAAGGTTTATTCTTCTTCTTAACCTCAAACCTATTCAATAAAAAATTTCACTCTTTCTCGATTTGGGAATAAAAAGTGTTTCTATATTTCAATGCGAAAACAGCCAACACTGTTTACGTTTTCATTACGTTTTTATTGGAATATTCCACGACATCTGTGATAGAAAGTACCGTAAGTTGTTTTTCACGTGAAAAAATTTCACTCGAACTTAAAAGGTCTCAAAAGTTAATTTAAATTCTAAAAAAGAACAATTTTTTTTTTATTTTATTAGGCAGCCATAATCACAATAAACACAAAATGACACTTTTTCACAAGAAAAATAATAGTCTTGTATATTAAATTTGCGTGAAAACAAAGTCTACACAATATTCACGTAAAACTCATTATTGTGAAAAATCTTTCCTTTTTTTTATATAGAGTATAACAGTTTTTCACGTGAAACTCAAACAACTTACGGTGCTTAACAACAAAAAATATGAACAAACAAAAAACCGCGAAAAATAATAAATAAGAAAAATAAAGATAGAAGTCCAACAGATATAGAAATTTTTTAATAAAAAAAGTGCCTTTTAACCAGCCATTCTTTTATCTCAGAAATGTATTTTGCTTCAAAAATTACACTATGCGACAGTCAAAATCAGGATGGGATGAAACCAACGGGAAATGTTATATCGGTCAAAAACAAGTTATACGTGTCCCGGCGTTTCGCTGGGTCAACCTTAGGAATCGAGATACATCTTTTTTTGACATAACTCGAGAACCACTAGTCCGATTTTGCTCAAATAATTTTAAAAAAATTAAAAATTACAATTCCTTTAATCTGTTCATATAACGTTTTTCTATATACTCAACAGTTTTGCCGGTAAAAATAAATGTTTGTTACCGCTACCATAAAAATCAATAACCTTTTGTTTATTACTTTTTTTTAATATTTTAGGCAAAAAATATTTTTTTCTTCATACATTTAAATTAAAATTGTTTGAGCAAAATCGGACTAGTGGTTCTCGAGTTATGTCAAAAAAAAAGACCACCAAAGGTCAAATCGATATATCTCGATTCCTAGGGTTGATCCAGCGAAACGCCGGGACACGTATAACTTCTTTTTTACCGATATAACTTTCCCCGGTAGTTTGAACCCTTCCCGATCACTGACCCCTACCATTTGTCTCACAGTGTTATTAAAATATAAAGTTGTTTACAAATAAACTAATTATTAACTAACTAGCTCAATTGAATGATTTACTTTTATTGAGTGATACAAACTAGTGAAACAATATTATTTTTTTTTGTCTTTTTTTTTTAAATTCAAAATGTCGGACCCAATATGGATATAAACAATTTTGTCGTTAAATTGTCGTCTGATTTACTTAAAATTTCCACCAGGGGAAGTTTTTGGGTAGCAGATTACGAATCTGAAATCAAATTTTAAAAATTCAGCATGGCGGATCTAATATGGCGGCTATAAATTTAAAATTGTTATGTGTTGGAAAATAAATTACACTCTACAAAACAAAATAAGATTCTTACAACTGATTCTGGCAAAGGGGACTAAAGCGTTTTAAAAGTTTACATCTGGTCCTATGTTTTTGGTGGGTTTAAATTAGAGATGAGCGATATTTTCATACCGGTGATTTAATCACAGTTATTGATAAATCACTGGTAACGGCAGTGATCAAATATTTCAAGTCGCAGTTACTCGGAATGTCGTTCTTTTAATATTTTTGTACTATTCTTTCTTGCAAACTTCATTGTGTACAGTAATACATGTCTTTTTTCAATAACAGTGACCTGCTTTCACACTCTTCTGAATAAAATGTCTCCTTCTATCATGTCTTTGTTACCGGTCGCAACTATTCTTCTTTTAAGGCCCAGCTTTTAGGAAGTGGATTATCTTTAAACTTAGTTTAACGCAGTTTATAACTGGAATACTGCTTTTAAAATGTGGTTTATTTTGTTTTATTTCAATAAAGAAATAAATTATACTCAAGAAAAAGTTTTTCCGTCAAATTTTTTTTGATAAACTTTGAAATGGCTGACAAAATTCGTTTTCGGTTTAACTAAACCAAGTTTAACTGACATCTTAAAAACTCGCCATAAATATTATTTCGTTTATTTATCAGAAAATCGCAATATTTTACATAGAAAAACCGTGATTAAAAGTACAACGATTTGCAAATCACATTTACTGAGAACAATGTTACTGAAAAATCGCCGGATCGCCCATTTCTATTACAAAACCCGTGATCACGGTCACTGCTTAAAAGAACGGTGATTTGAAAATCACGATCACTGGTAGCAGCGTTATTCAAAAATCACCGGATCGCTCATCTCTATTTAAAATGTCCCCCCTTTTGCAAATGTTGATTGTGAATAGGCATTAGAAGCGAACGTTTGTAAAACACTACGAGGGACATTTTTGTAGAACATTTTAACCCTCTAACTCCGCAATTAAAGGGTCTTTTTTGGCCCATTTTTAAAAAGTGTCAAAAAAGACCCGTAAGTTGAAGAGTTAGACCCGTAAGTTGCGGTTAAAATGTTCCGCAAAAAAATTTTACATGAAATTCTACTATAAGTCTCTGAAGTCCTCAAAGTTTAAAATTAAACTCCAATGCCAGAAATAAGTCGAAACTTATAATGTGTTTAAGTGTTAATTTCGTACTTATTCAAAATTGGCGCTCAAATATGCCACAAACCTGGACTTTAGGAGGTTAGTCTATATGAGAAAACCAGAACCTTCATTTAAGGTAATTTTTAGTTATATTTTTTTAATGTTTACTAAAACTCTGGAATGCTGGAAATCAGCGAGGTCTGAGGGTACTTTTTCTCTTAACGGGCAAAATCTCGAATGTCTACACTCATAGAAATAAATCCGTAAAAATAGCAGAAAAAGTTACTAAAAATTAGTTAAAAATGATGCTGCAGAAAAAACTGCTAAAATTAGCAGATTTTTTTACTAAATACTAGTAAAATGAGAACAGCAAAATTAAAACTGTTAATTTTACAGAATTTTAGTTATATTTAGGCTAACTTTTAGTTAATTGAAAATAGCAAATTGTACTGTAAAATCTGCAGAAAAATTTGCTAAATATTTGTAGACTAAAAATAGCAAAAATAAACTGTTAAATCTACAAAATTTTTGCTATTTTTAAGCTAAATTTAGTTGAACGCAAATAGCAGTCTATTCTGCTAAAATCAGCAGAAATATTTGCTAAAAAATTGTAAACTGCTGTTTTCAAAAGGCTCGATTTTTATTTGCATTTAAAAAAAAAAATCGAAAAAAAAACTTAGAAAATTTTAAAATTTTTGGTGATTTTTTAGGCTACTAATTATTTAGCAAAATTTTTTGCTGATTTTAGCAGGTTAATTTGCTAATCTCCATTTACAAAAATTTAGCTCATATATAACTAAAATTCTGTATATTTAACAGTTTTAGTTTTGCTGTTCCTATATTACTAATATATAGCAAAAATAATCTGCTAATTTAGCAGTTTTTTTCTGCAGCATCATTTTTAACTAATTTTTAGTAGTTTTTACTAAATTTTTTACGGACTTTTTTCTATTAGTGTACGAACGGTCGCAAACGGTCGCGAAAAAAATAGGTAGAAGACATCTTAGGGAACACATTAGCATTCAAGTTTTTCAAATATCTCTTGGAAAAGATTGTATTTTTTTTTTCAAAATTTAGGATTTAAAAACAAAAACCATATTTTTGAAGTAAAATAATAATTTCGTTACTTTTTCGTAAATATATAATAAGTAGGTTTCTATTTTTTTATAACTAGTTCCAGTTTTTAATTTGAAACTGTTTTTGGAACTAATTATTGTTTCTTTATGATTTTTTTGATGGTATCGTTATAAAATAAAAAAATGTCACAAAATTATCAAACTTTGACTTTGAACTCTCGCCAACTAACAGCGAGTAACCATAATGATACAATATTTCACTAACAAAATATTCCAGAATCCTAGATTCCTAGATTCCCATATTTTCCCTTTACCGAAAACAAAAAATCCACAAACAAAAAATTCAATTTTATAAAGCAAAAAAAATTTTAAATTAAAAAAAATCAAAAAAGTTTTTGCCTGCAACCGAATTTGAACTCGGAACCTTCTGACTGCAAACCTTTTTTAACGAAGCGTCCTCATTTTTATAAAATCATAGCTCCACCAAAGCCCAATCTAACATTAAGTGCGGTTAACTTAGCTAAAGTTATTTTCATGGAAATTTTATTCGTACACTCATAGAAATAAATCCGTAAAAATAGCAAAAAAAAAGTTACTAAAAACTAGTTAAAAATGATGCTGCAGCAAAAACTGCTAAAATTAGCAAATTGTTTTTACTAAATACTAGTAAAATGAGAATAGCAAAATTAAAACTGTTAAATTTACAGAATTTTAGTTATATTTAGGCTAACTTTTAGTTAATTGAAAATAGCAAATTGTACCGTAAAATCTGCAGAAAATTTTGCTAAATATTTGTAGACTAAAAATAGCAAAAATAAACTGTTAATTCTACAAAATTTTTGCTATTTTTAAGCTAAAGTTAGTTGAATACAAATAGCAGTCTTTACTGCTAAAATCAGCAGAAATATTTGCTAAAAAATTGTAAACTGCTGTTTTCAAAAGGTTCGATTTTTATTTGCATTTAAAAAAAAAATCAAAAAAAAAACTTCGAAAATTTTAAATTTTTTTGGTGATTTTTTAGGCTCCCAGCAAACAAAGATGATCATTAATGACTCAGAATTGAGCTCCAAAAACATAAACATTTGTCCACTTTTTCCTATGAAAGTGGTCCGTCCAAAAGAGCCCCCTGTGTACTTATAAATGACTCCGAAAAAAGAACGTATAAAATTGAAATTTTCTTCATAAATTTAAATAATTTTGGAATCTTCTTTGAGTCCGAAAAATTAACCCTAGTTTTGAGACAGCTTTTTAGATTGTAGAGACAACTTTTTGGATTGTTTTCTTCAAAAAAACAATAATCATTTCTATGAGCCATTTAAAAATGTTATTTATGAGCGCTCCGCAATTGCTGGCTGGGCTACTAATTATTTAGCAAAATGTTTTGCTGATTTTAGCAGGTTAATTTGCTATTCTCCATTTACAAAAATTTAGCTCAAATATAACTTAAATTCTGTATATTTAACAGTTTTATTTTTGCTGTTCCTATATTACTAATATACAGCAAAAATAATCTGCTAATTTAGCAGTCATTTGCAACTAATTTTTAGTCGCTTTTTCTGCTATTTTTACAGATTTATTTCTATGAGTACAACTACGCTATTTTTCTTCATTCTTCTCATATTAGGGTTAAAGTTTTATTTGTTGGAAAAGAAAAACATAAAAAAGAACACAACTGCATTTTATAATTATTATTAATTTTTAGTGTTGTTGTAAGTTCCTTTTTTTTACATTTTCCCCCTTTTAATATGCTGTGCATATATTCATTCCCATTGAACAAAAAACTGCAACAAATTATTATTAAAGATCACCTTTTTTCACCAAGATCATTGTTGGGTGATAAGCTTGGTTACTCTTTTGATACATTTACACTACACGACTACCAGCACCAATGGATCTGCCTGAAATAACAACACTGTATGATTTTAGTATAATTTACATTGTTTTTTTCCCCTTTTAGTTTTTAATAATAGCATTTAAAAATGCTGCCGCAGCTAAATAATCAACCTGAGTCACTGAGCATTAAATATTTTAAACTTCTGTTGTTTTTAATAAACTTTTTTTCTTTTTGATGAAAATTTAACTAATTTTTGCATAATATACGATACTATGGTTGTATATTTTTATGTAATTAATAAAAAGTTTTAATTTTTTAATTTTAATAGTGTCATAAAGTTTGTTTTCACATTCATATTTGCATGTAAGTTTATTATGTGTGTTTTTTTTTTTTTTAATTAATTGTTTTTAATAATTTTCACTATAATGTTAATTATATTTAACTGATTTTTTACAATCTATTTGGAATTTGTTTGTAAATAATAGAATAATATAATAATAAAGTAAATTTTTTTAGGGGTAGTTGGGGTTTTGTAGAAAATCGAGCTCTTTTCAAAAATTTCATGAAATGTTAAATTAATTGCATTCTGTTAAGGTTGAAATTTAGATCACAAATTATTCTATGGAATGAATAAGTTAGTTAAACTTTCACTACCAAACTTAAGACCCAACTCTATTTAGTGGATTTAAATTAAAAAAAATATCGATACTTAACACTCTAATTCAATTTTGTTTAAATTTACCCAACTTATAGTATGAAAATTAACTTCTACTATAAATACACTCATACAAATAAGTCGGTAAAAATAGCAGAAAAATTTACTAAAAATTAGTTAAAAATGATGCTGCAGAAAAAACTTATAATATTAGCAGAATCAGTTTGCTAAATATTAATAAAATGAAAACAGCAAAAAAAACTGTTAAATTTACAGAATTTTAATAATATTTGAGCTGAATTTTTGTTAATTGCAAATAACAATTTAACTTGCTGAAATCAGCAAAAAAAATTTCTAAATAATAGTAGAATGAAAATAGAAAAAAAAACTGTTAAATCTACAAAATTTTTGCTAAAATTTTCTGAAATCAACAAAACTTTTGCAGATTACTAGTGGACTGGAAAAAGGTAAAAAAGGAGCAAATGAAATGAAAATTAATAAATAAAAAATAAATGTGGATTTAAAAACATACTTGGGACCAGTTTATCCAATGTGTCAATTAATTGAAATTTTTTCAATTGGCATTGTTTAATGCCTAAATGCCCATTTATAAATGATGAAAGCAGTATTTGCTTTCATGTTTTAATAAAAGAATAAATTAAGAAAAAAAATTAAAAATTCGCGTATTTCTTATATTTTTTTTATATTACAAAGCTTTTTCTTCAATTATGTGTACATTTCATTACCATTGTTTTCATCAATGCTAATTGAAAAAAATTTCATTGGCATTGAATGGTGATGAAATTTGTTGTCATTGACATTGAGATAAAGTAATGCTAATTATATTTCAATGTCCATGAAAATTTCCCAAGAATGATTTTCTGTAAAAGTGGTAATATTTATAGACAATAATAGGGGTTTTCATATAAACTCGTATTTTACTCGTAAACGGTGTAAACCTGGTATATTTATAAGTTTGATGTCAAACTTCATACATAAAAATTATGGGTTCTATTTATACAAGTTTTACAAGGCATTTACGAGTTTATATGAAAACCCCTAATATGTTAACCATAACAAAATGTATTTCAGAGACCCTTCTTTTGATTTTTCATTGTTTGCTGATCGGATATGTACTTCCGAATTTATTTGAGTTTCCATTTTCACCTCTAAAGCTTCACCCACAGGAAAGAAAGTGTGGCCGATTAAAAATATCGTATTCTTTAAATAAGTTTAAAAAGTACAATATTTGGGGAAAAATTATGTTCATCCCCGTAAACTCCACTTGCTCCCCAGAGATACTTTTAATCACAATTTTCATATTAAAATGGTTCGTCCAAAATAAACCTTGATCTTTGAAAATTAACGTATTACGATAAATAGAAACTTTTCTCATAAGTTTTAATAATTTAGATATTTTATGAGTAGGACAAATTTTTAACCATTTCAATTTAGCTTTATTTAAAATTTTGCATTATATTTGTCGAGTTAAAAATATGCAGTAATTTTTATGAGTCATTTAACATTCTGTTTATAAGCGCTCCAAAATTGGTGGTTCAGTTTACAAAAAATTTGTAAAATTAGCAAATCTTCTGTTAAAAATTAGTAACTAAAATTCAGAAAAATACTGTAAAGTTAGCAAATTTATTGTTAAAAATTAGTAACTAAATTCAGCAAAAAAAAATAGCAAAAAAGTTTGTAACTTAGTAATGTGGAGGTAGCAAAAAAATTTACCAAAAATTCAATTTTAACTAAAAATTAGTTAAAAATTTGTTAAGTTAAAGTATTAAAAATTTTACTAACTTTTCTACAAACTTTTTTCTATGAGTGTAGGGTAAATTGTATCTCAGTGCGTGTAATACACATTGATATATAAGTTAATTACATACAAAAATTGTACATTTACATTGAAAATGCGTAAACAGTTTTAGAAATTAAGTGTAACTTTACCATATTTATGCGTAAATTTACCAAATTACCGGCCAAAAATAAAAGAGTAAAGGCATTTTTAAAGTATTTTAACAATAACATACTGAATAATAATGTAAGCCTCAGATTCTGGAGAGATTTCTCCAGGGAAAATCCTTAGATTCTGAGATTCTTATATAGAAAATCCCATTTCTGTAGGATAAGACTTAGATTCTGTGTCCTTTTTCCTATGGAAACCACATCAGATTCAGCGGATTTATCCTTTAGAAAACCATCAGATTTTGAGGACCTTTTGCTGTAGAAATATCCCAGATTTAGCGAACTTTTTTCTGTAGGAGAAATTCCTTAGAAGCTAAGAGTTCTTCTATGGGAATCGGCGGGTTTTCTATAGGAAAAAGTTTTAGACTACTCAATAGGAAGTCCTCAGAATTAAAGGGTTTTTCTATTGGAAAAAGGGTTCAGAAGTGAAGGATTTTTCTATGGGAAAATCCCACAAAATCCGAGTGGTTTTCCATGGGATAAAGAACTCGGAGTCAGTATCATTTTCCATCGGAAAAGTTACAGAAATGTAAGGGGTTTTTATCGGGAAACGTTTTTAAAGGAAAAAGTAATCTTTTGGTTTAGGAAAGTTGTCGGAATATGATGGCTTTTATTAAGGAAAAAACCTAGCAGTTTTTCTACGGGAAAAAGTCATAGAAACCTCTGGGAGAAAAGTTCTCAGAATCTAACAGTTTTTTTTTCTACAAATGTGTTCAGAATCTGTATGTTTTTATTTAGGAAAAAGTCCTTCGAATCTTATAATTTTTTTATAGGAAGAAGTCCTCGGGATCTTAGTGTTATTTTACAGGATAAAATAATAACTATCTTAAGCTATTTCTTTATAAAAATTTTTCAGATTCCCGTAGTTTTTCTATAGAAAAATCTCTTTGAAATCAGAGGAACTTTTGAATAATTTTTTTTAAAGCCCATAGAGAATTCTTTAGTTTCTGAAAACTTTTTCCTATTTAGAAAGCCCTAGATTGTAAGCTATTTATTCTACAGTAACTGCCTCTATTCTACAGAAACTGCATGGTTACATGGTTCTTTGGAAAAAGTTTAAGATTCTAGACCCTTTTTCGATAGGAAAAATTCAATAAGAAAAGCGACAGAAAATACTTGAATTCTAATCACTTTTGCTATAAAAACTCATCAGATTTTCTTCACTAATAAAAAAAAAAGTCTGTAAAAAATTTTGTTAAAACTACTACAAATTAGTAAAGAAATGACTTTGCAGAAAAAGCTGATGAAATTAGCAGATTAGTTTTGCTAGATATTAGTAAGATATGAACAGCAAAAACAAAACCTTTAAATATACAGAATTTTAGTTATATTTAAATTAAATTTTACACTCATAAAAAAAAGTTAGTACAAAAGTCTGTTAAACGTCTGTTTTGTCTTAAAATTTAGGATTGAACTAATATTTTTTGTAAATCTAATTTAGCATTACAACTACTTTCAGCCGTATTTGAACTAACTTTGCATGCTAATTGTTAGTAATTTGTGTTTCTTAACTTTACAAATTTTTCAGCTAATTTAAACCACAAATATTTTCTAATTATTATATTTTTGTATCTCTGCTATCAATATCACATAGAGATGGCGCTATATTTTAATTTTTTTTATTATAAGATCGTAAAATAGTTTGTATCGCGGAAACTAAGCGAGATAGAGCAAAATGGACAAAAATTAGTCATTCTGTACCTATAAAGTAACAGAGTGATGGGCCCGTCTAGCGTCAGATCCCGGAAGTCGAAATTTTAAGCGACATTTTAACAGAAATTTGTAGTTAAATCAGGTAAAATTTCTGCTGAATTCAGCTCAAATTTCCTAGCTAATTTAACTAAAATTGTCCGTATATTTAGCAGTATGTAAAATTTAGCTTACCTAAATTTAGCAGACCATCATTTTTAACTTCATTAAAAATTCTGATGGCGCAAATTCAGTTACTATTTCCTGTTATTTTAGCAGAATTTTGAACTATTTGTACGGGCTTTTTTTTATGAGTGTAGTTAACAATTTAACCTGCTAAAATCAGCAAAATAATTTTGCTAAAAAATTTGTAGACTAAAAAAATCGCAAAAAGTTTTAAATTTGCAAAGTTTTCTTTCCATTTTTTTAATCAGCAGTTTACAAATTTTTTTTAGCAAATATTTCTGTTGATTTTAGCAGTATAGACTGCTATTTTCATTCAACTAAATTTAGCATAAAAAAAACAAAAATTTTGTAGATTTAACGGTTTATTATTGCTACTTTTAGTCTACTAATATTTAGCAAAATTTTCTGCAGATTTTACAGTACAATTTGTTATTTTCAATTAACTAAAAGTTAGCTTAAATATAACTAAAATTCTGTAAATTTAACAGCTTTAATTTTGCTATTCTTATTTTACTAGTAATTAGCAAAAAAATCTGCTAATTTTAGCTTTTTTTTGCAGCATCATTTTTAACTAATTTTTAGTAACTTTTTCTGCTATTTTTACAGATTTATTTCTATAAGTGTAGGCTTTACTGTATTTAATAATTTTTTTTAACAAAATCTAAAGATTTTTCTTATAAAATTCCTCAGCCATTTGTTAGCGTTGTTCATTTTTGATAACCAGTTTCTGGCAACACTTCTACCATCAAGCGTTTTTCACAACTTGTGTGTTTGACAAATTATAAAAAATTTCAGAAATCAAAAAATCAACATTTGCAACTATTTACACCTTTTTGTTATTTATCTAATAAATGTCATAACAACATCATTAATCTAAAGTAAACAGGAGAGAAAAGAAAATCATAACAAATCCTATACACATAAAAACAAATTTTTATAATAAATGTTTAACAATTACAATATCATTAAACAATTACAATAACAAAAACCCAGGAGAGGCAAAATAAAAAAAAAATGTAATATGAAATAGTAAAAAAGTCATACAATTACAATGTTATAATTCGAATAAAAACCCCAGGAGGTTAGAGTAATATACAAAACAAATAAGGATCATTTATTAAAAGATAAACCAGCATAAACAACACAACATCCTTTTATGAATTCAGATTTTTATAACAAATAATAATAAAGATATCATTGAGCAGCCAAATCAACAAATGATTGAAATCAACATAGTTTAACTTCAATTGAGTTGGCAACTCACTACTGCAATCAGCAGGTGGTAGTGGTGGCGGTGGTGGTGGTGGTAACACTTGGTGTTTTTAGCAAATTTGAAAATTTGTATCAAACGGAAGCTTGACACAATACAAAAAAGAAAATATTCTATTAAACCCACGCTATTGATATAAGAAATAAGAAATTGAATAAATTTTTATCAAGTACTTAATTAGTTTTTGCATTTTTGAAAGTAAAGGAGTTAATGCAAATGTTAAAACAGTATTCTAAAAGAATTTATTCATTAATTTAAATAACAACTTCGTTATACAAAAAAAAAAAAAAATGTTAGAAATTAGTAAATCTACAAATAATTTCTGTTTATATTTCTTACGGTGGGTCTGTAGGTTTAACTTAACGATAAACAATAGAAAATGTCAAAATAATGTACACAAAACAACAACAAATTTTTTGGGTTAACTATTAACTAAAGTTTAAACCTGAAGTATGAAGACAAAAATTTTAAATAGTTTTATTAAATTACACATATTTTATTTTGAGTGTACCGCGGCAATCTTCTGCTCAAAATTAAAGTAGCTTTAAATTATCGGTTTAAATTTTAAAAATCTTTTAAAATTAATTCCTTTTTAATACCCAGAATTCGAACTCCTATAAAAAATTTTTGTCCACAATCCTGGCTCGGCCAAATTAAATTTTAAAAAATGGCACTCTACATTAAAAGTAAATCATTTTTAAAATTACAAACGATAACTCAAAACTTAGACCAATTTTAGAGAAAAGTTAATTTTCCTCTATCAAATATCGACATTTTATCGAAATCGGTTCCCAGAGATATTTTCCTTGTCGATTTAAAATAAAAATTTATTAAATTATCTGGAATGTATCACTTTTGCAGGTAATATATAAAAAAAACGCTACTTTTATATTGAAATAACTGAGATTTCATTTGTTTTTACTGTTTTCGTAAATCGATTTAAATGTGTTTTACAAATTTGTAAATACCCAATCGGAAATCGCCAGCGGTACAAAAAATTAAGCATTGGCCACTGGATAACCACGGTTTTTCCGATTCTATAAATTATTTGTCGTACGACTGACATAGATCCGCCATATCGCATTTAAAGCAAGTAAAAAAATTATAATCGGATATGCGAACTTGTATATGAAACCTTACACAATTGAACGATTTTGGTCATATTGCGGAAAGCGGGAAGAGAATTTTAATTTACTCATTTTGAACACACTATTGAGTTTTCAACCCTGTACACTCAGAGAATTGTGTCGGTAAAATTAACTGCAATTGAAGCAAAAAAGTGTACATTCTATAATGAAAAATTTATTTATTCTGAATATTTAAATTTTTCATTGTAGAATTAAAGGTCGAAAAAACTATTTTTATTTTTCAATTTAAATTTTAAAATTTTCTTCCTCTTCTTGTATTAACAAAAAACTTGTATAGTTTATTACCAATCGTTATAAAATACAAAATATCAGCAAAAACTTTCAAAATATTTCTATTGTTGGTTATACTTGCAAGAAACTTCGAAAACATATTTATTTACACATTTTTTCTGCTCCTCTCATCTAGTTGGTTAGCGGATTATATTTTATTATGAAATTTCGATGTTTGATCTGAAGATTGTTACAATGATTATTATTTTTGTTCGATTTTTAGATCAAATATGACAAATTCTAAATAATTTTACAACAATTTATTTTACAACAAATAGAGAAAAAACTTAAGAAAAAACTTTCCTAGAACCAAATGGTTGATAATTAATGCATTTTCAAGTGCTACCAAGCACTATCATTAGATTGTCTTTATAGGGTTCTCTCTGGGTTATGTAGATTAAAAAAAGGACTACTGATTTTTCATTATTTTCAAACCATTTTGTTATCTATTTTCAAACATTGTTTAAACAATCCATAAAAGAAATAAAAATAATTAAAAAGTCTTTTAAAACAATCTTCAATTTTTAACTGGCAAAACCAGGGACCGTAACGGTTATGACTTTTATCATAAAAGTCAGAATAAAAAAGTTATTTCTTGACTTTTATTTTTTTGTGCAAAAATAAAAGTTATTTTTGACTTTTATTTTTTTGAGCAAAAATAAAAGTTATTCTTTGACTTTCATTTTTTCGAGCAAAAAATAATAGTTATTTTTTGACTTTTATTTTTTTGAGCAAAAATAAATGCTACTATTTCGACAAAAAACACATTAAAATATTAAAATCTTCACAAATTCATATCAAACACATAAAAATATGAGAAATCCCTATAAAAGCGAGCTCCATGGAAATTTTTAGTTGCCATTGACTTAAAAAAAAATTTTTACTCTTGCTCAAAAAAATAAATGTCAAAAAATAACTGTCATTTTTAGCTTGAAGTCAAAAAATAACTTTTATTTCTGCTTAAAAAAATGAAAGTCAAAAAATAACTATTATTTTTGCTCAAAAAAAATTAAAGTCAAAAATCACTTTTATTTTTGCTCAAAAAAATAAAAGTCAAAATTTTAAAAAGCAATGCATTTTTTGAAAGACTAGGCCACAAGGATCATTATGATGTTCTTGAATCAGCTCTCCGATATTTGCTTATATGTGCTTTTTTTGTTTAAAGATTCAAAAATAACTGTTATTTTCGGTCCCTGGGCAAAACGTTAAAAAACCGATTTTGTGGTTTGTTTTTTATTGACTTATACAAAAAGTTAAACAATATGTTACTATATATTTTAATTGATTCTTCAATTCGAAATCCGAATAGGGGCATGCCTCCAACAGATTATTTTTCACAATTTGTAAAATACGTTTGGGATTTTAGCACATTTAATTCCTTTAATACGAAAATCACATGTTTTTGAACAAAGCTTTAATTTTTTTATATGTTATAGTTGTTGCTATGACTAAAGCTCCTTTAGTAGTAAAATAAATGTTTGTATGTTGTGTTTTAACATTTTTTTTTTTTTTAATTTATTTTCAGAATTTTTATAATTTCAGTAATGCCACCATTTTCTAAAGAGAAGATGAGGGAGTGGAAAATACCCTAAACTTTTCATTCCTGAAGGTGTAGAATATTTTGAAAGCAAAAATTCTGAAGTATTTGTTAGGAAAAGAAAAATGGCCGAGTTTTTGAAAAAAGTAGTTATTATGTTATTTTATAATAAGGAAATAATTGGAATCGAACAAGATTAAATAAATTTTTCGTTTTCATTTCTCCAAAATATTTGAATTATTGACAAAATTTTGTCTAAATATTTATAAATTAATTAATGAAAAACTATTATAAAATGTTAAAAGTCTTCTATTTTCAAAATAATGAAATTGCTACGTGCAAAGAACTCAGAAAAGTAAACTTTTTGTGGTTCAAAAAGTACTAGGGATTTTCATTTAAACTCGTATGTATCTTTTGAATCGGGTAAAAATAGTTTACAAATCCTACACTGAAGAAAAAGTAAGTATAGCAATTAGTAAAATGGTTTCCAATTATTATGCTTATTTTTAGTATGAAGTTATTTTTTAGTAAAATAATTTGGAATTCTCATTTCACAAATTACAGGATTTTTTACTAATTTGGATTGCTAATTCTACAAATTTAATTTTATTAAATTTTGAAACCCTACTCCGAAAAAATATCTCAGTTGCTTAGTCAAGTAATTCCTCAGTTAAAACTAAAAAAATTGAAAATAACTGAAATAATTTAACTCAACAATTTGTTTGTTCAATAAAATTGTTTTTCTGTTACCCTGTGTACTGAAATGAAAAGTTTTGAAATTGTCAATCAATTTAAAAAAAACAAGGTTGATGAGAAGAACAAATTAATTTCAAGTTTATTTCGGTCATTTCAATGCTTATCCTGCCATCGAAAAATCTTTGTTTATTAAAATGCCGTGGGTATAATTTTTTTTTTTTTAAATAAATGCAGATGGAAGAACACACTTTATGATAAGTTTTTGTCTTATTTGATAAATTCTCTTCAGAAAATTTAATTTTAATATAAAGTTGTTAATACTTTTGTTCTGGGTGTCAACAATTTTTCAATAAATATAGATTATTTTCTTTCAAATTATATTTTTTGTTTCCACTCACGGTTGGATATTAATTCGTATTCTCTATTGCTTGTTCTTTTATTTCCTTACTTCATCTATAAAAAATTTAAAAAATATTAAATTTTCTGAAGAGAAAAAAAATAAAATTAAACAATATATGTATTTATATGTAAACTCCCATTAATTGCCAGTATTGCTGAAAAAATTGGTTAGTACTATTTATTAATTATTAAATTTAAACTAAAAAATCGGTCCAAATAACTGATTTCCCAGTTACACTAATTGACATTATTTTCAACTAACAATTTAGTTGTCTTCAATTAATTTTTTTAAATGAGACTCTGTTGAAAGTTTAGTAACCAGTAACTGAGAAATTTTTTCAGTGTATTAGGTAAAATTAGAAAAAACAAAATGACTAATCTTTTTTATTTTTTAAGCTAAAAATTGTTTGTTTTTTCAGTTTTTTTTTTTTTTAAATACACATTTTGGCGGACCTTTTTTTATTTGATCGTCAGGTTTTTTCCCATATTTACTCATACTTGCTTATTGCGCAATTTTTTTTAATTTTAATTTTTGGGCTCTAATATATATTTTTTTTTAATTGTTGTACTTTATAATGTTATTTATATGTTATTATTTATTCTTTTCGTTTATTTAACCTTCTTTTTTAATTTTTAACTCTAATATTTTCTTGAGCTTAAGGTTTGGTTTTTATTTATAAAAAGTTTTTTATTTTCTATATTTCGCTACTCCAATGTGTAGCATCTTCAGGAAATAACAATTGTTTTTTAATTTTTAACTCTACTATTTTCTTGAGCTTAAGGTTTGGTTTTTATTTATAAAAAGTTTTTTATTTTCGATATTTCGCTACTCCAATGTGTAGCATCTTCAGGAAATAACAATTGTTTTTTAATTTTTAACTCTACTATTTTCTCGAGCTTAAGGTTTGGTTTTTATTTATAAAAAGTTTTTTATTTTCGATATTTCGCTACTCCAATGTGTAGCATCTTCAGGAAATAACAATTGTTATTTAACAATTGTTATTTAATAATAATTGTTATTTCCTGAAGATGCTACACATTGGAGTAGCGAAATATCGAAAATAAAAAACTTTTTATAAATATGTTATTATTTATTTATTTAGATTTTTTCCCTTAAAATGTTTTTGTTTTTACCGACAAAAACTGGTTCGCTCCCTAAATTTTGTATTATTTTTTTTAAAGCGTTATATTTTTACAGTTTTTAATTTTGCTTTTTTCCAATATTTCTTTGCCATAAATATAATTAATGTTGCAATGTTTTTCTTATATTTTTATTTGATCATATTTGGTCACCCGTATTCCTGCATTCGGGCAAAAAAGAGTTGTCATATTAATGAAACTGTTTCATAAATCGTTTATCATGAATTATTCTTCATATCGAAGAAGTTTTCATAAATATGACGAAGAGTTTCATAAAGCGAGTTCGTGATAACAGATGTTTTTTGTACGAAAACTGATGCCAGAACGTCTTTCAGTATTATTAACTTTCTTTTCAAATCGCTTTAAACAAAGAAAAATTTTGTCATGTTTAAAGTACTGCAATTTAAAATCTGGCGACTATTTGTAGATAAAAATAATGCAAGACTTAAGGAAATTTTATAGGATTTCCAAAAATATACAGTTTGTATAGAACTGATCAGTACTGCAGTCGATAGCGCTAATTTTTCGTTAAAAGCCACGCCCACTTAAAACAGGTGCCAAAATAAAAAAAAAACAAACATTACGTTAAAATTCTGTACAATTTTCTGAACAATCTCCTTGCCTTTCGGGGCGAATTTAGCCATTATTTTGATCTTTAAAAATAAAGGCAACGAGAATAAAATTAGAAATAACTTGAATCGTTTCTAATTTATTGGCCAACACTGTATATTGAGTTTTCATTTATTTTAAGGCTTTTTCAAGGGTCATCCACTCAAGAATATGTAGAAACTATAGTTTTATCCAAGATATGTATAAAATTTTTTTTATCATGTTTTGATTTAATATAAATTATTTTTATCATCCTAATTTTTGCATTAAAAATACAAAAATTGTTTTTTTGGACTTTCTATATTTTCATATATTTAGTTAGAATATTCTTCTACCTTAAGTCCAAATTCTAATATGATATTGTCATATTAGATTTTATTTGTTCTCAATACTAAATAAATTATTTTTATTGAGAAAATCTGTAAAACAACATTATTCATCTATGGTTAACGAGTCAATCGTTTACTAACTTTATGCATCACTTATAATTTATGTGAAAGTGGAGACACATTAAATAAGGGTGTTGCCAAAATAAAACGAGAAATTATATATATATATATAAAATGAATTTTGTATGAAAAATTGTATTGGAAAGTCTCGCGCGATTTTTCTTTTCTTTCCAAATATGGATATTTCTATTGACAAGCTTCTTGTTTCTCAATGGCTTAACTTATCGGTTTTATTATTGATTCTAGAAGAAAATATTTATATAACTTTATAACTGATATAAATTTTTTTGAGTTAATGTAAAAGGATAAAAAAAGTAAAAGTTTGATTCCCAATAACTTTGTTGTTTGATGTCTTAAAAGTTCGAGCTATATCTTAAATGAAAGGCGGAAGTCTCGACAATAAACTAATAAGTACAAATTATATTGTTACATATGCAATATTCTTAAATAAAACCCTTTTTGTAAAAAAAATTTTGTAAAAATTAAAAATTTTAAATTGGGCCGTAATAGGTTAATTGTTATAAAAATCTTTATTGTTATATGAAAGATATTTTAAATTTCTTTCCAAATCCGACCATAAATCACGGAGTTATAAGCAAGTCCAACTTCCAACTCAATGGAATTCTATGGAATTCCAGCCCTGTGATGATGTGATAGCATAAAAATGTTTTAATCTGGCAGCACTGTTTTTGTTTTTATTTATACATTTATTTTTTTGAAATTAATTTCAATTGTGAAAATTTCTGATTATGAAGCAGTCAGAAAAAAAAATTCTGATTATTAAAAAAGAAAATGACAATTTTATATAAGGTTCAAAATCCTGGTGCCAGTAAGGACGGTTATCCATTGCCCAATAGCGTTTTATGCAAGGATTGCAAAGTAACATCTACGTCTGCAATATAAATTTGGTAACTGTTTTGGAATGGAATCAAACGGGTGAGCTGTTAATTGTGGGCTATAAAAATGGCTTTTGTGAGGTGTGGTCAACCAAACAACATGGCATTAATAATTGGATAATTTGCCCAGTGGAGATTTTAAGTGCAAAATTGTTCCGTAATGGTAAGTGTTTAATATGAAAAAAAGATTTGCAGGCATATGCTGACAAATTCGAAAGGATGGATTTTAGGCCATCATTAACTCATTTTGGTAATACTCCAGTATAGGGTGTATTTGTTTTAACCTCTTCTGACTTGGTGAAAGAAAGATTTGGGTTAAAATTGAGTTTAGGGGCACAGCTCCGATCGCATCCAAATATTACCACAGATAAAACTTTATTTTCATTCCAAAACAATTTTTTTTTTCGGTCGAAGTTGGACTTGCCCCAAAACAATTTTTATCCCTTGACAAGAACTTTATAATTTCATGAAAAATATATATGTAAATGAATGGAAAGATAGAATCTGTATTTTAAAAATGAAAATCATTAAACGCATTAACCCGTTCAATATAAGTGATTTTGGAAAAAGATTTAATTAAAGTCGGAGGAGTAATTAACGTTTTTTGGGTGTTAATAAAAAATGGTTAGATGCTTCTGTCTCGTTTGTCCCCCCACTAAAAAATCGAGGGCGTAAGGAACTTTCATTTGAAGAAAGTAATGAGAAAACCAAAGCAATAAAGAGTGAAAGCATAAGAGATAATACTCCATTACCTTTATTAGCTCATGCCACACAAATCGACTTAAGAGCTTTCGGAAAAGTCGAGGCGTCAAAATTGTTTAAAGAAATAACAACGTCGACACAAGAGAAATCTTTAAGCAGGTTAAGCCACAACAATTGACTGCAAAGGAAGCTCTAAGCGTTTTCATAGAATCAAAATTATCTCGACAAAGTTATAATGTAATTAGAAGGGCTGCGCCTGAAGAATTTCTTTCATATACTAAAGTTCAAAGAGCAAAAAAAAAATGTGCTACCCAAAACAAGAGCATATACAAATATGTGAAACATCAGCAAAGGTTTGTCTTCAAGGACTTTTGGATCACACTGTTTGGATCTAGTTGAACTTCCAAAATGTATTGATTACATAAAAAAAGAAGAGTTAACAAACATAACTTTGTATTCAAAGTGGGGCTTTGATGGAAGTTCCAGACATAGTTCCTACAAGCAAGTTTTCCGTGGCTCTGATGTTAATGATTCTGCGGTTTTTATTACATCTATTTTACCTCTTTAACTATGCAGCGGAACCAAAATTATGTGGAAAAATCCTCGTCCTTCATCCACAAGATTTTGCAGACCATTAAAAATTTACTATATAAAAGAACAAACAATGAAAAAATAACTTAGTCGATTCACGAATTATTGTTGGTGATAATAGAGTGAAAAGTGTATAACGGACACGCCGAAGCCGTGGCGAGCATTTGGCCGATATTTTATTTCACACATAATTGTCATAGATCCTTCTATTATAATAAAAAAAAATATTAAGATAATTCTCCGAAAACCCTTTATATGTGGCGCAACAAGTAAGATGTTTAGCTCAGTTGACAGCATGATTGTGAGGGAAGTTAAAACAGAAACATTTGAGTTTGGATTGGCTATGGTATACTTCATGGCTGCTCATGTGAAAATCGAAATATATATGAACATACATGATCATACATTGACTAGTATATGATCATGCATAGTCATACAAGATCATATACGTAAATGCATAGTTCAATGTATGACCATACATGATCTCATATATTTCCATATGTCTTCGGATCCGAAATTTGAGGGTATATGGAGGTATATGGCCATATATGATCATATATGAGCATACACGAATCATATGTGAGTATGGTCAGGTATTGAACTATGCATGAACGTATATGATCATGTATGCCCATGCATGATCATATACTAGTCCATGTATGATCATGTACGTTCATATATACGTCGATTTTCACATGGGTGGATACGATTTTTTGAGGGTCTTCTTCACTTATCTTATAAAATTCCTATTAAAAAAATGGCAAAAGCGATCAGATGAAGACAAACAAATTGTTGCTAATATAAAATTACGTATTCAAAAAGAGTTTCGAGATAGAACTGGTTTGATTGTTGGTAAACCACAACCGGGCTTTGGTAATTCGAATGACGGGAATATCGCTAGATGTTTTTTTTTTCAGAATGCTGAAATTTCAGCTAAAATAACAAAAGTCGACTTAACGCTAATAAAAAGAATACATACAATACTAATTGTCGTTTCTTGTGGTCACGAGATCCATTTGGAACATTTTCGAAGTTTCACTAACGATACTGATAGGTACATTAAAAAATAGGTCTAGTCTAAAATGTCTTTTTTGTGCTCATACCAAAATTAAAGTTTTCAGATGTAAAGTTTAAATTTTTTATGTTTTTCCCAGGGGTCTCTCATGGTCCTGATGAATGGCAACACCGGTTTTTAATGCAACAAATGGCGCTGACTACTGTTTTGTTTTTTCTGGCAATACTGTTTCATTTTATTGGGGAACAGTGTTGCCCAAAATGTTTTAGCTTATTCCGATTTTAAATATGTAAATCCCCAATGTTATACCCAATTCATTTTAATTTAAACAAAAACTCAAAAAAATGAGCTAAGGTAGCATCGCTCTTAAGTTCATAAAATTATTAAGAAATGAGTGAGTAAATTAAACAAAATTGAATATTTTACGAAGAAATATTTACGTTTTCACTCGAACTTTAAAGGCCTCAAATCTTTGTTAAAATTGTGAAACTAAAAAAATTTTATTATACGAAAGACAAATCACAATTAAGCTGAAATCTCACCGTTTCAAAGTAAAAGTCGCATATTAAATTTACGAGAGAAAAAATTCTACACAATTTTCACACGAACTTCATTATGGTGAAGTCTTATTTTTATAAAATTTGTAAATTCTTATCCATGTTGCATTTCTATATGAAAACCCCTGGTACTTTTTGAGCCTACAAAAAAAATTTATTTTTTCTGAGTCCTTTGCATGTAACAATTTCAGTATTTGGAAAATAGAAAATTTTTTGATTAATTATTGAGCTTGGTTGCTTTTCGTTATTTCCAGATTTATAAATATTTGGAGACCATTTCTTCAATAATTCAAATGTTTTGTAGAAATTTTTAAATTCTTTAACAGACCTAATTTGATCGACTTTAATTTGAAATAATACGCATATAATTTATACCAAAATTCTTCTAATTTGGGGCCTAAAACTAAATCTTTTAAAATTTACAAATTTGACCCCAAATCCCCTTACCTAACAACTCTGTAAAAGCTCATTTGACATAAAAAAATTCTCCCTCGAGAAAATTTCCCAAAATCCTCCTTTGACAAAATTTCCCACATGCTAGCGACATCTACAGTTTGTTTACAAAATTATCCATGTTGCATCTCTATATTATATGTCCCTGGTTTTTCCAATTTTGAAAACGCATATTTTAGAAACCGCAATTATTTCGGGTCGGAAAGTTTCGGACAGGGGTATGGCATCACAAAAAAAAAAAATAAGTTATAACAACATTGTTATCACTACACCGTTTGCAATTGTAATTCAGAAAATATCAATTGAAATTCAGAAAACATCAATTGAAATTCAGAATTTCCATTTGAAATTCAGAAAACATCAATTGAAATTCAGAATTTCCATTTGAAATTCAGAAAACATCAATTGAAATTCAGATTTTCCATTTGAAATTCAGAAAATATCAATTGAAATTCAGAAAATATCATTTGAAATTCAGAAATCGTCATTTGAAATTCAGAAAATATCAATAGAATTTCAATTGATATTTTCTAAATTTCAAATGATATTTTCTGAATTTCAATTGATATTTTCTGAATTTCAAATGACAATTTCTGAATTTCAATTGACATTTTCTGAATTTCAAATGACGATTTCTGAATTTCAATTGATATGTTCTGAATTTCAATTGATATTTTCTTAATTTCAATTGATATTTTCTGAATTTCATATGATATTTTCTGAATTTCAAATGGAAATTCTGAATTTCAATTGATCTTTTCTGAATTTCAAATGGAAATTCTGAATTTCAACTGATATTTTCTGAATTTCAAATGGAAATTCTGAATTTCAATTGATATTTTCTGAATTACAGTTGCAAAAGGTGTAGATGGCACTTTTTTTAAATAATTGACAATTTTTTTTTTTATTTAAATTTAAATAATAACAAAAAACAAAGCAAAAAAAACTAACGGGTATCCCAAATTTTATTATTTGAATATATTCTTCGCTTGTTTTGTTTTTCTTATTTTGAGCAGTTTTCAGCAGTTTTTGTTTTTAAATATAAGCTCAGCTGTTACTAAACAGATACCAAAATAGTTGCTCAGGTAATACTAAATTTCAGCGCCCTCTACCAATGAGTGGTGTAAGTTTGGTTTTCCTATCTCTATAATTCATAGTCTCTGGTTTCTGAGCTTATGAACTCTGATAACTTGTAATATTAATTGTGAATTTCATTAAAATCGGAATTGATAAATCCAACTGCAGTGCGTTTTTTCATGGAATTTCCTAATAAATGAAAAATAAAAAAATTTCCCAACAAAAAATAAAAAAAGGTTATTTTTTTAAACTAACCTACATATAGTTAATCCAAATAAATAATATCGTCGACCGGCCAGCAAAATGTCACATGTGTTTTTTAATAGATTTTCAGGAGAGCGAAAAAACTGTTACAAAATCTACTTTAAAGATATTTTATTGGCATCATATGCCAATGATGATTTTACTAAATGAGGTCGTGAATCATTAAGGCATATGATGCCAATAAAATATCTTTAAAGTAGATTTTGTAACAGTTTTTTCGCTCTCCTAAAAATCTATTAAAAAACACATGTGACATTTTGCTAGTTTTTACTATTTTTACTAGTTTTTTCTAATAAATCGGTTTTTACGGTGAAATGTGCAAATTTGTTAATTCAGTGGCTTTTATTTAATACTTCTGATATAATTTTCTTTCATTTCACTTGAAAAGAAAATCAGTTTTGGTAATTCTTCGGCACTTTCTAAGTCTATTAGCTTTTACTAGAAATGTAAACAAACAGACGTAGTATCTCGTCAATAAACCTCTTTCTTGAATTAATCGCCAGTTTGGGTGTTATCGAACCCAATGTGAGCCGGTACTTTTGTCTAGTGATGTTATCATTTTGGGAATAAGAAAACATTTTTTGCCAGTACTTATATCACCTGTTAAAATACTTTGCCATCGCTTTTCCGTTTGTATTTTTCTGACTGGGTATTTTTATTTCGTGGAGAATTTAAATGTGCAGCAGTGTTATTTATCATTTCTAAATTATTTCAATTTTAAAGATTTAATTTATCTAAATACTGCAATCAAATGCAATTCATTCATAATTTTTAATATTTCTTTTCTTATAACTTTTCTTTCACTAAAATTTTTTTATTCCTCTAAAACAAATAACTTACCTTTTACCATTACGTCGCCTCCGTTTGGTGGCATACACCGTGCCTAGTTGGCTCATTGCTAAGGCGGAGTTCGTTATGGTCGCCGTTTTGAAGGATTCTGTATTTCAGCCAGCAGCAGCAACAATTACGACGACTAAAACAGCAGCAGCAACAGCAATCCAGAACTTTGGCTTGTTCTTTTAAATGATTGTGTTCTGCTTTTTAACTTTTTTTTGTCAGTGATTTTATTTTTTTTTAAGGCGTGAGATTCTGTTTTGTTTTTTTTTTATTTATTTTTCAACTCCTCACTTTTTTATTTGCTTTTTTAAAGAAATCTTTTGAAATCGTTTGTTGGAAGTTTTGATTTTAGTTTTTGTTGTGTATATTTTTTAAGGGTTTGTTATCTTACAATTTATGTTATTTTTAACACGATTGTCATTAGTTAAGAGATTTTGTTTTTTTTTTTTTAATTAATTAAAAATTAAAAGGAAATCTTTTGTTTGTTTTATTATTGCACTTATTTTGAGATATCTCTATTTATATATAGAATTAAGAATCTGTGAGAGAAAAATATTTACATTTAATAGCGTATATTGTGGTTCACTTCGGTTTAAGTGTAGGCAAAAATAGTCACAAATTCAAATAATTCAACAGCAATTTTTGAGATTTTTTTAAAGACAAGCAACACTTAGAAAAGTCTTCATCAGGCTTGCCAGGTACTTTTTTCGTTATCCCCAAATTAATCTCAAAATATCGCCAAATAGCAAAAATGTTAAAAAAGGGTAATAAAGTTTATTTAATTTGTTCAAGTTAACAATATCCACATAATAACTGTACACTAAATACCAAAATTACACAAACAATGAGAACTGATTTTCAGATCTCTAAGATTATTTTCGTAAAAATGTCTAGAAAAATCCTCAGAATTCAGGGACTTTTACGGAAAACTGTCCAATTTTGTTATATTATTTAAAAACACCAATCGAACTCTAAAAATTGTTTCTTTTAAAATTTTCAAGATTTTAAGATATTTTTTAAATTAGTCTTAGAATCAAATTTTTTCAAGTTTGTATATTAAATACGAGTACAATAGACTTTATTCGCAATCGTTATGATTGTGGTTTTCTATAAACAACATCTTAGATCCCAGAATCTCATTGATCATATTAAAATCTCAAGCATAAACAACCCAGTCAGAAAAATACAAACGGGAAAGCGGTAGCAAAGCACTTTAACAGGTGGTACAAGTACTGGCAAAAAGTGCTTTCCCATTTCCAAAATGATAACATCATTAGACAAAAGGACCGGCTGTTGAAAAAGAGCCGGAAAAGCATTGGTGGAACAAAATTTTTAAACGTTGGCAAAACGCTGGCAAAACCAATAAATAGGTGGTCTGGAAATATATTTTCCAAAATAAAATTTAAAAAAAGTTCATATGTATTTTTTTTGGTCCTGCCGTGATTTGAACCCAGGCCGTCAGACTGGCAGACGATTGCTCTACCCACTGAGCTAACGAGACATATAATATTTAATGGCTAAACACTAGGCCGGGTCGATTTGTGGGGAGGCAAAAAAATCGCTCATGGCTCAGGGAAAATCGTATTCTAGGGAACAAAATAAGAAACTTTGCCGAAGGAACCATACCCCTAAAACGAATTCTACTACCCCCCAACTGTTGACTTTTGTCACGTAGGGTCAAATTTTGAAAAATGACACTTTGACCCATTTAGAGTGCCCCAATCGAGTCCAAATGTATGACCGACCCCCACTAACTTTGGAGGGCCGATCCACCCATGCCAGTGGCACACCCCCTGGAACTCCCCTGGGGGTTCCCCATACAAACATTTTAAAAAATCACCATTTTTGGCACTTTATTTTATTATTTTTTATTTATTTTATTTATTTTTATTATTTTATTTATTTTTTCTCCTTAGAAATTTATTTAGTCAGAACATATGTAAATGAAAAAATTAATTTAACTTAGTAATAGAAAAGAAAAAATAAAAAATTACTGTTTGAAGTCTTTTTTGCTTTCAAGTCTGGGCAATTTCGCACGGCTCTCTAATGTCGTCGCAATAACAGCCTCTACATTTTCCGGTATAACTCGTTTGGAAACGCTAGCTAGCAATTGAACGTGTCGTTCTGTTTCTTGTATGTGTGATGGAATTTTTGGATCATTAAACGGTGGATCATCTTGATTTAAATATTCTTTCAAAGTATCGTATGGAATGCTTCGCGTGAATGGTGGTTCAAATACGTCATTTATGTCATTCATATTGATCATTTCCGTGTAACTTGTGCAATAAAAGTTTATATCTGGTTTTTTATAAGCTCTAAGTCCCGTTGGGTCGTCAACATCGGTTCGATAGCGTATAATTATCTTGATAGCACAGTCGCGCTTTTCTTTGCTATCATCAAACAACATTGATAACAAGATATTTTCCGAATGCGCATAATATGAATTATCTGTAATTACTTTATTGACAATTTTGCGTAAACGAGGTTCTAGAAATCTTGACCAACTAATGAATTTGAAAAATAATCTACTACCGTACACGACAGAGCTGTAATACTTGATATTGAAGTACATTGGCACATAACATGTAATTATAAATTCAACCAGTATTCTTAAATTTGCATCTGGATTTTCCGTTGTCACATATAATCGTAATAGTCTAGCGGCCTTGGTGAGCCACCGAGAATGTACAATTTTCCCTGGTTTGATGTTTGCCAGATCCACTGAAACCACGCCGCTAGAAATTGCATGGGCCATGTCGTATAAGTACTTGGAATCGGTGGAAAATTCAATTTTTTCTGGAGCAGGGGGCATATTTTTTAACTCAATTTTCTGAAAGCCGTCCACCACCTGAAAATATATAAAAATAAAACAATTAAAAACGGTTGACAATTATAATAAATGAGTGATAGCAATAACTTACCGGAAGAGATTTGCTCTTGATATTTGTCAAGCAATCTATTCAATTTATTACATACACTTTTTTTCAGCATTATTTCCATACCAAGTTTTTCCCAAATTCCAATCAACTTATCTTGTACTTGAATAGTGAATGCTTTATAGGACAACTTTTTTTGTTCGCTCAAGTAAAAATAATATCTCAAGATATCCAGATGGGTTGGTAAATTAAGATCAGTCAAATCAGTAGACACACCAAAAACAGTAACATCATGCCTGGGTATATGACTCATTGGGTTTTCGATAGTTGTTGATGTTGTTATTGCTTCATCTTGCGGTGTAGAGGATGGTGGATTCATTGTAAACTTCTTGATTTGGAATGATTTTTTTTTAAATATTTTTTTATCTCAAATTAGCACTTCACACTTCGAGTTCTTCACAACGACTTAATGCATTCACAAAAACTGTTGCGTTATATATGGTCTAGGAGACGAGGTAATAAGAATGAAATGGTAATTTCAATTCTACCTGTAACCGATTTTGTTGTCAAAACTGCCCATAAAGTACTTACATGTAAATTAAACGTTAATCTGACTACAAATTCTGTTAAGCAAGTGCGCCTTTTATTACTTCTGGAAAATCCTTTATGATAATTTTATGCTCAATTCTACCTGTAACCGATTTTGTTGTCAAAACTGCCCATAAAGTACTTACATATAAATTAAACGTTAATCTGACCACAAATTCTGTTAAGCAAGTGCGCCTTTTATTACTTCTGGAAAATCCTTTATGATAATTTTATGCTCAATTCAACCTGTAACCGATTTAGCTTAAGTAAGTTTACGACATGCAGCTGTGTCTTGTGGTGGCTTAAAAAACCCACACAACCTATTTTACGACCTGCAACAGAACGACACGTTCAATTGCTAGCTAGCGTTTCCAAACGAGTTATACCGGAAAATGTAGAGGCTGTTATGGTGACGACATTAGAGAGCCGTGCGAAATTGCCCAGACTTGAAAGCAAAAAAGACTTCAAACAGTAATTTTTTTTATTTTCTTTTCTATTACTAAGTTAAATTAATTTTTTCATTTACATATGTTCTGACTAAATAAATTTCTAAAGAGAAAAAATAAATAAAATAATAAAAATAAATAAAATAAATAAAAAATAATAAAATAAAGTGCCAAAAATGGTGAGTTTTTTAAATGTTTGTATGGGGAACCCCCCAGGGGAGTTCCAAGGGTGTGCCACTGGCATGGGTGGATCGGCCCTCCAAAGTTAGTGGGGGTCGGTCATACATTTGGACTCGATTGGGGCACTCTAAATGGGTCAAAGTGGGATTTTTCAAAACTTGACCCTACGGGACAAAAGTCAACAGTTGGGGGGTAGTATAATTCGTTTTAGAGGTATGGTTCCTTTGGCAAAGTTTCTTATTTTGATCCCTAGAATACGATTTTCACTGAGCCATGGGCGATTATTAAATCGACCCGCCCTACTAAACACATATGAGTGATAATAGCTGGACAACTACTGGCTGTGCCAAAATGCTAGTACTGGCAAACAATTTTTTGTAACTAGTATGCCAGTGTTGGGAGGGCAAAAAAAAAGTTGGTCTTGAAGGAGCTTTCCCACAAACAAAAAAATTGATTTTATAAAACAAAAAAAATTTTAAATTAAAAAAAATCCAAAAAAAAATTTTGCTTGCAACCGGATTTGACCTCGGAACCTCCTGACTACAAACATTTTTTAACGAAGCGTCTGCATTTTTATAAAATCATTGGTCTACCAGTGAATTGATTTTTGTATGCCTGGTAGCATTGGCTAGGTAGCACTGGATAAACACTGGTTGCAAACCATGGCATATCACTCTTAGACCATTCTTTGCCAGTGGTTTGTTTTATAAACCACCGAAATTTTTGTAAAACAAATACTGATAAAACGCTTTTTGCAAACGCTGGCAAAGCGTCCCAAATGAGTGTTCTGCCAGTCATTTATTTTTAACACCGTGGTTACCCAGTGGTATGCCAGTGCTTGATTTTTTGTACCACTGGCGATTTCTGACTGGGAATGTACATAAATTTGTACCTTTCATTGAAAACATGTGAAATGTTTTCTGAAAACTATACAAAATTCATATAAGCTTCAAAATTTATTAAAGATTTTAAATATCCCCAAAAATCCCCAAAACGTTTTCTAAATCTACAAAAAAAAAAAAGTCTCCTGTCCCCATATAAAAATGTTTGTCCCCAAGGCCATCAAAAAATCCCCAAATTTGGGGACAAAACCCTAAGTCTGGCCAGCCTGGTCTCCCTTTTACTTAATGTGTTGCTTTCGTTGTAAAGAGAGATGGAAGATGGTGAACAATGAAGGGCTTCAAATATGGCAACACTGTAAGTGCGTGAGATGTTAAATTTTAGAACAGCTGTTGCGCGCCAGTAGGCGAATTTTTTGAAGCTTTTTAGTTCATATCCCTGTTATTTTACTTCGGTGTGGTTAAGTGCGGAAAATTTATAGATATTATTTTTTTAATTGATGTTGCCGTCGCTGGAAATCGAACCCGCAACATTCTATATAACAATACAAAGCGTTATTTGGAATTACGTATAATCGATTAATGAAGCGGGAATAACGTACTGAGAACTAAAACACATTGCCACACTCAGGAAATTTCTGCAGTCAGAATTTGTTAGTTGTTTGAACAGTATTTCAGTTTTGTTATTTTAAGTAAAATTACATTCATATATATATATATAGAAATGTTAATTTTAACTAAAAAAATTTAACTGAAATATGTATAACTAAAATTCCGTGTATTTAACAGTTTTATTTTTGCTGCTTACTAAAATTTAGAAAAAATAATCTGCTGATTTCAGTAGTTTTTTCTGCAAGGTCATTTTTAACTAAAATTTTTACAGACTTTTTTCTATTAGTGTACCGGGTAACAGCAGTAACATGAAAATGTTATATTATATGAATTATGAATAATGAATTATAAATAATTTTGAAAAATAAAATATTCAGTATTATTTAAAGCACTTAAGATTTTTAGTATTCTGTTAATTTAGAGCTATAACAAAAATTTTGTTAAAAATTAGTTAAATCGATATGAAAAACATTTGACAAATTTTTTACTGAAATATTAATAGAAAAACCCCGAAAAAGCAATAAAATATTTATAATTTTTCGAACTTTTGGGCCTTTAAAACGCTATAAAAAAAGAGCCGGGATTTCGTCAAAAAAATGTCCTAACTGGGCCAATGAAAATGAGCACTATCAGATTAATATGCAAAATTAAATGGTCCCGTGCCATAAACCGCAAAAATCGCTTTGGTTCGGTAATATAATTTAAACTCAATACATTCAAGCACAGATAGGTCATTTGTATGCCTACTGGGTGAAAACATAGACCGATTGTAATCATATTTAACCCCCAACCGGTACACTTTCATCCAGCATACGTAAACGGTACTCAGGTGCGAATTAGGATTTTTTACTTTCATTTTAGGATTTCAAGAACAAAATGATGGCCAATAGACAATGTAAATTATTTTTGCAAGGAGATTTCAAAAAAATTTTTTCCCGTAAGTAGGGGTCGCTTTTTTAAATTTTTTGTTATATCTTTGGCATTTACAGTCGGATCTTAATATATCGATGCTTTTCTCTCGATGGAACCAATATTTTGCTCTAAGGTCCATTGACCTAAGGTATCCCGTTCTAGTATTTATCCGCCAGATCTCAGTTCCTACCATCCTAATGTACAACCTTATGTTAAAAAATTAAAGCTCGCAAAAAATCATTAAACTTTTGCTAATGAGGTTTTTCGATAAACCCAGCAGAAATTTTTTTTATTTTTTTGTTGCCTTTAAAAATTTTTTTCATTGGATTTTTCCTTTATAGCAAAACTCTGGTCTCCTCGAGGCAAAAAATCGATATATCACACTTTAAAATCCGACTTTAAATGCCAAAGGTATAACGAAAAATTAAAAAATGCGACAAAAAATGTTTATTTCCAACTTGCCTTACAAAAATACTTTATATTTGAAGGTGTATCGCGCACTTTTTTTTTTTTGCCTGCAAGGTGGTAAAGTCTAATGGCCAAGGTATAAATATGGTACATGATTTCGGATTTATGTATAACAAATTGAAAAACATCGCGAAAAATCAGTAAAACAGAATTAAAAAAAAAATTAATTTTTTGAAAATATACGTTTCTGAAAAAAAAAATATTTATTTTGCTACACTCAACCAAAAAAGTCTGTAATGGCTGCTGAAAATTTAGCTGTTATTACGGGAAATTTAACTGTTTTGAGCCCAGCGGTATTTTTTGCTAATTTTAGCAACACATGTCTGCTGATCTGTAGTACAACAAAATTTGTAGAAAAAATTAATAGTCGCTACTAAATTTTAGCAAAATTATTGTAAACTGCAATTCAAAATTGATTTGCTAAAATCAGCAACAAAATTTACTAAAAATCAATCATTTTAGTACAATGAAATTAGTATAAATAATTAGTTTGCCGCTACTAAATTTCAGTAAATTGTTGTATACTGCAATTTAAAATTTATCTGCTGAAATTAGCAAAAAAAAAGTGTACTAAAAATGAGCAAACTGTAAAATCTAAAAAAAAAAATAATAAAATTTTTTTTCTTTCGATTATAAAAAGTGTATAATTGCTTCATCGTACTTAAAATTTGGAGTCAAAATTGCAAACGGTTCTCCAGTTATTTACTTTTTTATGCATTGGAGATACAATAAAATTTTCTGAGTGTTATTTCCAAACTAAGAATATATCAATAGTGACAAATATAAACTCAACAAGAATTGTAAAAAATCAACGAATTCTTGTAAATAGAATTTTGTTGAATTAGTTTAGGTTTTGAAAAACTAGTAAAATATTTTGTTGAAATCAGCAGCGAAAATTAATTTGTAGGGCAAGGAATCCCATGCAAATGCTTGTTTTTTGTCGATAGTCCAAAACTAATATGGACTAAATATTTATCCGAATCATCAAATTTAGAACAAAATGGCATCGATTTGTGGTTGCATATTTTTGCATATTTTGTCATAAATGCATATTTTTGTATATTTTGACTTTAAATGCATATTTGTTGCCTTTTGAATGCATATTTTGTACTTTTTAATGCATATTTGTGCATATTTTTAATTTTAAGGAGCATTTTTTATTTTGTAAAAAAATAAAAAAAATAAAAAATTTTTATATTTTGATTCAATCAAAATAAAGATTCTTAAAAACCTTATTGACCTATGGGAAATCTTCGAGTTCTGTGTCTGTTTGCGAAATAAATTATAAATAAATATATTTTTAAGTTTTAAATTGAATTATTTTTGCAAAAATAATAGTTTTTAGTGTATATTTCTTATATTTTTAATGCATATTTTTCTTTTTTAGCCGCATATTTTAGGCGCATATTTTCCAATTTTAAGTGCATGAAATTCCTTGCCCTAATACTAAAAGATATATTTCTATTAAAAATCAGTATAAAAATACTGTTTACAAATTTTTTTACTAACTTTTTTATATGAGTGTGTTATTTTCATTGAATCAATTTCAGAATTATTTAGCAGTGGCATTTTATTAAATACAGTTTTTTAAGCGATATTTTTTTGTGTTTAAAATCTAAACAACAAAACAAAATGCTATGTTGGCATATTTTAGGAAAAAGCAATCGATAGTGAAATAACGAAATCCAATCTAGTCCGAAAAAACTTTTAAGCACAATCCGATCTAGACAGGCCAATTTGTCCCCATTTTTTCAATTAAACATTTTTAATAGAACAATTAAAAAATCTGAATATTCAAATTATTTTTGGTAAAAGACTTTTGTTGAAGATTTCTTTTAAATCTTTATCACATTTTCTTCAAAAAAGAAATCTAAGAATTTAATTTTGTCAGTAGGTATTTGTTTTAGCAAAAACTATGTTTTGCAATTTATTAAAGTTTCATTGCAAAAGCTTAATTTGAAAACTTAAAATTCTTCGATTTTTTTATAAAGAAATTTTCCATATTCAAAATATTTCAAAACTGAGAACAGGACTGATAAAAATTTTAAAAACCGATTTGTGGGAACAGTTAGACGGGTCTCATACTGTACAGTGTACACTAATAGACATAAATCTGTAAAAATAGCAGAAAAAGTTAGTAAAAATTAGTTAAAAATGATGCTGCAGAAAAAACTGCTGAAATTAACAGATTTTTTTGCTAAATACTACTATACTGAATTTAAGTTATATTTAAGTTAAATTTTTGTTAATAGAAAATAACAAATTAACCTGCTAAAATCAGTAAAAAAATTTTGTTAAATAATTAGTAGCCAAAAAAAAAACACAAAAAAATTAAATTTTCGAAGTTTCTTTACGATTTTTTTTTTAATGCAAATAAAAATCGAGCCTTTTGAGAACAACAGTTTACAAATTTTTTGCAAATATTTCTGCTGATGTCAGCAGTATACACTTCTATTTGCATTAAACTAAGTTTAGTTAAAAAACAACAAAAATTTTGTAGATATAGTTTCTTTTTGCTATTTTTAGTCTACTAATATTTAGCAAAATTTTCTTCAGACTTTATAGTATAATTTGTTAATTTCAATTTACTTCAAGCTAACCTAAATAATAACTAAAATTCTGCAAATTTAACAGTTTTAATTTTGCTGTTACACACATAATAATCCATGCATAAAAATACGAAAAAATGTCAAAATAACAAAAAAATTGGTAAAATATACGAAAAATGGTTTATTTTACGAAAGTTTTTGTTGTTTTGACATTTATTTCGTATTTTTATGCATGGATTATTATGTGTGTATTTTACTAGTACTCTGCTAATTTCAAAAAAAAAAAAATCTGCTAATTTCAGCAGTGATTTCTGCAGCATCATTTTTAATTAATTTTTAGTAACTTTTTCTGCTATTTTTACAGATTTATTTCTATGAGTGTAGTTTAACTTTAATTTAACTATTAAGCAAGAGAAAATGTTAAAAAATTGTATATAAAACAGCCGACCCTCCCCTGCCCTCCCCCCCCCCCCCCCCTGGCTGCTGTCTAGCTATCAGATATGCCTCGAGTTCTATTTTCCGAATTGATACAATTCGTTCAACAATTTTATACCGCAGAATGAAAAAACTGCAAACGAGCAATAATATTTCCGTAATTTTTCTAATATTTCGATCTTCAAAATACTGTAAAAAAAACAGGACTGAATTGAAGTTGAACCCGGGTTGTAGAGAGTAATTAATAAAACTGTATAGATCTCGCGGTTGAAACAATTTCAATAGGGTTCTTCCTTGTGTAAGTGCCAGGAATTATGGCCTGTTATTTCACATGGACAAACGGAAGAACAAAGAGATTCTAAGTCGATTGGTATATTCCCAGGTATAATATTACAAAGTGGCCATCACTGGCAAACCACCGAAATGGGTGGTATCAGTGCTTATTAACAGTGCTTTCCCAATGCCCAAATGATAATACCATTCGACGGTGGTGCCAATGCTTTACAGAGCCCTGGAAAAGCATCCAGAAATATAAAAATCAGATGCTTTCCCAACGCCCAAATAAAAAAAATTTAATTGCTTTCTTGACGCCCAAATCTATTCAATGCTTTGCAAAGTACCTATTGAGATAGCACCAAGAAACACAAAAATCAACTGTTTTCCCTGCCTGAAAATTATGAGCCCTCATCACTGAAGACTTTTAAATTACTCTAAAAATAGATGATTCTAATAATAACGTTGTGGAGTCACAAATTATTTTCCTAAAAAATTTTCAAAAACAAAAAAATGTTTTAGGAAAACAAGCTCCAGGAATTCACCTATTTCAAGCATTGGCAAAGCATTCAAATTTTGTGGTTTGCCAGTACTTCTCTACTTGTGCTTCGCCAGTGCTTCTTTTTTATTACCACACACACCCAGAAAACAGATTCAGTTCTGTTAACCCCATTTGTAGTCAATCGCATGGTTCGGTTATGGTAGCCGAATTTTTCAGTTGTGGCAACAGAAAACCAGTTGAGACAAGAATAATTTGACTGTGAGAACGGAATTTCAGTTGTATTAAGAATAATTCGGTAGGCGCAAACGAATAATTCATTTGATGCAACTAAACCATTCGATTGGCAACAAATGGGGTTGTCAGCACCGAATCTGTTTTCTGGATGCATAAATTCTACCTGGGAAAATACATGTAATGCAAGAACAAAATACATGCATTCTTATAACAATTCCGTTGAATTTGAATGAAAACCTAATTCTGTTGTGACAATCGGAGTTGGTTGTCACAACTGAAGGCAGTCAAATTCGAATGTGAGAACTGGATTTAGTTGGTACAACCGAATTGCTGCACAGATAGAATTTTGCTGGACGAATTTTAATGAAGTTTTTCAGTCAACTAATGAAGTTTACTTCACAAGATAAGTCAACAATTTTTTAAATGTGATGGAAAAGCTTAATATATTTTATGAATATAGTTTTAATGAAACTTTTTTATTGACAGTGGGTCTCACACTGAAGGTTTTAGAGTTAACTAATAGTTAACCCAAAAATTTGTTGTTGTTTGGTATAAATATTTTCTTTTGTTAAATAGTTAAGTAAAAATTAACCCAACTGTTTGAGACCCACCGCAAGTGTATGAAACTTTTAATAAATAAAATGAAATTTTTCACAAGATTTTATGAAAAATTCCATTAATTCAATGGACGAGTTCTACACCCAGAAAACAGATTCAGTTCTGATAACCACATTTGTAGACAATCGCATGGTTCGGTTGTAGTAGCTGAAGTTTTCAGTTGTGGTAATTTGACGGTGGCAACGGAGTTTCAATTGTATCAAGAATAATTCGGTAGCCGCAACCGAAAAATTCATTTGATGCAACTGAACCATTCGATTGGCAACAAATGGGGTTGTCAGCACCGAATATGTTTTCTGGGTGAAGTGAAACTTCAGTGGTTTTATGGAAAAATTAAATTATATCATGCAGATAATTCTCTCAGTGTATGTTGTGGCAACCGGGTGAATTCGCTTATCACAACGGTATTGTTCTGTGAGAGTGTGTAGTCAAACATCTTATAGAAACACCCTGCAAAATATTCAGCCATTTTATAATATCCACTCAAACATCTGAATAAATCAACCATGAATTTTAAAATTTTTACTTATTAATGATCACCACTCAGTTGATAAAAAAAAATGGCAATGAGCGTCGGTAAAAAAATTTGTTTTTGTTTTTTGTTAATATAATGAAAATTTTTAAGTATTTGTTGTATGTTTTAATTATAAAATAATTGATATCTAAACAAAACAATTGCGTGTTGAAAATTGTTATTGAAATTGCCAACTTTTTTAATATTTCAACATTTTTTTTTTCAGTTTTTATTAACAAAAAAGTAGAGTAAACCATATTTTGAGTTTTCTTTTATCGTTGTTTGTTTTCGAAATACATTTCAAATGAAGTTTTGAGTTTTTTTTTTATAAATTTATAAATTATTTGACACTGTTTGAATCATGTGAATGAGTAAATGGATCGCGTGTAATTTAATTAGGTTTTTAAACTTTTCTTTTCACCAATAACTTTATAATTTTTTATAATATTTTTTTGCAATTCATTTTTTAATTAACTACACACCTTATTTTAATTTTTTTTATATATTTACACTTTTGGAATCGGAAACGGAAGTAGCAATTTTTTTTTTTAATAATGTTAATTTTTTTTTGTTAGCTTTCCCACAAACCGTTAACGTTTTTTTAAGTTTCAAAACATTTTTAATATTTTTTCTTATTATTTTCTTTTAGCCGTCGGTATATTTAATCCAAACCGTTTGTTTGTTGTTTACTTTAAACGTTTGCGTTTGTGTAGTGGTTGCGTTTCTTTTTTTTTTTTTTTTTTTTTTGTAAACCGTTTACGTTTTTTTATTTTCTTTCTATTAATGTAAAATCGTGTTTTTTGTTTTTATTTCATTGTGGTTTATGATATTTTACAACAACATTATCATCATCATAAAAATGTTGTTATAAATATGAAAGAAAAAACGAAATGACAAAACCAACACGCGTTAGTTATTATTTCAACAAACACGCGATCTCTTTGAGAATCCAACAAGAACTGAAGTTGGGAAAAACCAGTCCTGCTTGTTGGCCAAAAGCCACAATAAAAAAAAACAACTCACACAAAACCGCCTGAAAACAATATAATAGCAACAACAATAGTGCATAAAACAATAAGTTAAAACAAAAATACACTCAATACAGTAACCAAGTTCTAATACAAACACAACAAAAACCACAAAAAAAAGCAACAAAAATTTTTTAAAAACATGAATTAACACTCACTTAAAGTAGTCCTTATTATAAAACCAAGAGAGAGACAGAGACTTAAAATGCTCTCAGTGCTCGCTTAAAACTAACAACAACAACTTTAATTAACCCCCCTTTCAAAAAATTCCAATAAGAAAAACAGAGAAGTATGTTTTCATTTACCATATGCTATCTCTTTTTAACTACCGTTAATTATGTTTCAATTTTGTTTCGTTTCTTGTTTACTCACTGGAATTTTAAATAACTCTCTCTTTCTGTAATTTCCTTAATTCACTCATTTTGTTTGTTTCTTTTTTCAATTCTCCTATTGTTTAATATTGTGAAATGGGCGTGATCAACTAAATAAAGAAAATGTAATTGGTGTTGGTGTATTTGTTGTTGTTGTTGTTGCTAATAAATAAACCATTTTTCATTTCCCCTATTTCCTGTTCACCTTTCTCTTTTCCTCTTTCTTTTTCACTAAATTCCATATTCTTTCTTCTCAATTTTTTTTTGTTTGTATTAATATTCATTTGTTTGGTCTAATTAATTATAGTTGTGGTAATTAAAACCAAGAAACAAAAACCAATTTTAAACTTTAACCACTTTAGTTTTCCGTTTTTTTATATTAATGTTTTGTTTGAATATTGTTTTTTATCTGGGATTTGCATCTTTCGCGCAATAAATCACGCTTCAGTAGTTTATGTTGTTTTTACTCGTCGCTAAATTAAGCCTTGTTGTTGTTGTTGTTGGAGTTGCTGTTTAAAATTGTTAGCAGTCTCGTTTTTTATTTTGTGTAGTAAGTCACATTTGCACAATGCCACGTTAGTTACTAACTGGGACTCTAACCCACAAATTTGTTGTTGTTTCCCATATAAACGTTGAATTAAACTGTTGGTTTAATTTTAACTGAACCTTTAGAAATCGGTCCTAAAACTACTACATTGTTGTTGTTGCTGGTATTTGTTATCTTTTTTGTTTTAGCCTTTAGTTAGTAAAATGCATTTAAAGTTTTTCAACAAATGCTATGCTTAATGATTATTGCAATTATTCACCTTTATGTTTGTGTGTTTATGTCGCGCTTTTCGCTTCTCTATCTCTGGTCTGTAGGTGGATTTATGGTTGTTGTAAATAATGCCAGTTAAAACGTCCCTTAACATTAGATTGTGATTCATGAGCTGGTGCAATGTAAATATGGAGCCGTAAATACACATGTACATATGGATTTCCAGATGTGGTTCCAATGCATGGTTGCCAACTCTTGATTACGAAGAAAAGTTGACCAGAAGCTGCTAAATTGAGAAAATTATGCTAATGCTGCTTTTACATCTGTTTTCAAATCCCGAGATTTTAATGGGAATCTCGACCGGAAATCTTGACCGTTTACATTGGCACTTTATGGAAGTAGCCAGATTTCGATTTGACAACCACATTTTTTTTTGTAAACAAAGAACCTAAAAAGTAACCTCAATTTAGAAAAAAATGACTGAAAAATTGTTTATTTCTTGGCGGATTACAGATCTAATGCTAATTATGTATGTTAGTAAAATTGAAGCAACAATTTTTAGTATTTTGATGGAAGGAAGACATGCACTTTCCAATGGTTTCTTCATAGTTATGGTTCGCGGGAAGCAACAATTAGAACAACTCAGCACTTCTTATTATCATTAATATATTTCCGTTGGGTCTAAATTTGTCTTTATTATATTTTTAATAATTCTTTTATTTCATTATGTTGTGTTATTTTTAGGTTATTTTTTTAATCAGCTGTTGACCAGCGTTGCCACTTTTTCATGCAAAAACTCTACAAATTAAGCGCAACGCAGTGTTGTATTCTGTAAAAGTCTATACATTTGTGAGATTTTCATGAGATTTCTTAGAAATCTTGCGAATTTTTTTTTCTCTCAGGAAATTCTTCCTATTAATTAACGTGTTGCTGCCTTTGGAAAGGGGATAGAGAAGAAGTGAATAGTGGTGAAAGCTGAAGGGCTTCAAATATGGCAATACTGTAATTACGCGAGATATTTGAATTTTAGAACAGTTGTTGCGCGCCATCTGATGGTGAGTTGGCGAACTTTGTTGAAGCTTTTTAGTTCACAGGCCTGTTATATTATTTTACTTCGGTGGGGTTAAGTGCTATGGGAACACCGAAGGAGGACGCTGCGATATGTATGAGGGATAGAAGAAACTCATACATATTATTATTTTTCATAAATTGATGTTGCCTTGGTTGGTGGTCGAACCCGCAACCTCACGTATAACAGTCCAACGCGCTAACCATTACACTACAACCACCACTTTTAGTTTAAAGCACCGTAAGTTGTTTCGATTTCACGTGAAAAAACTGTTATACTCCATATAAAAAAAGTGATTTTTCACGATAATGAGTTTCACGTGAAAATTATGTAGAGTTTGTTTTCAGGCAAATTAATGTACAAGACTATTTTTTTTTTCTTGGGAAAAAGTGACATTTTGTGTTTAATGTAATTGTGTCCTTGTTGTAAAATTAAAAAATTGGTAATTTTTATAATATAAATTGCAATTTGAGGGGTTTAAAGTTCGACTAAAATTTTTCCACGTGAAAAACAACTTACGGTGCTTAAAGTCGAAATCAAATTGGATCTAATTATATCTGGGGCGCCAGATCTAAAATTTTGTCCCCAGTTTTGAGATCCAATTAGAACAGGTACAATCAGATCCACTAAAATCTGGTCAGATCTGTTCATTTTTCCACGGGGTTATATATGATTTCTTTAAACTTATGTTGTTTCAATTTTGATTCCATTCAAATTGATTTTTTGAACAACTTATTGATTGATTTAAGTGGAAAATAATTCAAACTATGAATTGAGTTCTGCGAATTGATTCGCTCAAAATTGAATAAGATTTCAAAACAAAATTAAAAAGAGTTAAGGAGAGTTTTAAAGATCTGAAGAACAGTTAAGTTGCAGTTATTGGGTGTATAACTTCAAAATGCGGGATATTTGGCAAATTTTTGGCAAATTTTGGGCATTTATTGTGAAACATTGGCACAATATAAATTTATTCAAAGTATTGGGCATCGTTAGCTGTGACGTTTTCCTATCTTTCTAGCAGCATATGGATTCCGCGCCTTAAGAGCTGCTCATATTTTTAGGCCAAGAACGAATCAAGCCAATTTCGGATACCCCGTTCTAAAGTGACGCGTATTCTAGTGAGAGCGTTCTGCATATATCAAAACAAATGGTAGTCGGACGGGGCAAGTTCTAGCCTATAAGGCGGATGAGGCAAAACTGTCCAACCACTATTTCTCTAAATATTTAGTTTTAACTGGTCTTGCAACATGTGGCCGAGCGTTATCATGATTCAATATTACGGCTTCATGTCTGGTCGCATATTTCAGGCAATGCTTGCTTTAAAATGGCGTGACTCCCCATGATTTTGCAAGTTTTTCTTGAGTTTGACAACAATGTTCATCGAGTAATCCTCCAATTCTTCATCTTCGAACTTTTTTGGCTGACCTGGACGGTCTTTGTCTTCCGTGTCAAAATCACCACTTCTGAACCGGACAAACCATCTCTTGCATATTTAAATCGATGAAACATATTAAGAGTAAGTTTCGGTGACCAATCAATGGGCTTTAGCTGTATTTTTTATACCCTACACCACTATGTGGTCAGGGTATTATAAGTTTGTGCTGATGTTTGTAACACCAAAAAATATTGGTCCTAGACCCACCTTATAGTATACCGATCGGCTCAGAATTTTTTTTATTTCGATTTAACGATGTCCGTCTGTCCGTCCGTCTGTCTGTCTGTCCATGCATTCTTGTGCGCACTCTACAGGTCGCAAATATTAAGATATTTTGATAAAACTTGGTACACAGACTTATGTCGGCCCAATAACGCAGCCTGTTGATTTTGGTGAACATCGGTCCATGTTTAGACATAGTGCCCATATAAGGGTCCCCCCAAAATTATATTGTTTATACGCTGCAGGTCGCAAATATTAAGATATTTTGATGAAATTTGGTACACAGACCTATGTTGGCCCAAGGACGAAGCCTATTGATTTTGGTGAACATCGGTCCATGTTTAGACCTAGTGTCCATATAAGGGTCCCCCCAAAATTGGCTTGGTTACAAACTGCAGGTCGCAAATATTAAGATATTTTAATGAAATTTGGTGCGCTGACTCATATTATAGACAATTTTGACACAAGCCCCATTTTAACCCATTCGAATTTCGGATCCAAACACTAGTTAGCTTTTACCCAGACTGGTGTAGGGTATTGTATAGTCGACATGCCCGACTCTAACCTTTTTACTCGTTTTTAATTGAAGAAGTAAAGCAAAACTTCCCGCAAATGATGCTTTCTTGGCGCAAAATTCGACATTTTCGAAGCAAAAAAAAAACTAGTTGTTTACACTATTTTATTCAATGATTAAATGAGAATACATGACAAATTTTTACTTTCCAAAATGCCTTATAACTTATTAAAGACACAAACCATGTGTTAAAGATACACCATCTGTTGTGAGTCCCGTTATACACCCAATAGTATCTAATTGAACATTAAGTAATCGGGCCTTAGAGTTTTGCCTTAAATTAGTTAAAAGATATGTAATTTGCAGAAATCGCCAAAATTAATTGAATTTTACTAAAAAACAATCGTCAAAATAATGCAAAATTGTCACGTCTGGCACCACTGGTCATCTATTACAACATTTATAGTGCGATCATTAAGAAAACTCAATATGATTCGGGAGAAGTCAACACCAACTTTTCGTTGGTTGGCTTTCGATCATCAAGAAGTTAATTGGACTCGATATAATTAAGAAGATGGTAGTTAGTAATGCTCTCTCTCTCGTTATCGAGAAAATCATTAAAGAAATTTTACATTTTTTAATTTTTTTATGCAAAATTGTCAGGTAGATCAAAGTCCATACTGGATATGTTAGCTATGATACGAAATAGAGATAAAGAAAGAGAGTAAACTTAACTAAATTTTTACATAAATGGTCAGTAGGTCGAACCAATAATAAGCTGACAATTTGACTAACTATCCCAATGATATACAGCAACCCGATAGTCACCATAACGTATTATCCATTTTGCAGAGAAAATCAAGTGGCAACAAATTAAAAACCGATTTAAAAACATTTTAAGTTTTATATCAAATGGAATAAAACTTTGTGGTATTACCATTGAAACCCGAAAATTCGTTACTTATAGGACACCTTAACAATCATATTAAAAAAACTTTCTTAAGAATATCTTTATAACTTCTTGTAATTTGAATAAAACAGGAAATTAATTGTAAATCATTGAATTATAGAATTAACAACAACTGTTAACTCTATTACCAATTGGAGTAAAAATGTTGTTGTTCTTTGAACAATAGTTAAACTTCTTCATAATTATGTATATTTTAAACCCATATAACTTTGGTTTGAAAAGAAATTCAATTGAGTTAAACTATAAACAAATAAAATTTTAATAACAAACAAATAAATAGTAACTACTCGTACTGTTGCAGTGTTCTTTATAGGAACATAACATGAAGTTGCAAAATTTGAATTTGTTTATTAAGGTAGAATATAATATTTTTTTCATTTCTAATCGCATTTTCGCAAATGAACATAAATTTTAAGTTTGAATGATTCTTTTTTGCTGTTTTGTTTTTGTTACTCGTACTAAATATGTGTGTAAGCATCTTTATTATTGTTTTAAACGCTTCTTATTCATGCCTTAGCGCCTTAACATGAAAATAAGCATGTGGCGCCTAAGCACTCAAGCATGCTGTTGCAAAGGTATAGATAGAGCGCAGAGTGTAGAGTTGGATGGATAGTGCTGCACTTTTAAAAGTTCTTTTGTGAAATTCTCCCCACTGTTAAAACGTTGCTTTTTTTTGTTCGTTGGCTAAACAAACGAAATACGAAAAAGTTCAAGTCCAGCTGCTTTTTTGTTTTTTTTATTTGGAGGACAATTTTTTGTTGGGAATATTCATAGTTATACTGGTAAAGAAAAAAAAAGTTATGTTTTTACATATTCATAGGTATTTAAAAATGTTCCACCGAAGGTGAATTAAGGGATTATTGAATTCATTATTAATGCACTTATTAACACGCATTATAAGTTATATCAAATTCCGATTTCATATATGTATTTTGAAAACTTATATTCTGCAACCTCAGTACGGACAAATTGTGCATAGATGTAAAAAAATGTTTTGGAAAGTTTCATCCACATCGAAATTGATCTTCGACTTACGCTTTTCAACTGAAAATTTAAAATTTTCTAACAAAGTGAAATTATTTTACAGTGTTTTTTTTATCAATTTTATCAATTTTAATTTAGTAGGTTTGAGGTTAAAAAGAAGAATAAATCTCTTTCGCTAAAAGTTATAAAGTTCTCTAAGGCCCATTAATTTATCTCGAGTAGTTAACTTTAACTTAACCATGGGTTATTAATCAATACTAAATATTTATCCTTAGGAAAGTTTAACCATAATAGCTTATCAATATTTTAACTCGGTAACTACCCGAGTAGTATGAAATATCAGAATAAAACCAAAAGGAAAAACAAAAATTAATAACAAAAAAATTTTTTTTCAATACGGAAAAATTAAAATTTTTTCGCGGTTTTTTGTGTGTTTTTGGTCATAAAAAAATTATACACTTGAACACTTCGTTTTTTTAAGATTCGCGGTCACTAAATACTATAAAATTAATGTGTCTTTTTGCATACTACGCGAGGTGATTTAATTAAATCCATTTGGTAAGTCTATAAAATAAAAGTGGATTATTTGAACTATTAATTAGTATTTCGTGCTGATAGAGACAACCGCGGAAAAATTCGCGCATAAAATTACAAAAAAAGAAAATAGTGGAAATTGTGTGATAGATTATTAAAGTGAGTAGAAAAATAATCGCTGTGCATGATTTTGTATCTTTTTGTAATTGCGAGTCAAAACTGTGGGTTGTCCAGGGGTTGTTATTCACATACTTTTACAATATTTAAAACATGATTGGTTCACATTTCGTGAATTCGCGAGTGACTTCTATTCGCTTTTTTATATTTAAGAACTAAATTCAGTAGTCTTGTACTTCATGTGTACCAAAATTATTAATAATCATCATTACAAGTTAAATTTATTAAAATATCTTATGTAGGGTGAATCTAAAAAAGCCTTGGTTAAGTTTCTTAGATAAGTTATTTAAAAAAATATATTTACCAGTGGGTAAGGCTAGTAGAGGTCTTAACCAGGTCATAAATTGAGATAAGTTAACGGGCCTAAAAGTTATAAACATATTTCAAATAAGACTAGATCTAGTTTCTGCTTTTTTCTATGGACAGGCTTCATCAGTGATTTTCCATTAAATTGTATTATTGTTTATATTTTTTTTTTATTTTGTTCGAAATCGAAATTTTTACGAAAAAAATTCTCTGATTAAAAAGGAAAAAACGGTATTACGATTAAAGAACATCTGTTGTCTACACAGCATTTTTTTTAAAGTGAGTGATTTTGAACCTAAAGGTTCGTCTTATCGAAACTTCAGTTTTTTTTTTAACTTCTATACATTAAAGAATAACGTGACTGACTGACTGACTCAACATTGCCCAGTACACCGTACCACAAAAAAAAGTTCTCCGGGCACCGTTGAATTTTTTATGCCGAACGTAGACGTCGCTTTTTAAAATTGTTCGTTATATCTTTGGCATTTACAGTCGGATTTTAAAGAATGATACAACGATGTTTTTGTGTCGAGGGGACCAATGTGTTGATCTAAGAACCATTGACCCTTTCTAGTACACCCTAATATCAGAAAATTTAAGCTTGCAAAAGTCATCAAGTTTTTCGATAATTCCAGCAGAAATTTTTTTATTTTTTTGTTGCCGAACGTAGGGATTGCCTTTTAAATTTTTCTTCATTGGATTTTTCCTTTATAGCAAAACATTGGTCCCGAGACAAAGAAATCGATTTATCACACTTTCAGATCCGACTGTAGATGCCGAAGATATAACGTAAAATTAAAAAAGGCGTCCCCTACGTTCGGCAAAAATTTTTTTTTTCGAAATTGCCTTGCAAAAATACTTTATATTTGATGGTATACCGCGCACTCCCCCCCCCCCCCCTCCCCCTGTAAGGTGGTACGGTTTAATGAACATACATGATCATACATTGACTTGTACCTGATCATGCATGGGCATACATGGTCATATACGTCCATGCATAGTTCAATTTACGACCATACATGATCTCAAAAGTTTTAGTTATATTTTTTTAGCACTAAACTAATTTTGAACTAATGTTTTACTAATTTATTTCGTTAAAAAAAATTGTGCTGATAACCGCAATTATAGCGCGGATGACAACCAGATAGACAAGATGTAGATATCGCAGATTGTCTGGATGCAGTACAGACAACGGAAATGATAATTAAAAAAACAACTCTACACAATTTCTATATTTAACCCTTAAAAGCATGGTTTAGCCATTTGGCAACATACCGGTTTTTTAATAAAAAAAAACCCACTTAATGCACAAAACAGCATTTTTGGGCATTAGCGGACCCTTCTGTACATAGTGTTCCTATAGTTTAGCGCAGAATTTTTAAACAGTTAGAGTAAAAATCTTGGTATTTGTAAAAAAATCTAAAACACGCGTTTTTTTACAAAAAGTGTAATATTAAAAAATATTTGTTTAAATATTTAAAGTGGTATTCTCGCAATAAAATGCATTTTGGCGACAATAATTGTATAAATTATAGTTTATAGATTTTTTTTTTTTTTTTTGTTATTTTTTCATACGCGTTAAAATAATCACAATTTAGCTACTTGGCAAAAAACCATATTTTTCAATAAAAATCACCTTTTTTTAAAATAAATTTTTTTTAGTATTTTTTTTGAAATGTACACGCCTTTAGAAATCATATATAAAAAAAATGATCAATTTTCAGCAAAGTAAAATTTCTCTACAAATTTTTTGAATATTTTTCAGTCTACTAATATTCAGCAAAAAGTTTAGTGATTTTAGCAAGGATTTTTTTCATTTGCAATCGACTAAGTGTTAGCAAAACTTTTGCTGAGATTACTATTTTTTTGGTAAAAATCAGCTCGCTGATTTTCAGCAAAACTTTTGCTGAAATTACCAATTTTTTGCAAACACGCTCCTGACTAAAAATTTGCTGACACAGCAACATTTTTTGCTGACTTTACGGACTTTTTTTGTTAGCTTACCTTCGGATCCCAAATTTGAGGGTATATGACCGTACATGTTCATATTTGACCATATATGTATGTATGCTCATACATGATCCATATACGACCATATATGATCATATATGGCCATTAGACCGTACCACCTTACAGACAAAAAAAGTGCGCGGTACACCGTCAAATATAATATATTTTTGCAAGGCAATTCAAAAAAAAAAATTTTTTTTGTCCAACGTAGGGGTCGACTTTTCCAATTTTTCGTTATAGAGTCGGCATTTAAAGTCGGATTTTAAAGTGTGATATATCGATTTGTTTACCTCGAGGAGATCAGTGTATTTTGCTATAAAGGAAAAATCCAATTTAAAAAAATTTTAAAAACGCGACCCCTACATTCGGCAACCAAGAAAATAAAAACATTTCTACTCGGTTTATCGAAAAACTTCCATAGCAAAAGTTTAATGATTTTTTGCGGGCTTCAATTTTCTGACATTAGGGTGGTACATTAGGGTCGTAGCAACTGAGATCTTGTGGGTAACTACTAGAACGGGATACTTGAGGTCAATGGCCCTTAGAGCAAATTTTTTGAAATTGCCTTGCAAAAATACATCATATTGGAGGGTGTACGGCGTTTTTTTTTTTTTTGCCTGTAAGGTGGTACGGTCTAATGAATAGTATACGTATTTACAGTTTTCCAAAATTAAATGAGAGACATTCAAAGTTTAGTTTTGACACAAATTTTGAAGTTTACCGCTTAAAACACCACTAACGGTCATGAGAGGGTTAACAGTTTGTATAAAGAAAATGTTTGCCTTTTCATTGTGTAAACAGGTAACTGAATAAATCCATGAACCTTTTCTAGGATAATTTTGAGGACATAAATGTAAACGGCCTAGCCGGTTTACATCGCAGAAACCCAATTTTTGCACAGATCTTATTTTTTACTCTCAACTTATCCGAAAATGAGATGGGAACTGAAAAAATAACACTTTTGCACATATGGGTGCTCACTGTCCACGTAGTGGTGTAGGGTATAATCAAATCACAATTTGTTATTTAAGTTTTGGGATTTTATCATATTAATGTTTATCCCGATGAAAGTAAATATGAAAGCAATTGATCTTTTTTTATAAAAATGACTTGGTTCTGTACTTTTCGAGTCTTTCCAACCGAAGGTAGTTTCTTAATAACCGATTCTTTTGAATTCGGCTAGTTTTGAGAACATTTATCCTACGGCTTATTTAGTGTCACGTTTGTTGCATATTTTTTTTACATTTTGTTCTCTTGTTAAAGTTGGCAACAAATACTTAGCTTGTTGTTGTTCTTGTGTTCGTCATTGTTGTTATCGAAACATATTTTATATGTTCGACATAACATCTGACAAATTTCTCTGTTGGACATTTTATATGCTTTTTTAGCCAAACTGAAGCAGAGGGAATTTTTTTTTTTTGTTTTAATGTACAACTCATTCATTTGTTAAAATGATTTGTTGGCGCATTTGGAATTTTATAACATGTTTATTAAAAGAAAGGGCTTGTTTACCAATAAAAATAGAAAATCTTAAAAAAGACTACTAAATGAATTGCTTAGAATTAATTGTCGAAAATATTAAGAAGTAAAATTACCAGTCACTAGGGCAAAGAATTTTATGTACTAAATAAAATGCGGTTAAAAAACTATGACTTAAAATCCTAGAAAATATGCAATAAAAATGCAAAAATAACGCACTTCAAAATACAAAAAAATATGTAATTTAGTTATTTTGCAAATATATCGTACACATAAGTGGAACATTAAAAAAAAGATATAAAAAAAATATCATCTATACCGATAGGTTCTATTGGTTAAAATTGATGTTTATTAAAAATAGTCAAATTCGGTAACTTTGTTATGGAAGAAACCATATATTTTTTAAAATTTATTGGTTTATAAAGCTACTTTATAATACCAAACAATCTGGCGAAAAACTAAACACAAATATATTCATAAAAAAAAAACAGGAACCGTAAAAAAAAAGTTTGATACAAATTTCGACTTTGACCTGTCTAGAAATACAAATTACTAAAAATTAGCATGCAGAATTAGTTCAGAGTTCCGATTCTGAATAGTTTGCAAGCGGTGAAGTGATAAAAACTGTCATTTGTTACACTCAAAAAAATAAGTTAGTAGAAAAATTAGTAAAACGTCTTGTATATCAAGTGTACTAATTTTTAGCAATTTTTTTGCTGAAATTCCGTTTTCAGCAAAAATTTTAGTTATATTTTTTTAGCACTAAACTAATTTTGAACTAATGTTTTACTAATTTATTTTGCTACAAAAATTGTGCTGACAACCGCATTCATAGCGTGGACGACAACCAGATAGACAAGATGTAGATGTCGCAGCTTGTCTGGAAACGGAAATGACAAAAAAAGAAAAACAACCCTACACATATTCTATATTTAAATTTTCAGCAAATAAATTAACTAAAGTAAAATTTCGCTACAAGTTTTTTGAGTTTTTTTCAGTCTACTAATATTCAGCAAAAATTTTAGTGATTTTAGCAAGGACTTTTTTCATTTGCAGTCGACTAAGTGTTAGCAAAACTTTTGCTGAAGATTACTATTTTTTTGGTAAAAATCAGCTCGCTGATTTTCAGCAAACCTTTTGCTGAAATTACCAACTTTTTTGCAAGCACGCTCCTGACTAAAAATTTGCTGACACAGCAACATTTTTTGCTGACTTTACTGACTTTTTTTTTGAGTGTATCATTGTTTTTGAATGCGTGAAAAATATTTTTCACCGCTTCACAGCTTCACAAATCATTCGGAATCGGTACTCAGGTATGCATAAAATTTATTTTTGTGCTATATTGGAATTAAGAAAAATATTGGTTCAATCGTCATTTTTGAGACAAAATAACATAAAAATTATTTCAATTGAATCAGAACACCTTTAACAGACTTTTGCACTAACTTTTTTATGAGTGTAGCTTACAAACGATATAAGAAAATGGTATATAATTGGTGTTACTGCGGTTTGCCTCGACAATTGGTATCGCAATAGCAGGAACGGCTCAATGATACTTTATTAAAAATTTCAGGATATTTCCAATTATAATACAAAAATTCTTTTTTAATATGCCTTCCATTTTTCAACCCCTGTTATTTTTCTTTTTCTTTTTTTTTCAACAAACAACCTGTCATAATTTAAAATTGTGTATGGTGTTTGATCTTTACTGGCGTCTACAGTCGATCGCTTAAATATTACCTACACATGATTTGACATACAAACTGTCAATCATCGTCAACAACAGATTATTAGTGACAGCATCTATTTCATTCTTAAAAAAAAATTAATAACTACTACAAATTAAGGTTAATTTTCTTAATCTCTACATAAATGCGGTACGATTGATGTTTGAAATTTAAAAAAAAATTAATTAATATTTAAACTTTAAAACTGCAAAAAAAAAAATTGTATATACATATATAGAAATATGAAATCTTAAAACTAAAAAAAAAATCATAAGAAACAGATATTAAAAAAAATAAGATTTATTTCTTTTAACTGAAAAAATTAATAAAAGATTTGTAATCTTTATATAAATTTCTAATGAGAAAATAGTTGTTTTTCTTTCTTTCTAAAGTTTAATAGAGTTCAAACTGAGTTTTTTTTTTTTTATAAATCATACCAAAAATCAATCAGTTAAATATTATTTTCTTTTAAAAATAAAATCCACAAAACAGAAATGCTTAAAAAAAGATTCATATAGCCTTAAGGTCAGTTGTTTACTCTACTCTTTAAGATGTTCTCATAAAGATCTATGAATGAAGATCTCAAAATTTTGAAATACTATACTTTAACTACTTTAACAGCAAAAATATAAAAAAAGCAAATAAATTTAAAACTTAAGCAAACAATTTTGTTCAATACATACAAAGAGTTTTTGTCTAAATCTAAATTGTAAGTTTGTTTTCTTCATTTTTTTCAAGCTAGACTTTATTATTACACCATTACCAAAAAAAAAAGAATTTATAAAACTACAAATTTTTAAACAAGTAAAAAGATTAATAATGTGTCTATAACTTTGAAAAAATGTTTATTCTTCTTTGTAGCCTCAAACCTACCTTATTAAAATTAATAAAAATGCATATTAATTGCTTTTGGTCTATATGACGCGTTTGAAAAAACAACACTTTACTAGAAAAATAAAAATGCCCTGTTGGCAGTGCGTCTCCGATATACACAAATTGCCTGCACTTGTACGTAAAAACCCTGACGTATGGTTTGTGGCAACATTTGTGAAAAAGGTGACAAAGAGGAGATAAGAAGATAAACAAAAAATCTAAAGTAGAATGTTTGTATGTCTGTTTGATCATTTCTGAGAGTAAATTATCATATAGAGACAATCTGACAATAAAATATAAACAATAATACAATTTAATGGAAAATCACTGATGAAGCCTGTCCATAAAAAAGGCAGAAACTAGATCTAGTCTGATTTGCAAATTAATAATGTGTCTATAACTTTGAAAAAATGTTTATTCTTCTTCTTAACCTCAAACCTAAAGGGTTTTTCAATAAGAGCGCTACAAAAGTTTTTTTAAATAAAACAAAAACGGTTTTGGATATCAATGAAATTCTTTATTCCTGTGAAAGTACGTTCGATGCCATTATGTATGGAAATCGATCTCTTTTGCATGGCCACCACGGGCACTCTTGCAGAAGTCCAGACGCTGAACCCAATTTTCGACGGTTTTCAAGCATAAATCGGCCGATATTCGTACGAAGTTCATCAATCGTCGCTGGCTTGTTGGCATAGACCAGGGCTGGCAAAACTATGACACGCGTGTCAGTAGTGGCACGCGAGTGGATTTTAGGTGGCACGCGACGTTTTGTTGGATATTTTCAAAAAATTTAAACTGTTAGAAGACCGTCAAAAATTCAGTTAAATGTTAAATTTCGTTACAAAAATGTGTGATTTAATTCCATAATGAGGAAATTTTTCATATAGCTTGTAAATCGTCTTTTAAAATGAATAAAACTCTGTATTGTCATCATATTTTGTTTAAAGAAATATGGTTAATAAAGAACTCGCAAATTCGATTATCAGAAAATTCTGGGAAAATTTATAAAATTCTAGACTGAAAGAAGTTTAAATAATGTTTCGATGAGAAAATGCCTCATAATCGGAGAAATAAAAAGTATTAGAAAATTGCACAAAAATGGAAAACAACTTGTAATAAAATTGGATCTAAAAAATTAAGTTTTTTTAAAGGGAAAATAGGTCCTATGAAATGACCCTCAATGAAATAAATGCTGAAAATAAGTTTCATAATGAAATAACCCCCTTTGTTGGAATTCGAAAATTTCTCTGTTCAAATCCATAATATGCGCTTTTATCGAGCGGTTTTTATCATCATATTGATAAACACCGCGCGATTTATTTTAACAAAATCAAATTTTTACCCGAAGCACATTTTTCAACTAGTTTCTTACGTACTTAAATAATTAATGGCGCCCAATAATTTAACTTTTTTTTAACAAAATTAAATAACCACCAAAAATGGAATAACCCCCCAAAAAATTAAAAGGCAATAATGTTCAAACTGTTTTAATTTTATTTGATTGGGGATTTTTTCATAATGAAATGATCTCAATATTTAATGATTATATAAACCCCCAAAAATTAAATTACCGTTAAACATTTTTACGTCATTTCTTGGATGTTATTTAATTTTTCCCTTTGGGGTTATTTCATGGGGGTTATCCGTAGCGCTGATAAATATGTAGTACATCTACAATGAAATTTTTAAGAGAAATTTTCCAAATTCTAAAAATTTTTAAAAAATGTCTTAAAAGACAACTAAAATTAAGGTGGCACGCCAGAAATTTTTCCAAAAAAAATTTGTCCGTTTCTGGCACGCAGCGAAAAAAAGTCTTGCCACCCCTGGCATAGACCATAGATTTGACGTAGCCCCACAGGAAATAGTCCAACGGCGTCAAATCGCACGACCGAGGCGGCTAATCGACTGGACCATTTCGTGAGATAACACGTTCTCCAAACTTGGTTTGCAATAAATTGATTGTGACATTCGCTGTGTGGCTTGTGGCGCCGTTGGAACCACATGTCCTCCAAGTCCATATCATCCAATTGGGGCCAAAAATATTCGGTTATTAGCGATTCCCATTCACAGTAAGGTGCCGGTCTTGATCATCACGGAAGAAGTACGGCCCAATGACGCCGCCGGCCCATAAACCGCACCAAACCGTAATTTTTTCGGGATGCAATGATGACTCATGGAGTACGTGTGGATTGCTGTCTGACCAATAACGCATATTTTGTTTATTGACGAAGCCATTCATTATGACGACCATAAATTGGACGTAGCGCTCTTAACGTTGAGGCCACTGACTCCGAATGTCGGTAGTAAATTTTAATAATTTCGACTCGTTGTTGGCTCGTATATCTTTCCATCATGAAATGGCAGACCTTACTGAAGAGAAATGTCAAAAGAGCGGCAAGAAATATGGCGCCGTTTGCTGTCCCTGTCTTTCTACTGTTGTAGCGTCCCTGTTGAAGAACCCTTTACTTAAAAAGATTAAAGTTAAGCATAACGATATGATACAATACAGTACACAGAGAAAACAGATTCATAGTCACAACCAAATTTTTCTACAATCGAACTTTTTTAGTTCCAGCTGACTGCCGAGTCGACACTGGAGTGAAGTGGCAGATCCAAGTTTCGTCTGTTGTTACATAGCGACGCAAAAATCCTTTTTATCTCGCTGAACTCTGAATCATCGACACGTTGTTATTTTTGGTGCACTGTGAGCAAACGGGGCAACCATTTCGAAAACAGCTTTCTCATGGACAAATGTTCATGCAAAATAAAGCCGATACGTTCCATCGATATCTTTAAAGTATCAGCTATCTCATGCAGCTTCACTTTACGGCCTGCCAAAACGAGTTTGTGAACTTTTTTAATGTTTTCCGGTATCACCACCTCTTTTGGAAGACCAGAGCGTTCGGCGTCATCGGTGTTTGTACGACCACATTTAAAATCAGCAAACCAATTTTCTACCATTTGTCTCTATGGAGCAGAGTCCGAATAACACTTATCAAGCCAAGCTTTGGCTTGAAAGGTGTTTTTTTTCCGTTTAAAAAGTAATGATAAATCAACACACGGAATTGCTTTGAATCCATTGTTTTCAAAATCGCAAAAGTACCGTCACTAAAATTGCTGCACTTGTTCACTAGTGATCAGAGCTTCGAAGAATTAATTCCCTAATTCCCTTTTTTTGAACTGAATTTATATTTTGGGAATGAATTCCCTGACCAAACTTAAGGAATTGAATAAATTTCTTTTTTTTCATTCGATTTATATTAAAGGAATTCATTCATTTTTTTCTAATGCCTTCATAAAATTTTATGAATTCATTCGACAAGGAATTTATTCAATTCTAGTTAATTCAACTTTTGGTAAAGGAATTCATTCAATTCTAGTTAATTCAACTTTTAGTCAAGGAATTAAATTTATTTCGTTTAATTCCCTAAGGAATTAAATTTTTTTCGTTTAATTCCCTAGGAATTAAACTTAATTCAGGGAATTAAACTTAATTCAGGGAATTAATTCAATTCCCTGAATTAATTAATTTAATTCCCTAGGAATTAAACTTAATTCAGGGAATTAAAGTTAATTCAGGGAATTAAACGAAAAAAATTGAATTCCTTGACTAAAAGTTGAATTAACTAGAATTGAATGAATTTCTTGACCAAAAGTTGAACTTGAATGAATTCCTTGACCAAAAGTTGAATTAACTAGAATTAAATGAATTCCTTGATCAAAAGTTGAATTAAGTGCACAGTTGAATGAATTCCTTAGCCAAAAGTTGAATTAACTAGAATTGAATGAATTCCTTGACTTCAAATTGAATTAAATAGTGTTGAATGAATTCTTTAGTGAATGAATTATTTAAAATAAAATAACATAACAGAGCTACCCAGCAAAATATTGGTAATGACACCTCATTACTATCTGCATTACCCAAAATGATGAATCATTACCTTTTGCATTATTTTATAATTTAAAATAATGACTTCCTAATAAGGGCCTATTGTATTCATTGTTTCTAAATATAAAATAATGACTTACTCGTAATAGTTTAAATAAGTACTTTTTACACAGTTAAATTTTATAAACATTTTATTTATTATATGTAAATATGTTTTATGTTTAAATTTGTATGACGTGTCCTAAAATTAAAATTTTTCTGAATTTATTTCCTTAAGCTAATAGTATTTGCCTAACTCCATATTTTTAAGAATCAAGTAAGCAATCTGATAACCACTTATAATTCAACTTTTTGTAAGCATGTGTGTAACCACTTATTATTCAAAACCTCATAACTACTTATTTCTCATTTTTTCGTAAGCGAGCGGGTAAGCGTGACTACTTATAAAAACGACCACGCCAAACAAAAATAATGAGTTTAGACGACAAAAAATAAGTTGTGCGGAGCTATGAATTTCTATTATATAACCACTTACTTGGTAATGAAAGATTTTGCTGGGTATGAACTAAAAAAAGCTTAAGTAAAGTTCGCCAACTCTATATCAGATGGCGCCCAACAACTGTTCTAAGATACAAAAACCTTCACCACCTTTCATCTCTTCTCTATCCCCTTTCCCAAGAATGAAACACGTTGATTCATAGAAAGAATTTTTTGAGTGTTGCTTCTCTTTGAAAAAAAAGAAACTATTAGTAATAGGTCAAACTCAATACAAAAAGAACTGCACTCAACCAAAAAAGTCTGTAATGGCTACTGAAAATTTTGCTGTTATTACGGGAAATTTAACTGTTTTGATGCCAGCGGTATTTTTGCTAATTTTAGCAACACATGTCTGCTGATCTGTAGTACAATAAAATTAATAGAAAAAATTAGTAGCCGCTATTATATTTTAGTAAAATTTATGTAAAATGCAATTCAAAATCGATTTGCTAAAATCAGTTAAAAAACTTACTAAATATCATAATTTTAGTACAATGATATTAGTGTAAATAATTAGTTGCAGCTACTAAATTTCAGTAAATTGCTGTAAACTGTAATTTAAAATCAATCTGCTGAAATTAGCAAAAAATTGTACTAAAAAATAAAAAAACTGTAAAATCTAAAAAAAAAATTATTTTTCTTTCGATTGTAACAAGCATATAATTACTTCATCGCACTTGAAATTTGGATACAAAATTGCAAACGGTTCTCCAGTTATTGCCGTTTTATGCATTGGAGATGCAATAAAATTTTCTGGGTGTTATTTATAAACTAAGAATATATCGATAGTAACAAATATAAACTAAACAAGAATTGTAAAAAATCCAAAAAAAAAATATTTTTAAATTAATATATTTTTCTGCTTAATTTAGCACTCGGTTTTGAAAAATTAGTAAAATGTTTTTCTGAAATCAGCAGCGAAAATTTGTAAAAAAATCCGTAATTTGTAATAAGAGAATAGCAAAAATGATTACTAAAAATAAAAATTGTACTAATAATCAGTATAAAAATAGTATAGTGCGATTGGAAACTGTTTACAAATTTTTTTGCAAACTTTTTTATTTGAGTGCGGTTGTACAAAATAAATTAGAACAAATGCTAATGCAGTGTTCCGCAATCAGTTGTTCGGATCTGACTTTTTTACTGGGAATTTCATCAAAAGCAAAGAGCTCAGTTCAGTGTTAATTTTTTAAATGAATTAATTATAAATATTAAAAAAAAAAAGATTTTTTAATACTGGTTCCGCGAGGAATCATCATCTGCTTGGAAATAAATTGTATCAAAATCGCATTTTAGAATCAATTTTAGAGCAATAATGAATCTGCAGCAATACTTAAGCGATTTTTTGGATGTTGTTCAGAATTACTTCTAAAAAAGCAGTGAACATACACTATCGGCAACTTTTGAAGCAATGACTTGCAATTTTTTTTTTTCGCTGGGCATCTGAAAAAACCCTTATAACGCATAAACTATCTGGACGATGTTGCTAATTTTTACTGAAAGTGTTTTTCTATTTTTGAAAGTTTGAAAGTTATAACTTATAGCAATTTGTTACGAAAAATTCCATAACACCTTTTGATAAAAGAAAATATTTGATTTTATATTTTCTAAAACTATACCAATAAATGGAAAAAGTTTTTGAAAGATAACGCAACTTCTCTTCTGCTCGAAATACATAGAAGTTTAGTTATACATTGGCAATGGTGTAAATATATTCGGTTTAAAAAACTCTATGCTATAGTATTTTTTCTTCCTAGACTCTATGTCTATCATAGTATATTAATCTTTTAAAAAAAAAGGAGAGAAGAAATATGTTGTATAAGTGCATTTAAGATAAAATAGCCGCCTTTTTATTGATATAACAAAAAGCTATGTAAACGTTCAATAGAATGAGTTTAAGTTTGGTTTAGTAACGCATTTTCGAGTTAGAAAACTTTGTCTGCAATTCAAGTTTAGAACGTGCGCTTTATATTAGATTCGATATAACTTACTATTCTTCTTCTAGCAATTGTTATTTTCATTTTTTCATTAGTATTGTAGGTTTAACATTTATTTGCGTTAAGGTTTACAAAAGAAGATTGATCTGTGCTAAACTATTTTGTGCAGTTATAAACTATAATGTAAAGATCAGTTGAGAGCAAGGAAGAAAGATACCCAGCAAACAAATGCGCTAATAGATATATGTCGCTAAAATTAACCACTATTGCAGTGCAAATCCATTTAAAATTAACTGATATTACAGTTATTTTAACTACAATTGCAATTAAAAGTAACTGCAATTGTAGTTTGCTCAAACGCAATTGCAGTGTACACTTTTTAAACTGCAATTGCAGTTAATTTTACCGATATAATTCTCTGAGTTTGCCTTAAATTCGAAAAGAGCAAATTACCAGACTGCCGACTTATAAATATTTAGTATCACTTGCTGAGTCGATTTAGCGCTGGCCGTTCGTTCGTACAATGAACGACCCGAAATCAAAATACAGGTCGCAGTTCTAAAAGTAAGTAGACGAAATTTGGTAAATAAGTTTGTATTGCCTCAGAAACGAACCACATTGAAATTAACAGCGGTCTACTGTGGGCCAGTAACTCCATATTTTGACAAAAATTACAATTTCAGGTAGACCGAAAATTTAATTATATTTTCAAAAATAGAAATATTGGATCCTCCATTTTGAATTCAAAATTTCTTAATTTTTGATTCGTTATGAGCTACTTTAAGGCATACATAAGTAATAATTTATTTCACAATACATACAATTTTAAATTTAAGACTGCCATATTAGTTCCGCCATTTTGAATTTCAAAATTTTAATTTCAGACTTGTAATCAGCGACCCCTAAAACTATATAATTTATTATTTGAAGTCCAATTTACTAAAAATTTATGACCGTCATCTTGGATCCGCCATATTGAATTTTAAGTTTTTTACTTCAGATTCGTGATCAGCAACTCCCAAGCCACCCTTTGTGATATTTTTTAGTCTCATATACTCAATATTCTAGTTTTTTGCCAAAATTCGTTGATGCTGCTCAACTGTGAGGTTCATTTTTTAAACTAAGGACTGAGGAAGGAAAAAATTAATACAGCGAACCACTGTAGCTCCTAAAGCAATTGTTCGAATGAAAAAATTTAAACAGTTTTGAAAAGGTAATTTAATTCTATAAGACATTGTGTAATTAAAAATTATTTATTTTTTTTTTTTTTAAATTGGTGAAGTTTTTCAGAAATACCACCCATAAGCGATTTTACCGTTGCTTCTGAGATCTTCTTTGTTCCAGCGTTCCACTTATTTCGAAAGTCTTGAATGTTTTTGGCTTCTTTTTTGGTGTCCTTTAATTGTTTTTTTACTAGAGCCCAGTATCGTTCTATTGGCCGAAGTTCTGGGCAATTTGCGGGATTGGCCATTTTTGGTACCAAATTGATGTTTTTTTGTAGGAACCATTCCAAAGCCCTTTTGCTGTAATGACAAGAAGCTAAATCCGGCCAAAAGAAAGTGGAGATATTATGTTTTCTAATGAATGGCAACAATCTCTTTTCGAGGCACTCCTTCACATATATTTCGCCATTTATACTGCCACTCGTTACAAAACTTGCACTTCGAAGTCCACAACTGCAAATTGCTTGCCAACCCAGTGTAGAAACGGTAATGACATATCATTATTTTTTGGAGTACCAGTAATGACACCCACTTACCTTCTGCATTATTTTAAAACATATAATAATGAGTTACTGATAATGACTTATTGTTATCATTATTTCAAATAGAAAATAATTTTTTAGATTTTTTTGAAAAATTTTTGAAATCTATTTTTAGACTCAATATTTTTTAAACACTGGTAAGGATATATGTAACCACATATTTTTTGATTTTTTGTATGTTGGCGAGTAAGCTTACTTGTGTGCAGCAGGTCAATTGTGTTTTTATCTATTAAATATTACATGTCGATATAGCTCAGATGATAGAGCTGTTGACTGGCAATCTGTAGAACCAGGTTCGATTCCCGCACCAGCAAATTTTATTTAAAAAAAAAAATACAATAAAAAATATTTTTTTTTAAATAATTTATTTTTTTGAAAATCTATTTTTAGACTCATTATTTTTGTCAGTACTGGTAAGCACATAGGTAACGATATATTTTTTGGTTTTTCGTATGCTGGTGTGTAACGACAACTCATTATTTTTCGCGACATCGCCATATAAAGGTAATAACAAAAGTAAGTAGTTACCATTACCAAGTATGTAGTTACATAACCACATATCTGGTAATGATTTTCTACACTGGAAAACTAAGAACTTTGACGGGAACTTTGATTTTTTTTAGTCCTGAATCGTTCTTCGACTCCTCCCCGTTGCGTGGCTGAGTAAAATTCCTGCCCTGGCAATTGGCAAAACTTTGAAAGGACATAAGTTTCATCGTCCATTACGCAGCAATTAAACTTTTCAAAAAAATCTGATTTCAACTTTTTTGCGCGGCTCTGAGCTTCTAAGTTCTTTGTAGCGTTTCTGTCGGGCACTGATTGTACCTTATACGATTTAATGCCAGCACTTTTTATACCCTACACCACTATGTGGTCAGGGTATTATAAGTTTGTGCTGATGTTTGTAACACCAAAAAATATTGGTCGTAGACCCACCTTATAGTATACCGATCGGTTCAGAATTTTTTTTTATTTCGATTTAACGATGTCCGTCTGTCCGTCCGTCCGTCCGTCCGTCCGTCTGTCTGTCTGTCCATGCAATCTTGTGCGCACTCTACAGGTCGCATCGATTAAGATATTTTGATGAAATTTGGTACGCAGACCTATGTTGGCCCAATGACGAACAAGTTTGATTTTTTTGAACATCGGTGCATGTTTAGACCTAGTGCCCATATAAGGGTCCTACCAAAATTATACTCTTTATATGCTGCAGGTCGTAAATATTAAGATATTTTGATGAAATTTGGTACACAGACCTATATTGGCCCAATAATGCAGCCTATTGATTTTGGTGAACATCGGTCCATGTTTAGACCTAGTGCCCATATAAGGGTCCTACCAAAATTATACTGTTTATACGCTGCAGGTCGTAAATATTAAGACATTTTGACGAAATTTGGTACACAGACCTATATTGGCCCAAAAACGCAGCCTATTGATTTTGGTGAACATCGGTCCATGTTTAGACCTAGTGCCCATATAAGGGTCCTACCAAAATTATACTGTTTATATGCTGCAGGTCGTAAATATTAAGATATTTTGATGAAATTTGGTACACAGACCTATATTGGCCCAATAATGCAGCCTATTGATTTTGGTGAACATCGGTCCATGTTTAGACCTAGTGCCCATATAAGGGTCCTATCAAAATTATACTGTTTATACGCTGCAGGTCGTAAATATTAAGATATTTTGATGAAATTTGGTACACAGACCTACATTGGGCCAATAACGCAGCCTATTGATTTTGGTGAACATCGGTCCATGTTTAGACCTAGTGCCCATATAAGGGTCCTACCAAAATTATAATGTTTATACGCTGCAGGTCGCAAATATTAAGATATTTTGATGAAATTTGATACACAGACCTATATTGGCCCAATAACGCAGCCTATTGATTTTGGTGAACATCGGTCTATGTTTAGACCTAGTGCCCATATAAGGGTCCTACCAAAATTAATACTGTTTATACGCTGCAGGTCGCAAATATTATATTTTGATGAAATTTGGTACATAGACCTATGTTGGCCCAAGGACGAAGCCTATTGATTTTGGTGAACATCGGTCCATGTTTAGAACTAGTGCCCATATAAGGGTCCCCCCAAAATTATATTGTTTATACGCTGCAGGTCGCAAATATTATGATATTTTGATGAAATTTGGTACATAGACCTATGTTGGCCCAAGGACGAAGCCTATTGATTTTGGTGAACATCGGTCCATGTTTAGAACTAGTGCCCATATAAGGGTCCCCCCAAAATTGGCTTGGTTACAAACTGCAGGTCGCAAATATTAAGATATTTTAATGAAATTTGGTGCGCTGACTCACATTATAGAAAATTTTGACATAAGCCCCATTTTAACCCATTCGAATTTCGGATCCAAACAATACACCAGACTGGTGTAGGGTATTGTATAGTCGGCATGCCCGACTTCAACCTTTTTACTCGTTTTATAATTCCGAACTGTTTTCTCACTACAACTCACTTTTTTCGCTAATTTTCGGTTCGACAACCCTGGATTATTCTCTAACAGAGCTATTACTTTCTTTGCTTTCTTTGGTGACTCAAACCTTTTTTCCTTCCGCTACCTGGTTTTCTGGCAACTGTTAGATCATCATTAAATTTTTTAAGAACTCTTGATACCGTTGCCTGACCAACTTTTGCCTTTTTGGCGATAGGTTTCTGGTTACATTGCGGATTTTCTTTATATATTTGAATAATTAATTCACGTTGTTTAATTTACATAGACTAAATATTCTAACGTAATTTTGCATAGAATTGTTCAACGCAAAGCCTACCTCAGTCCTTAGTAGCCATGGAATTGTCCTATCTCAAATGGTATTATCAAACCAAAGGGATTTTAAGTGATTTCTTGTATAATTTTATTCATTAATCAGTGCGTAATTCATTTTGGGAAATAAAACCCGAGTTCAACTTTGGCTCGTTTTCTCCTCGTTCTTCTTTTAAGTCGTTTTTTAGGACGAAAGTTTAAGAAAGCAAACTGAAAAACAAGTCCGTATCGATTAATTAGCAGGCGTGGAGGTAACGAGACTATGGGGGCTTTATCTGTCCCCCATTGAGGTCCAAAATACATTTTTTTTGCAAATAATACTATAATGAACAACATGATTAAATTTTTTAAACAGATATTTTAGAATTCTCAGTGAACAAACATTTTAAATTTCGAGATTTTGTGTAGATTCTCGAAATTAAATTTTTTTCTGTTCAGGAAAACTTACAGATTCTACATTTTTCTAAGAAAAATTTCCTAAATTCTGAAAAATTTCTTATACACTGAGCGAATTATCTGCACGATATTAATAAAGTTTTGCATACCACCAACGAAGTTTCACTGGAACTCGTCCATTGAAACTTTTCATTGAATTAAAGGAATCTTCCACAAAATGTTGTGAAAAATTTAATTTTACAATAAATGTTATTTTTGTTCGTTTTTAAGATCAAATATGAAAAATTCCAAATAGAATTCACAACTTATTTTAGAACAACAACTAGAGAAAAAACTTATAAAAAAACACTTTCTTAGCACCAATGGTTGACAATTAATGCATTTTCAAGAACTACCAAGCACTTTCAACAGATTGTCTTTATGGGGTTCTCTCTAGTTTACACTGTATATTTAAGTTTTTGTATTTATGTAAAGTCCCAAGTAAATAATGAACTGTGAAATAAATTCAAACATTTTTACTAGTTATTTATGTATTACAAGGAAAATTACAAGTTTTTTACAAAGCTGTTATTTTTTTATGTTATAGTTGTTGCTTTAGCCAAAGTTCCTTTAGTAGTAAAGTAAATGTTTGTATGTTGCATTTAACTTTCAAGATTTTACTTCTATTTATAGTCATTAGAATGAATGAACAAAGAATTTTTACAAAGATTACTTGTAATTTTTGTATTACAAACCAACAATAAAAATTCTCTCTGTGTAGAATTATTATCAAACCATGAACCAGTTTTTGCTATTGCATGAATGTTTTGAAGCACTTTATTGAAAATTTTATATTTATGGCCATTTTTAAGAAGAAATTTTGTATTAACGGTCTTAGGATGATCATTTCAATTGTAAGTAATGCTCAAAAACACTTTAGAATCTTAAAACCTTGGAAAAAAAATGTTCAGTTAATAAGAAATTTTATGTGAAAATTTCCTACTAAAGAAATATTTAAGAAAAAAATCGATTTTAGTTCTGGCTATAAAACTGAGGGAGATGCAGAAGCTGACAGAACGCACCTGGTGGCACAGTGCCATTCTGCGTGGAATAAGTGGTACGTGACTAAATCGTGATACGAACCAGAGAACTGCAAGTGCTGATTGCAAAACCATCATACGTAATCAACACCCGAATAAACATTCGTTTGCGTTCAAGCGCCGAAAATACTCAAATACACATATTTGTTGCTGATTTTAAATCAATCAAACCAAGTGATTTTTGTTGCATCGTTGATTTAATCATTGGTCGTTTTCATACCATTCATTTCATTCATATTCGTTCGGATCAACAATGATTATTTTGATGTAGAATAAATCAGAAAAAAACAAAAATGAACGCGTATGAGTTTATTCATGATTGCAACCAAATACAAGAAAAATAATTTCATAACAATAGAGAGGGGGTTTGCAGTGTCTGATTTTGTAGAAACACATTTAATAAATGGTGTACAGTGTATATTCACATTATAAAACAATAAGATTTTATAAAACAACTAATACTTTGATTTATTCATGTGAGTTCAAATGTTCGATCAGTGTGTTTTATTCAACAGTGAGTTTTTTTGAGCGATTAAATGTGAATAAAACATGTTCGACAGACGACTCAAACTGATCCGAACTACGCGTTCAGCATGATGATAGTGATTTTATTTAACATTGAGTATTGTTGATTGATTAAATGTGAATAAGACTTTTAATGAATGATTAAATCAAGAAAAAAGTTGATTTTGCAGTTCTCTAATACGAACTACATTTTACCGTAGAGCTTTTAAGGCGATTGTACTGACCAGAGAGGACTGGTCCGCTGACTCCGTTATTCGTATTGGTGAAATCTCGTTGTATATTGGTGGTTCGAAGATGGAGATAGGGACAGGGTCGAGAGTTTATTCTGGCGTAGTGGAGATTTTGATCACCATGCAACTCTCAGACGATTTTCCAGACGTGGTCTACGCAAATGACATCACCGAGCGGATAATAATGGAACGGAATATAAATCCATTATCTATTATCCTGAAATACGATTCGATCTGATCTGGCCGAATTAGTCAGCCCTCTGTTAGGCTCTCATGACAAGTTGTTGTCGTGGGTATCGAGCTGACTGACGAGTGTACGAGGAATGGCTATGGGTCGGTCGGTGGCTGGGTACAAATGAATGTCATGGTTCTATTAGTGGAGCTATTCAGTGTGATAGAGGACATGCATATCAGATAGGGAAATGAGAGCGAGGTAGACGGCTTTGACCAACTGTAAGATATATCGGACCCTATGGCCGCTACCTAAGCTAGTGCGAATGAGGACTTATAGGAATTCTAATGGGCCGCTGCGCGATGGGCCGAGTGGTGTAGAAAACAGGTACATCGATCAGTTGGACATTCTACGGGATGTTTCTCTGTCTGCTCTCGCGGAAGTTTTGAGGCAATCGGAATGGGTCTAGGTTTTTTTGGGTCGTGGTCAATGTCAATTGAAAAAAATTCAGTGCAATAAAATTTTTGGCATTGAGATCTAGCAACGCCAATTACATTTCAATTCCAATAAAAAAGTATGGTGTATACACTCAAAAAAATGAGTTAGTAGAAAAATTAGTAAAACGTCCCAGCAAAAAAAGAGATGCCGAAGCAGTAGAAAAAGCACTACAATTGATGATCTAAATGCACTTCTTTTTTAACATTAACAGTAATGGTTTTAACATTGAGTTGTCATTAGGGTTTATGGAACTCCCGTAATTCCCGGGAATCCCGCCTTTTTTCGGATCCCGCAATCCCGGGAATTTTGTGCGGGATTTCCCGGGATTTTTTTATTCTTTTACAGAAGATTTAGCTACTATTATTGCAATTTTGGAAGCTTTATTTAAATTTAAAGCATGGTTTTTTGAAATTAATTAGATTTAAAATTAAAATTAAAAAAATAAAATTCCACTAAATACGAAAATTAAATAATTTATTTTTAAGTACCCAGTGTAGAAACGGTAATGACATATCATTATTTTTTGGAGTACCAGTAATGACACCCACTTACCTTCTGCACTATTTTAAAACATATAATAATGAGTTACTGATAATAACTTATTTTTATCATTATTTCAAATAGAAAATAATTTTTTAGATTTTTTTGAAAATTTTTTGAAATCTATTTTTGGACTCAATATTTTTTAAACACTGGTAAGGATATATGTAACCACATATTTTTTGTTTTTTTGTATGTTGGCGAGTAAGCTTACTTGTGTGCAGCAGGTCAATTATTTTTTTATCTATTAAAAATTACATGTCGATATAGCTCAGATGGTAGAGCAGTTGACTGGCAATCTGTAGACCCAGGTTCGATTCCCGCACCAGCAAATTTTATTTAAAAAAAAGAAATACAATAAAAAATATTTTTTTTTATATAATTAATTTTTTTGAAAATCTATGTTTAGACTCATTATTTTTGTCAGTACTGGTAAGCACATAGGTAACGATATATTTTTTGATTTTTCGTATGCTGGTGTGTAACGACAACTCATTATTTTTCGCGACATCGCCATATAAAGGTAATAAGAAATGTAATAACAAAAGTAACTAGTTACCATTACCAAGTATGTAGTTACATAACCACATATCTGGTAATGATTTTCTACACTGGGTAGCTGTGGCATAAAAAATGTCTATTCACGAAAACCAATTAAAGTTAAGGTACTATTTAATAATGTTGTAGTGTCTTTTTTTATAGAACGATTTAAGCGAATTTGCCTAAAAATTTGTGTAAAAAATACTTTTAAACTTTTTTATAAAAATAATTCTAGACGGATACTTTTGAAAATCTGCATAGAAAGATACAAAATATCTGGAAACAGAAATTTTTGGATTTCATATTTAGGAAATATTTTAGCAACAAATCGATCTTATTTCTGACTATAAAACTGGTCCGACTCAATTTTGCACCCATTAACAATTACAATATATTCTGAAAATTGGGATGAAGATAAAATAACCATGTCTTTCACTTTTTCTATATCAATTGGTTTAACCGTTTAAACCGCGAATTAATATTTAATTAATATAATTCTAAGAGTTTTTTAAAATTAAGACGGCCTTCCATATAAATATATTACCTAAATATTAATCGAATTGATCCAGAAAAAGCGAAAGACATGGATATTTTATATTTAGCCATCCTTTCAGAATATATTAAATGCATTTTCTCATGGGTACAACCAAAAAATTAACTTTATCGGACGGTGTTTTAACAGTAATCGAATTTTTCAAGTGCAACATATGTCGAATTTATATATTTTCTAACGAGCGGGAATTCCCGGGATCCCGGGAAATTCTGAAAAAAATCCCGCTGTCCCGGGAAATGAAAAAGTCCGGGAAAAAAAATCGTAGTTGTCATAGGACAGGAGTACTCCCACTTCAACATTTTTTCATTACTTTTTGAACGAGTGCAAAAGAAGCTCTTTTTCACCAATTAAAAGTTTAAAAAAATTCTTCGCAAAAAAAATTATATTTTTTTATTTTACAATAGTTTTTTTATTGCCGTCACCGGGTATCTAACTTGCGACCTCATGATTGCTAGTCTAGCGCTCTTCAATAAAAGTACTTATTTAACAAAAAGGTGTAAAAGGTGCACTCCAATTCAATATTGTTTTCAGTACTATTTTTACAGGTGCATAAAAAGCAGTTTCTCACCATTTTTTTATATGTATTTTAAAAATTAAAAAAATATTGAATTTAAACAAATTAATTATAAATATTAAAAAAAAAATAATAGCATTAAAACAAATTTAAAAAAAAATAAAAAAAAAATTGGTCCCGCCGGGAGTCGAACTCGTGACCCTTTGTTTGGAAATGCCAAGTGATACCAAAATCACTTTTTACGATCACTTTTAGAGCAATTACTCTTTAGAAGCAATACTTAAGTGATTTTTTGGATGTTGTTGAGAAGTAATTCTAAAAAAGCTGTGAAAATATACTAACGGATACTTTGGAAGCAATGAAAGATTTGATTTTTTGAATTTGTTCAGAATAACTTCTAAAAAAGCAGTAAAATTACACTAACGGATACTTGTGAAGTAGTGAAAGAAGTAGTGTGTAAAGCTTACTCCCAATTTTTTTTTTCTTGGGGTTAATATATGTGCTAGTTTTCAGCAATTTTTTTTTTGTTATATTTTTTCAGCACTAAACTAATTTTGAGCTATTATTTTACTAATTTATTTTTCTTTCAAAATTGTGCTGGTACACACATTGGGAAACATTTTTTGGGTTCCCTTTCGCTTTTTAAAGAAAAGGAGTTTTCTAGTAATATAAAAGCGAATTTTCAGCAAGTAAAAAAAGTAAAACTTTAGTTAAAGTATAATTCTTCTACAAATGTTTTGATTTTTTTTTAATATACTAATGTTTAGTAAAAAATCTTATCGATTTATTAAGAATTTTTTTCACATCTTTTATTGAATTTACTAATTTTTTGCTACAACTCAGCTCGCTGAACGAAATTTTTTTCTGACTTTACTGTCTGTTCTTAAGTGTATTTTTGCTACGAAATTTTTTTTCCGACTTTACTGACTGTTTTTTTTTTGAGTGTATCTATTTTCTAATATATAATTATGCGAAACTTGATTTCATAATATATGACTATATACAAATTTTTTTTTGCTCGGGAATTTTATTTTAAAAAATTTCCAGATGGTTTTCTATTGAAACACGTTCAGATTCAAAGTCTCGAAGGTTCTAATGTAAACTACATACAAAATTTAAAAAAAAAATGTTTACTGGGTTATCTTTTTCATATGCGTCACTTTGGCTACGTTTTAATCTAATGCGTGAGTCTTTGTTTTTTATTTTCAAACACAAAAAAACCCCTAAAACCACCTCAAAGAGATTGTGGAAAGGCCTCTGCAGAAGGACCATTGACGCCGCTTTACAATGGTTTTAAAGTGGAAAAAAGATGCTAACAATGAGATGCATTTACACACTGTGGAAGCGCTGGTAATTTGTTATCGCGATGATTTATGAACTGTGTTGAATATACATAACAAAAACAAAAAATCAAAAATAGTCTAGAGGAAAATATGATTTGAAAGAAAAACTTGCAGTATGATATTTTTTTTTTTTCGTTAGTGGGTGGAAACATAAATAAAACCAATAATAAGTATTACATAATATTAACTGGATAAAAGGTAACAAGAAAAAAACTAGCAATTGTTTTTTGTAAGTACATTAAAGCTTAAGGCCATTTCACTATTTGTGAGAGAAAGCCCATTGTAGATGGCGCTGCAATAGTCATAAATTTTCTATTCAAAAATATAAAATTATTTCAAATTTGATGGATTTAGCAACGACTTAAAATTACAATTTAAGATACTTTTGGAAAATAAAAGATCTCCATCGGCTTTAGGAAAAATAGAAACAACCTTAAAAACAAAGTTTACATCAATATTTGTGTAGAAATAATGTTGACCATTTAGTGAGTTTTAAATACAAACTACAGGTTTCCTTAAATAGAGTTAGTTGCTGTAAGATTTTCAAACAATGATCGCATAAGTGCGATTTAAGGCGATATTTAAAGCACGTTTCCGCATTTAAACTGTTGTTTTTTTTGCTGCTTGTTGCTGGTGCTAGTTTTCATACACTTCTTGATCAATTGTAAACCCTTTGGGAATATATTTTTTTGTGTAAAGTAGAGTTAAAACGCGTTCAATATTTTCTTCATTGTTTGGGTTTTTTTTTGCCACAGTTAAAGTAAACACTTTGCCACAATTTGTTGTTCAATAATATTTGTGTCTAATATGCTGTCAGATACCATCTTTTATATGCTGTTGTTGGCTAAAAGCAAACAGTTTAAAGTAAACTGAGCGCCTTTTAGGTATTTTTTGTTTTTGTTTTTTTTTTATGTGGGTATTGATATCTAAATATTATTTTTATTTGCCTTAGTGCTTCTTTTTGAATGGACTTGTATTAAGAATTATTATGTTTATGTTAAAAAATGGGATAATATTATTTTATTAGTTTCATGAAGAAATTGCTGTGATTAAGAATTGTTTTTTGCAAAGTAACTGAAGTGTTAAATTGAATAGTTTTCAATGAATGAGAATTCTTAAGAAAAGTGTATTAGAACTTAATATAAATGCTACGTTATGTGCAAATATGTGACTTTCTCCGAGAAAAGGGACCTAGTGTGTCAAAAACTTGGGAAAATCGATATTTTCTCATTTTTATCGATTTTCCCAAGTTTTTGACACACTAGGTTTTTTGACAGACTAGGTTCCTTTTCTCGGAGAAGGTCACATATATATACTGTACATTTAGAGGGCAGCTTACAAAATTTGAAATTGAAAATTCTGGGATGATGACATAATTATAATTAAGCCCTAAGATTAAGACAGTACAATAATCTCCGATTTACTCATGATTTGGGCTACAAAATTATTGATATTGACACCTAGGTTAGGTTGAATGGGAGTCCGCTCACTTAAAGGCCATGCCGTCCATTTGGATTCCCACTATTCCCCTTCACATGCGAACCTCGACATAAAACCACTTGAATTCCCTCAAAAGTACGAAAAACTTTCTGCCCTAAGATCTAAGTCGACGGCCTTTCAGTTCCCGATACTCACAGAAAAGATGCTAAACTACCTCCTCATCCTTTTGTAATTACCGTGTAAGCAGCGCCATCACGCAGCCATCCAGCCTATCGCGCAGTGTTCAGTGAGGTCCATATGAGCATGGTCGAACCAAAAATAATTTATATTCTTCCTGGATTAGACAACGGTCATGAGAGCCGAGATATCTTACAATGGTCATGACCGTTCAATTTTATATCATCTCCGTATCGGATCATACAGAACAACTTCAACAAAGGAAACAGTAAATCCCCATGACCAACTCAGAGTCATTAGCTAACTCATTTCCCATGATCCCAATATGTCTCGAAATTTTTCTCAGTCGGACGACGGATTTGGGCAAGAGATATAGTGCAGTCTCTCGCATATGAGTACCTCAATCCTGGCTTATTGGATTTGAAGGTCTTGTTTTATTATTATCGGCGCGGATCTATCGATTGCACTGAATATGATACACTCTTTCGGAAGTCACAGCGAGAACTGAATGTCTCCTTTATAGACTACCGACCTCTTTTCACTCCATTCTTGAACCGTCCGTGAAAATAGAGATATTAGTATCGATTCTAAATAGTTTCCGAAGCTGTGAAGCGGTAAAAATATACTCTTCACTCATTTAAAAATAATGATCACAAATGACAGGTTTTATTAGGTCGCTTCGAATAATAAAATTGGGGAAAGTTCTTTACTATACAACCTCACAAGCGCTGATTCCATGGGATTATTAATCGTTTGCGGAAATTGTTGCCTGACCAGCAGCACAAGGTTGTCAGCGATGCAGCTATCTTCTCCCCCGTCCACTGCAGTGATGCAATGATTTTATTAATAAGAAGGTCCCAAAGAGGGAAGAAGAACACTAAACACGAAATGGCGCCCAACTATTTTATTAAGTCTTAATAATGAGATGATTAATTTCTAATTTAAGATACAGTAAATTTTATGGCCGACTAAAAAATTCACCCTCACTAAATAAATTCCCAATATTTGAAAACTTAGAAAAAGCCCATACATCTACTGGCCGAATCAGAGAAAGACCGACAAAATCTATAGAGGAGTGTTGGTCGTACAAAAGAAAACGAAAGCTTCAGAAGTCCACAGAAGCGATATCTACAGCACAGCTATCGGAAGCGTTATCCATTAAGCATGCGAAAGACCAAGAAAACACAAGGTAGTGGAGACTGCGCACAATAAAGGCTAGTATTCCAAAGCCACCAAATGCTTTACCTAAACATTATCATAAGAGGCCTTAGCTTTGTTAATGGACTTGGGATTATCAAAGGAAAAATATTCTATTTTACAAAGCACCTTAAAACATCATAATGTTAATATTCCAGGATACAAAAAAGTTACATCTGCTAAAGAGGAAGCAGTGCCGGCTCAAGTAAAGGTAACTGAAGTATCGGTAGACTTGATGGACTTCAATACTTGATGGATCATACTTCGAGGCGCTTTATGCAAAGTTTTCCTTAACGGGAGGCAAAATTACTCCCAAAAATATTCACATTGATTAATAAGTGGGGTTGTGATAGATCAAACTTACAAATAAGCAATAGCTACAAATGTAACAACTATTACAGATGCAAATATGTTTATGGCTTCTCTAGCTTCTTTACGGCTGAGAAGTGAAATTTCAGAGCATTGGAAAAGTCCTCTGCCATCATCAGTTGTTTTTTTCCGTCCGTTATTATAACAAGAGGCAAAGGAGTCTTCAAAAATCATCAAAGCTACAGTAACCGATACAAAAGATCAAATTGATAACCTGAAGCCTTCTTTTATTAAAATGAAGAATGAAAAAACTATTGTTATTAAATATGAATATTTTCTTACAATAATTGATGGCAAAGTCTTAAATCACAAATACCTCATCAACTTTCAAATGTGGATTTTGTAAAAAGGCTCAGAAAGACTTTAAAAATTTGTATGATCCAACAAGTGATGAACATAACTATGAATATGGACTAGCATTAGGTGCACGGAGTTAATTTTGAAGCTGGTTCATACAATTTCGCGAGAGGAAAAAACTTTTGACGACTAAATACTATTAAGTGCGGTGTTGATTGCTACACGAATAACATTTCAATGATCACAAACTTTCTGCGGAATTTTGAGGTTATTATAACGACCAGGCAGATCTGGCCCGCCATCTCTGTTGTGCGGTCTCGGTTTTCACGGTCCATTTGAAAATAAAGACGTGGGATAGGGTCCAAAGTCTATTTAGGGGAATTGGATATTCGAGTTTTCAGGTGACTTCCAAGCGAATGAAATGTCTTTCAGGCATGCAGTGAGATATGATACCAGCAATCATTAGTAACTTCGCGGACAGTCTTAACGCTTTGAGTGGCTTGGAATCCAATACGATTAGATAAAAATGTGTAAGGATTGTATGTAATCCTTTGTGCCAAATCTGAGGTCATGCGGTGAGATTTTCATGGGTCTCATATCTTAAGGAAAGAATTAGCTGATGAAAGATCAAGTAGGGGCTCTCAGTCGGTCGGGGTTTCGCTTCAAATAGATGCCGTTATCCCTCTGGTGGAGCTCTTTGATGTGATAAGAGATGTATGGGATAGGGAGACGAGATGACGATGAACGACCTTAACTAATCCGGTTGGTTTTAGGTCATGGCTTCTATGTGGGGAAGACTAGAGAGAATTTTAATGGGCTGCCTGTTATCCGAGTGTTCTTTCTTATTATTTTGACGAGTTGTTGCTCCACCTATTTCTTTCTAAACTGAGAAATATTTTATAGAAAAATGAATATGTTTATAAATTTAAGTGCTTGTTTTGATTAATCTCTGCTGATGTTGCTGCTACTATGTTTCTTTCTCTATATCAGTTTTCTTACCACTGCATACATTTAAAAGAAATGAAACTGAACATCAAGGTTAGCATAACATCATTGATCCCAAATTTAACCACGTGTGTGGGCGTTTTCATTTCATACAATACCCCAAAAAAAAAAAAAAATAACCGCATTCAAAAGGATACACTTTCGCTAACCACAAACGCGAAATTTAAGTACATTATATCAAAGCCATACATAAAATTGATGAAATACCAAAATCATAAAAAAAACGAAATATACACAGACAAGATTTTCAGCAAGTGATCCCTAGAATGCGTTGGCGGACCCCACACTTGCAACATGTTGCTGATGTGTGAAAAACCACAATAGTGGTTTAAACAACTTGTTAATTCGATTAAATTAAGCATGATAACCACAAATAAAAATATCAAAGTCATGTTTGTTGTAATATCAGATTACTTACAACAACAACATGAATAAGATCAAATTACCAAAAGGTATAAAAGAATTTATATATCATGATGACTTGCAACAATCATTTACACCCTCAACATAAACAAACAACAGCGACGATGGATGGATAAAAGAATGGATCGATCGACACTGGCAACAACTTGTTATTGTTGTTGTTGTTGCTGTTTGTTGTTCACATGATACACTTGTCATGTGTCAAAGTAAATAACTGAAAGTGTAACCGAGTAGAGGAATTTGAAAGTGATCGTGTGCCAAGTGACATGTTGAAAAACTTTTAGTTGATTTATGATACCGAACGAAACAAATAAAAACAACGTGTGCCACATCAACAACATCATCAGAAGCAACTTAAAACCATGCTACTTTCTATACGAATGAATGGTTGAACAGTTGACAGTCGATAAACAACAGGTAGTGTATTTTTTCACGATTTCAATAAAAGGAATGAATGAAGAAACGATTGTGGATTGTGAATAGTGGATCAATGTCATTAGAACAAAAAAGAAGTTTTAAGAAACTTTACGCTTCCCAGCAAAAAAAAAATTGGAAATCATACTTCTTTCATTGCTTCAAAAGTGTCCGTTAGTATATTATTACTGTTTTTGTAGTAACTATTCTGAACAAGTTGAAAAAAGATCACTTTTTTCAATGCTTCCAAAGTATCCGTTGGTACATTTTTATAGCCTGTTTAAAAGTAATTCTAAACAACATCCAAAAAATCACTTAATTATTGTTTCGAAAGCATTATTGGTACTAAAAACTGATTTTGATACAGTTTGTTTCCAAACAGATCATCACGGGTTCGATTCCTGGTGGGATCAATATTTTTTTTTTTTTAATTTATTTATTTAAATTTTCTTTTTTAATATTTATAAATAATTTTAACAATTAGTTAAATTTTTGCATTAAAAAATACAAATTTTTTTTATAATTATTTTGTTTCAATTTAATATTTTTAATTTTTATAATTTTTAAAAATATATTGTTACGAATTTGGATTAGTCTAGTATCGAAAACTTTTGAATTTTGTAGAAGAAAATAGCCCAAGAGACGGCATTTACAAAATACGTCAATCTGGCAACGTAACACCGTCAGCATATGCTAAGGTTAAATGCCATAAATAATGTTATGTAGTGGGGCTCTGTTATAAATAACATAAGAGTTATACTCATAGAAGCACTGAACTTTGCTACTACCCAGCAAAAACTTGGTAATGACTAATAATGACAGAAACTTGGTAATTACTACATGCTCTACTTAGATCTCATATCTCCTTACCGTTTGAATTACTTTTAAAGTGATTGTAATGAGTTACCGATAATTATACCCACACATTACTATTTCACAATAGCTGAAATAAATAATACATGTTCTAAATCACTAAAAACCATAACTATGGCGTAGCCTAGTCGTTAGCGCTTTTGCCTGACAGACATAAGGTTTGCTGATCAATTCGTGTCTGTATCCATTTTTTTTTTTTTTTTTTTGGTAATTTATATTAAACATCTATTTATAGAAATATTGGTGTTCATTAAGCAGTATTTAATAACAAGTTTTGTGAAAAATAGACATATAACAGCTGCCACAGTAAATGTGTACGTTAAAGCATTCAAAATCAGAGCGATATTGTGTTTGCCTGACAACCGTGAGGTACGCTGATCAATACGTGTCAGCTTCTATTAGTTTTTAAATTTTTATACTTTTTTAAATTTATATTCAGGTAACATCAGTGTAATGAGTTTCCTCCAATGACATAACCATGTTAAAATAAGTAGTTCAGTAATTAACTAGTGAACACTTAAGATTTCATTAAGTGGGTTTGAGGTTAAGAAGCAGAATAAACATTTTTTCAAAGTTATAGACACATTATTAATTTGCAAATCAGACTAGATCTAGTTTCTGCCTTTTTTTATGGACATGCTTCATCAGTGATTTTTCATTAAATTGTATTATTGTTTATATTTTATTGTCAGATTGTCTCTATATGATAATTTACTCTCAGAAGTGATCAAACAGACATACAAACATTCTACTTTAGATTTTTTGTTTATCTTCTTATCTCATCTTTGTCGCCTTTTTCACAAATATTGCCACACTAACGTATGGTTTGTACGTACAAGTGCAGGCAATTTGTGTATATCGGAGTTCCTAAAACTCATTACATTACATGTTCTACATTTACGGCCGTTAAACTATAAAAGACCGAATGTTACGAAGAAAATGTAAGTCGTGCATTAACACTGGTATAGTAAAGTTGTACATTAACATTGTGCTGTTAAGTAAAGTACTAGATTGTTAATTGCGTAGTAGCCGTGTATGATCAGTAAATTATTAGAGTTTGTGTGAAGTGTGAAGCTAAATTAAACTAAAGAGGTTGTAAATAAAAAAGAGTATAAGCCCGTGTTGCCACTTTTTGAATAATTATTCAAAAACGGGACTGTTTACACATTCTTTGGATAATGGTATTTTTGTGTAATTTCACTTTTTACAGAAATTTTCGTAAATTTCAGAGAATTTTTTGAAAAACAAATAAAAATTTTTCGATATTTAGAAAAAATGATTTTGCCTGTAAAACATTTAGGAGGATATTTGAAAATGCAGCGAAAGAATGAAATTTGGGTTTGTTATGACTGAAAAAAAAACTAGTAATTTCCAAAGTTGTGAACAATTAGGTGCACCTTGAAGAATCTGCTAAAGCCTTTTCTCTTAAACCCCAGCTTTGTACGCAGAGGAAAAATGGGTTAAATTCGAAATTTGAGTAGCAATTTGTCGAATTTGGAGGGTTCCGGGGAAGGAATATGTAGCAACTGCAGAATATTTTTCTCACAAAACGCATCTGAATAAAAAAGCCCTTTACAATACTTACATACCTATTATATTTATTCAGAAAGAAGCTTTTATTGTGGACAAAAAGACTATATATAACCTTTTTGCCAAAAAAATAAACTTTCAACTTATAAAGCAGGCCATTTAAGCCTGAAAAGGTTATTGCGTTGAAATTCTCTTTTGTTAATAGAACTATTTGTTGCAAATATAATCTAAATATTTTAGAAAAATTGGCCTTGATTGGTTTTGCAGAAGGACCAAACTTTTAAATTTTTCACATGTTCGAGTCGAATGGCACAGCTCAGTGTGTGTCTGTGTCTGCCCGTCAAAAGTTAGGCTCGGAATTGCCCTGGGGGTACTATGTTATTCGATTCGAAAAGGAGATGCTTTCGAACAGAATTTTGAGATTGAAAATTAAGTAATAAAAAACAGTATTTAGTTAGCGAAAATGTTGAAAACGTTTAGGCAGTGGTCTAATAAAAGTGAAAAGTCGAGAAAGTAGAACTTTCAAGAACGGATAACTCTTTACAAGTTTTAAAATTTCCTTCTGCCGCACTATGCGCAAGAGAGTTGGGCCAAAGGATTTTTTTTTATATATAAAATAACCATTATTTTAAAATAATATAAAACTCTTTTTTTTGTGTAATTTCATACGGTTTTGGATAATTTTTGACCTAAAACTGTATAAGTTTTTGCTTTACTGGTGGCAACACTGATATAAGCTCAATATTCAAACCTAAGTGTAGGTGTGTGTTGTTATTTTAATTATAAGAGAGCACCAAACTGGTTTATCTAAGGGTGATAAACGAACGTTTTTATAATTTAAAACGTAACAATTGGTGTCAGCGTTGGGACTGGTTATTTTTATTGTTTTGTTTAAAGGAAATAAACCAACGTTTTTAAAAGGTAAAAACATAACAATATAAAACGAGCAGTGTTGCCATTTTAGTGCTTTTCGGGTATTTTTTGGTGCTTTTTTACTTCCCGTACCCGGTGACTTTTTACAAATACCCGTTTAAAAAAAGCGGGTATTTACGGTGCTTTTTCATATTTCAAGCAGTGCTTTTAGTGCTTTTTGTACAGTTTATATTTTTGGTATTTGTTCTAGTTTTTTAAAATTTTTCTTGAATTTTCGGTCAAAATTTAAAAAATAAAACGAACTATACAATATTGCACAATGTTTGTAGTCCAATTTTAAATAGTAACTTCGTTACATTTAAATTTTGAAATATTAGTTTGGGGCTTTTTTACCCCTTTTTTGGGTATTTTTTGAACCTTTTTTACACGATTTTTCAAAGTTAAAATTTGTTTTTAAATTCTTGATTTACATTTTTCAAAAAATTGATATCGTGCTTTTTTACCCCATTTTCGGTAAATTTTTACCCTTTTTACCCGTTTTCATAATGCCACGGTGCTTTCCTGCCTTCAAGAGTTGGCAACACTGAAAACGAGTAAAAAGTTAAAGTCGGGCATGCCTACACCAGTTTGGTTAAAAGTCAACTAATGTTAGGAACCGAAATTCGAATGGGTTAAAAAGGACTTGTGTCAAAATATGTCCATAAAATAATAAAAATTAGAATACCTGTAAGAAAGTTCTATTTTATCTAATGTTAGGTGTATTTGAGAGAAAATCGGAAATATAATCCAAATAGGCGATAGGTCCAAATATGGACTGATCCTATCAAGAATCAATAGGCTTTATCTTTGGGCACATGTGAGTCACCGTAGACAATTTTATTAAATTGTTGACCTGTAGCGTGAGAAAAAGACAATTTTTGGGGGCTCTTTATATGGGCACTAGGTCCAAACACAGACTGATTCTAAATAAAATCAATAGGCTTTTTCCAGAAGTGTAATTCAGTGACCAAATTTCAATAAAATATATTCGTATTTGCGACCTGTATCGCACGAAAAATTCATTTTTGGATGCCCTTTTGATTTTGCTTCACATCGGTCCATATTTAAATGGACAGATTTAAACCAAAATCAATAGGCTTCGTCTTTCGGCTGACATAGGTCGGTGTACAAAATGTTTTCAAAATAAATTAATATTTGCGACCTGTAGCGTGCGAACATGCCCATATTTGGGGGGCCTTTATACGGGCACTAGGTCCAAACGTGTACCGATTCTAAATAAATCAATAATCTTTGTCCGTGAGTTCATGTAAATCAGTGTACAAAATATAATTATTATTTAATTATAAATATCATCGTATTTGCGACCTGTAGCGTGCGAACAAGTCAATTTTGAGAGGACCTTTAAATGGGAAATAAGTCTAAACATTAGACCCTCAATGTTGTTAAAATTGAAACTGAATTTTAACAATTATTTTTATCACTTAAAATTTGGTGATATTTTTATTTGTGTACTGCTTTGGCACCTCTTTTTTTTTTTTGCTGGGTTCTTGTGTTATTCTCTTTAACTTGTTGGATGACATTTTTTTCGTATTCCTCAGCCAAAGTGTTTGTTCACATTATGTCAACCTTAACTAAAGTGTATCTTCGTTGAAGACATTTTTGGAAGACAAAAAAGAAAGAAATATTGAATTACAGTAGCACTTACAATCAGTCAGTCACTTTTTCACTCTGCTTCTGCTTAACTTGTTTCCCCAGACACTGAATAACGTAAACGCGTTTAACATTTAGCCGAACAGAAAACAAACCACTCCACATCACTCCATACGGCTACTTTGTCGTGATTATAGTTATTTTTGCAGCTGATGATTTTTGTTTGGTGATCGGTAGTTTCTTGGATGCTTATGATGACTAAACATTTAGTTATGGTCTTTTGTTATGCGGCAACGGAGTGTGTGAGACTCATTGCATTTTCACATTTGCTGCGCCACTTTAGTAGCCCAGTAGTTAATCATTATTATTTAAGACTATTAGGAAGTAAAAATATCGCTGACATTCTGTTTGTATGCTCCTTGTAGTGTGTTGTAACGACAACAATGATGATGATCAATCAGTAAGTTGGAAAAAAACAATTTTTTTTCAGATTTTGCTACTTTATGTTAGGGATTTTTATTTATATTTTTATTCAGGTCATTTAGCTGGAAAATTATTACACAAAATAATATCGATAAAAATCGGTAAACTGTATGTGTGGTAGAAAGTATATAAATTTGCATATCAGCATTATTTTTGATTGAAATTAAATTATATGTTTAAATATTAATAATGTTTACTTAAAGTGAAAATAAGTAGTATTTACATAAATTATTAAAAATATTTGTAACGCTTTAAGCATCTTTTGGCGACAACTTTGTATTTTTCTCAAGAAAATTATATTCAGTTGGGAGACTAATTACAGTTTTGTGACAAATTTAATGAGTATAAATAAAATCTTCTAGAGATTTTTTCTTATGCATTAAACACATAGACGACTGCAGCTACACGACTACAGCCTGTTAAAAATAAAATACACACGTTTATATGAAAACGATTATTTTGACACCAACACAGCTACACGGCTACACGACAACTTTTGCCGCTGTAGTCAACTTAGGATAATTTCTATTTTTGTTGGCTACAAAAAAAATTAGTGTTGACAATATAACAAAATATGTAAAACAGGATAATTTTTCCCGCTAGAGACGAAATAAAATCGCTAGTTCTGACTAGAAAATCACCGATATGGGAACACTGAAGAAACAGCTGTTTATATTTTACAATTGTTTGAAAGTTTCATTAATTTATTTTTGGAAATAATTTTATTGTGGTGTTTTGTAAAACAAAATGGATCTTACAAAATTAACAAAATATTCCTCAGCCATTATTTTAGAAGCACAAACCAAAAAATATTAATATTTATCAAAACGTCAAATATTTAGGATCATCTGTTTACTATGTTGCTGTCGTTTTCAATAAAATTAAGTAGCTGACTACACGACTACAATTGCAGCCAGCAGCATTTGTAGTCGTGTAGTCGTGTAGCCGCAGTCGTCTATGTGTTTCATGCATTACTCACCATTTATTGCTGTTGTGTGTGTGTTGCTTGTGAAAACAAATGTAAACGTTTTTTTATATAGAAAAAATTTCATTGCAACATATTAACTAAAAATTGTTGCTATCAACACGAACTTTCATTGTATTATTTTCTATTAAAATTTAATATTTTTTATTTTAATTATTTGTTCGTTAAAATGCTGAATATTTTGAAAAATATGTTGAAATATTATTAAAAAATATGAAAAAAGTGAATTAAGAGAGTTATATGTTACACTCAATGTTTTAATTTGCTTTGCCCGGATTCACGAAGAAATAAAAATAACAAAGGTTGAGAGCAGAAGAGAGGTATAGAAGGCCACTGACAAAATTTAACTTTCGTCACTTTTACGTTTTTTGTTTTGACTTGTGAAAATTTGCCAGATGGCGATTTTTTATTAATACATATTGCAAAAAATTGCGATAGGTCCAAATATGGACTGATCCTAAATTTTGAAAATTTTTTCAATTTTGGCGATTTTTCAAATATTTAACGATTTTTGACGATGTTTCAAATTTTTACTATTTTTTTTAAATTTTGGCGATGTTTTCGAATTTTTGACGATTTTTAAAATTTTGACGATTTTTTCCAATAATTTCCAATTTTTGTGATTTTTTTCAATTTTGTAAATTTTTTTCAAATTTTGACAATTTCCAACCCTGATTTCAGTGAATTTTCTGCATTTTTACGTTCCTCGAAAAGTTTATCTGTCAATGGTAATTATTTTTTTTAATTGATACATTATCAATGGTAATGAAATTAAAAACCATTGTCATTATTCAATGAAATCAAATTCCAAAATCATTAACATTAATTTGAAACAATGGTAACGAAAATAATTTCATTACCATTTATATCAATCAATGTTAATGAAATCGTCAATTAATTAGTCCACCTAATTCATTAGTCCCAAGTATGATATATATAAACTATAAATTATCCTGTAAAAATGATTTTTATATAATCATTTATGATTTTATACACTTATATCTCGTCGAGTATTGTGAAATGTATATTTTTATATAACTATATCAAAAGATATTTAATTATATAAAGTCATATTAACCAAATCCAGCATTTCCGGGATCAAATCATATATGGGTTAATATAATTACGTATAAAAATATATTATTAGATCCGAACATTGGTGGATCTGGGTAATATGATTTAATATAACTAAATATATTTTGATATAGAGTTAGATATATGTAGATGATAGAGCATTGTGAATCCAGTTTAACTGAAAAAATGTTTGATATAAATAATTTTGTATTTTCTCTTAAATTAACTGATTTTTCTGTTTTTTCTTCTACAGACTCATTATTTTGAGTGTACTCCAATCAACACCTAAGGAAATTGTTATTTTACGAAGTTTTTAAAGAATGTACAGGCCTATAAGATAACAAATATTTCTTAAAAAATTTGCACACAATGTAAAGTATTATTAACTATATTTATAATACATGAAAAATTATGTACTTTTAGCACCTGTTGGTTGTTATTAGTTGTATCATTCTGACTCTTTATTTCTTCGTTTTCTTACAAAAAGAAAACACAAAAGAAACTAATTGTTCGAGAAAATCCAATTATCCTCTTATCTACTTACAAAAATCATTTAAATGCATATCGGCAAGTGTCTGGTTAATACGGAGTACTTGCATAAATATTAGTTATGTTCATCAACTTACCTTTCCCAGACTGATGCAGACAGTAATGCAAAAGGGTGGAACTCACAAGCAGCTTAACATACCATAATATGGATGTACTTGAACATCCTTAAGTATTTTCGAACAAAAAGAAATAATTACAAGAAAAATTGCAAAATAATTTCCATATGTTTTTCCATAAAACCTATTTAACATAGAAAATATTCAATACAATTAACCGCAGGCTTAAAAAAAATAAAAAACAAAGACTGATCTTTTGTGTGCTTTGGCATAAAGTGTCATGTTGGGAAAATGGCAAGAAATAGTTGATGACATGTTTCATATTCATATGTTTTCAAAACAGAATGACAGTTGGTTGGTTGGTTGCTGTGTTAATAAACTTTATAAGAAAAGAACATCATTAAAGATCTAGAATATAATGTAAGGTAAACGAAAGGACAGAAAGGGAATCATGGATAGACATAATAGTTAGCAGTGTTGCCATTTCAGTGCTTTTCGGGTATTTTTGGTGCTTTTTTCCTTCCCGTACCCGGTGATTTTTTACAAATACCCGTTTAAAAAAAGCGGGTATTTACGGTGCTTTTTCATATTTCAAGCAGTGCTTTTAGTGCTTTTTGTACAGTTTATATTTTTGGTGTTTGTTCTCGTTTTTTAAAATTTTTTTGAATTTTCTGTCAAAATTTAAAAAATAAAACGAACTATACAAGAAATACATTATTGCACAATGTTTGTAGTACAATTTTAAATAGTAACTTCGTTACATTTAAACTTCGAAATATTTTGAAATATTAGTTTGGTGCTTTTTTACCCCTTTTTTTGTTATTTTTTTGAACCTTTTTTACACGATTTTTCAAAGTTAAAATTTGTTTTTAAATTCTTGATTTAAATTTTTCAAAAAATTTATATCGTGCTTTTTTACCCCATTTTCGGTAAATTTTTACCCTTTTTACCCGTTTTCATAATGCTCACGGTGCTTTCCTGCCTTCAAGAGTTGGCAACACTGATAGACAGACATCATGAATATTAACATTGGCATGTGAAACTATTCTTAACTTTGTACATATATGGTAAAAGACGAAAAAAGTGAAATCATTTTATATACTAAGGACTTCTTATACACTCAGAAAAAAAAATTTGAAATTAAGCAGAAACAACATTAAATCAAATAGAAACAGCTTTTGTTGGAAAATCGTCATTTTTAGTGTGAACAATTTTCAAAATTGTGTTTTTCTAAATGAGAAATCGTCAAGAAATCTTCAATCCGAAAACTCCTTATATTTCAATGAAATAAGGGAAGAGTTTACTTAAAAAGCATTTTATATTACTTTATTTGTAGCCGTTTCACATTTTTGCCCAGCAAAATCTTTCATTACCAAATAAGTGGTTATATAATGAAACTAAAATTTTTTACTACTTATAATTCGGCGTCAGTACTAATTATTTTCGTTAGGCGAGCCGTTTTTATAAGCAGTCTAGCTTACGCGCGACTAATTATTTATTTATAAAGATAATGTGAATTTGGTAACTACTTATTTTTTAACCACTAGTAAGTATATGAGTAAGTCATATTATTTGACAACTTTTAACCACTTATTTTTTAACTGCGTATAAGCACACGAATAACTACTTATTTTGGTAACTACTTATTTTATATACTTTTGTAATGCAGCGGGTAAGCAGGTGCACAAATTTTGTGCGTTTTTTCAATCAGCGAATATAAACAACTACATACAAAAACGACCTTGTCGAACAAAAATAATAAGTTTTGACAAATTATGTATAAGCAGTAGACCCTAATTCTACTGCTTATTATTTAGATATTAGTAATGAGCTCCCATTACTGAGATTTTGCTGGGTGTGTATTTTAAAAATGTGTCCAAACAATTAGTCCTTTATTACTGGCTTCTATCAGTAAGGTAATGTGGGGTAAAGTGGAAATCTTATCCTACTTCAAAATGTACCAACAATATATGTATTAGGGTGGGCCGATTTGCAAAAAATTTTTCGATATTGTGCCATCGATTTTGGCATGAGGAAAAAAAAGTTCCACTACGACATATCAAAAAAATCATTTTCGAGGCGCCCAAATTTCGACAAAAACTCGTCTAAAAACCCAAAAAACATTTTTTTTAGAAAAAATGATATCGCCATCGTTTTAAGCGTACAATTTTACCTTAGAGAGGATATATTTAAAAACTTTGAAATCGGTGAATTTTTTTTAACATAGCTACTAAAAAAAAACTTAAAAATTAACGCGTAAAAAACAATCGATTTTTCGACAAAAATTCGTCCAAAACCTCAAGAAAAACATTTTTTTTGGAAAAACTGCTATCGCCATCGTTTTTAGCGTACAATTTCACCTTGGAAAGATAATATTTAAAAAAATTAAATCAGCCGATTTTTTTTTTATTATCTACTAAAAAAACCTTAAAAATAGTTGAGAAAAAGTCAAAAAATTGAAATTTGGGCGCCTCGAAAATGATTTTTTTCATATGACATAGTGTAACTTTTTTTCTTCATGCCAAAAGCTATCGAAAAATCGATGGCACAATGTCTATTGCTAAATCGACCCACCCTTATATGTATGTTTGGCTTATTTTGAGGGTGCTGGCCTCTCTATTGTAACGGAATACAATTAATTTAAGTTTTTGAGGGATTTTTAGAAATGCTCTCCTACTAATTACCCGGAATTGAAACAATAATTTCCATGACAAATTGTTTAACCCATTTACGGCCAAATGAAATCTGGCGGAGAGAATTAAAAAAAAATATATTTCTATAAGAGGCAGAGATGTCAAATAGGAAAGAGTGAAATCAGAATTGATAAAAATTTAAAGATAGCTTTGGTAATAGGCCAAGAGCGAAAAGAGAAAAACAGCACCGCCGCACGAACCTTTTACAAAATCGGTATCGGAAAACTTGAATCAATAGATTTAATTAAAGCCTGAATAAATAATAAACACTTCTAAAAAATCTCATAACACTTTTATTAAAAATTTCAACAATTAAAATTTTGCTTCATGAAAAATTTTGCAAAGATTTCCTATTTTTGAATTACTGTAAAATGAGGTTAATTTAAATTGCATAAAAATCTTTAGATCAGAAAAAACTTTCGTGTTTTGAATTTTAAATTTAGTTGGCTATCAGAAAATTATTTTACTTAAATTATAGGATCAATAGTTTCAGAAAAAATCGTAAAAACTGAGGTGTAATCATATGAGTACGGCGGCGGTAAATGGGTTAACATTAATGTTTCATTCGGTTTAACATATTTAAATATTGTTCAAGGAAAAAATTGAATTAGTAGAATTTAAAATTATCAACGAGTCTGTCTACAATTCTCATCAAAAATTAATTTGAAATCCTTTTAATGTTTCTTGTTTTTTTAGTAAAACTTAATTTTTTTTTAACAATAAACTACAAAAATTATTTCATTTGGAAAAAATCGTCATATTTCATACATGAAATTTTACAAAATCGTCAATCGTCAGTTCCTCAAATTTCACTTCAAAAATCGTTAAAATGGAGACAAATCGTCAAAGTTGGCAGCGCTGATTTCATTCTTCTTTAAAGTCCTTCATGTTCATTAGAGCGTACCACCTTACAGGCAAAAAAAAGTGCGCCGTACACCCTCCAATATGAAGTATTTTTGCAAGGAGGTTTAAAAAAAAAAATTTTTTTTGCTGAACGTAGGGGTCGCCATTTTACATTTTTCGTTATACCTTTGGCATTTATAGTCGGATCTTAAAGTTTGATACATCGATGTTTTTCTCTCGAGGAGATCAGAGTTTTGTTCTAAGGGCCATTGATCTCAAGTATCCCGTTCTAGTAGTTACCCACCAGATCTCAGTTGCTACGACCCTAATGTACCAACGTAATGTCAGAAAATTAAAGCTCCCAAAAAATCATTAAACTTTTGCTAAGGAAGTTTTTCGATAAACCCAGTAGAATTTTTTTTATTTTTTGGTTGCCGAACGTAGTGGTCGCCTTTTTAAATTTTTTTTCATTGGATTTTACTTTTATAGCAAAACACTGGTCTCCTCGAGGCAAAAATTTGATATATCACACTTTAAAATCTGACTTTAAATGCCGAAGCTATAGCGAAAAATTAAAAAAGGCGACCTCAACGTTCGGCAAAAAAAAATTGTTTTGAAATTGCCTTGCAAAAATATTTCTCCGAAATTGGCTTGTTCGCACGCTACAGATATATAAATTAAATTTGATACGCTGACTCACATCGGTCCAAGAACAAAGCGAATTGATTCTAAATAGGATCGGTCCGTATTTGGACCTAAGGCACATATGATATTTCCCGTTTTCTCCTAAATACACCTAACATTATAAAATTTCCCACCATTTTATATTTTTTTTTTTTTTATAATTTTATAGACAAATTAGTTGGCTTTCGGCATGTCGGCATGCTTGACCTTATCTCTTTTACTCATTTTTCTCTAAATTTTAGATTTCCAGCTTTTCTTAAATTTCATTTAATTATAAATAACACATTATAAAATATTAGTACATTTACCACGCCCACTTTTTAAACCATTTGAAAATATTAAAAAAGTTGTTCCATATGTTATTTGTTATTATACAATACAAGACAATAAATAATGTAAATAGCGGGGCAGCTCTAATGGAAAACCTCATATGAATGTTACAATCAGTTACAGCAGCAACATCAGCAGTCGCATACTTCGTAATTGTGTTGCGTGCAACAATTTTTCGAGAAAAAAAATAAATAAAAATGAAGAACCTACTGTTTTTCTCTAAAGGTTTACCTGTTAGCATATGGTTACAAAATAAATGCTCTCTAAGAAACACTACACTGTAAAAAGAGTTTATAATTTTAGAGAAATTTCCAAAAAAAAAAAAAAACAAGTATTTAATCGGATTTAAATTACAATTTGCCTACGCATTTTAAAAATGTTCATGATCTTGAATCGTACGAAGGACAGCTTACATGAACTTTAAATTTTTTAAATTTTGTACATTTATAATTTTGTATTTGAAAATTTGTTCTACACACTCACAATATTTTGTCGTTAAAAACAACCTAAAATACATATTAACACAGCTGCAAAAAATACTAGTTCAGAACCAGTTATGTACTAGTTTATTTAAACCAGGCAACTAGTACGAGTTCTACCGCCTCTCCATACAAACAACTGTAGAATTTAACATGGAGATGTCATAGGGATGGGGGCAATTGTCGCCAAACTCCCACTTTGGTACTAGTTGTATAACTAGTTTGAAAATTACAATTTAAGGACGAAAAATAGGGAGCGAAACTGGTGCTAATGTGACAATCGCGGAACTAGTTCCGAAGTGACTTTTTGGAAATAGTACTGTACCAGTTGGTTGTATCTGAATTATATAGATAAAAAACAGAGGTTTTTCCTTTGATAAAACGCAGATTAGACCGATAGTTTCCTCTAACTGAGATAATTATATCCATTTACCAAATGAAATTTCAAATATTTTGTGTTTATGATTTCTAATGACAATAAAACATTTTAGTGTTTATTTGCAAACTCAGAATGTATCACGTATTACAAACAAAGGTAGTATTTCAAAACTCGTATTTAAATTCAATCTTTTGAAATCTCTGCACAGTTTCAATGAAACTATTAGGTATACAAATTCTTAAAGATTATTGTTTTTGGAAGAAAAACAAGAAGCTGTACTGGTTCTTATAAGAAATTTACTAAACTAGTTCTGGATTGACTCTTTGGCACCAGTACTGTACCAGTCGATTTACACCTCAATTCAATTCACAATAAAAAAATTTAAGTGTTTATTTACGAACTCTGATTTTTTAATTAAATATAAATGCAAAAAAAATAATTTCAAATCTCATATTTTAATTCAGGTAATTTTTTTAAACAGTCTCTACATAGATCGTATTTAACTAGTACACAACTGGTTCAAAATGATTATTTTGAGAACTAGTTATGTAATTACTAGATAAGAAACTAGTATATTTTAGAACTAGTTCGACCATTTGCTACTGGGAAATTAATTGAAAACACAATTAAAAAGAGGACTACTGATTTTGCATTATATTCAAACCATTTGCTATCTATTTTCAAACATTGTTTAAACAATCCATAAAAGGAATAAAAATAATTGAAAAGCCCGTTAAAATAATCTTCAATTTTTAACCGACAAAACGTTAGAAAAAAACGATTTTGTGGTTTGTTTTTTCATATTTGAAAGTTTTTTTTTATTTGCATTTTCAAAACACTACACACGTTCATATTTTTATTGGCTATGCTTGGGTGCATGAGTAAAGAATTTCTTGTAATTTGAGGAGTCAATTGCCCTCCAAGGACCTATCCCGTGACCGGTCAACCGAAGGCATATTACTAAATTAGTACAAATATGAACCAAAGAGAATGAATTAATTTTCTAAGTATTTTCTGATTCGTTACTTTCACTGTTGCTTTTAAAAAACTTGACCGATACCGCAATAAAAAACAAAATTCGCGGCATATTTTTTAAAATATTTTTTTATTTATTTTACTCTTTTATTTATTTTGAACTTTATTTTTTTACGATTGGCTTATTTTAGCTTTTATTTTAAATTTTTATAATTTTTTGCTAAAAATGTTAAGTTTTGTATTTTCAACGTTTTTTAATGTTAAAGCTGTTTTAGTTTTAACAATTAGTATTTCATTTAATTTTCTTTTTAACTTAAGGGCAATTTTTTAAATGTTTATTTATATTATCATAGTTTTTGAGGTAATTTTCTAATTTTTAATTGATTTTTTAATTTATTTATGGCCAACGCAAAAAACGAGTCAACTGCCATTAAAGGACCTATCCCGTGACCGGCCAATCGGGGGCATACTGAAGGCACTTCCACTATATTTGTGTGTGTGTTAGTGTTGTTTTCTTTTCTATTTTTTTCTTTTCCATTTTTTTTATTTGCTTGTTGTGTTTGTTTTTTTCTTTTTCTTTTTTATTTGAACAGAAATGAAAAATATATAACTTTACCATCAGCCAATCATCACGCATAAGCAACATTAGCTCAGATGGTAGAGCGTTTGCCTTACAAGCAGGAGGTTGTGTTAGCCCTACTCCAACGCGAAGTAGATTATTTTTCATTCTTAATTTTTTATTAGTTTGTTTGAAAAGCTATTTTTAGACACACCACCTTACTGTCACAAGGTGTCTAAACTGTGGCAATTGGTCATTTCCAATGACAACGCCATGTTAAAGTGATATGTCTCTTTCAAACAAAAATACCGATCAAGGACCGGTCTCCGCCCCCTTGGGACCTATCCTGCATGTCATCTGGGACCGGGACCTTACCCCGTAGAGTATTTAAACAAAAAATAAAAAGGAAAATATTTAAAATTTTTTGTTTTAAAACAGAAAACCACGAAATTATTTAAATTATTTTTTCTAAAAATAGAAAATTAAAAATATCAAACCCCACAGACGGTACGTATTTTTTTGTAGTTTGTTTTTTATTGACTTATACAAAAAGTTAAACAATATGTTTCCATGTATTTTAATTGATGCTTCGATTGAAAACAAACTTTACCCATAACTTTTCAAATAAAACTCATTTGGTTATGAAAAAATATATTGTGATAGTCGATAGGAAATTCTCATAAATTACATACGTATTAATTATTTTCAGTGTAACATTTTATGTAATCAATTGTTGGCTGCATATGCATATTTTCAAACCATATAGTGCAAAATAGTTTAATGATATTTAACTTTAAATACAAAAACAACACAATTTTCATTAAAAAAAAACTAAAAATCGAACCAATCATTGAGTTTTTATATATTTTTCAAACAGCGCTCCATGCACTGAATATGGTTTTGACATTTTCAATGATAAGTCAATGTCACTACTACTGGTTCCCTTTCAATTAATCCTTGCAGTTTATTTTAAAGCATTTGCAGCAAAAGTAAAAATTCTCTTTACAATTCATGGTTATTGTCAGTTATTTTAAAAAGTTAAATTCTTTGTTTGCAAAAATCATTTATTTGCTTAAACAATTTATTTAATTTTGTTTGTTCTGATATGTATATTGATTGCTGACATTTGCTTATTACTTTTAAGACTTAATGCTTGCAACATATTGGTGCAAAACATTAGTTAAACAAGTGCAGCTGCATAATTCTTAAATAACAATATCATATAAAAACGTTATCAAAAATGTCAATTACAGTATTTGGTATTTTAATACCTGAAACCTTAGAGATAAATCACAACCAGTGGTGGATGCAGGATTTGCTCAAGGGAGGTGCTAAGCATTTTGAATGCCTTTTGCGATTGTCCTATCTACAGATATTTTATGAACTAGAAGAGGAAGTTTTAATACATGTTTTAGCAAAAGCTTGCCAAGTTGTTCCAAAGATTACTAAGAAAAGGGTTCGGGAAAAGTTCTTTAAATTTAAAAACCACAAATACGTGTCCGCTTAAATTAAATAGGTTCTAAATAGAGCAAGGAATTTCATGCACTTAAAAAACGATAATAAGTTTCTAAAAAATGCAGATAAAAAGAAAAATATGCATTAAAAATATGAAAAATATGCACTTAAAGCTTGTATTTTTGCAAAGATAACTCACTTAAAAACATAATTTTGACAAGAAAATGTTACCAACTCGCTATACTAATGCAATATTTAAAAATTTTAAGCATTTTCGGTGCGGGAGGTTTTTTACCAAATTGATTTAAAAAAACTGTTTTTATTATCAGGACTATATTATTTATTAGATTTTGCATTGGGGAGCTTCCACTCCAAAAAAGTTATACCCCTAGTGTACACTAGAGCGTACCACCTTACAGGCAAAAAAAAAAAAAAAAAAGTGCGCCGTACACCCTCCAATATGAAGTATTTTAGCAAGGAGGTTACAAAAAAAATTTTATTATTTTTTTGCCGAACGTAGGGGTCGCCATTTTACATTTTTCGTTATATCTTTGGCATTTACAGTCGGATCTCAAAGTATGACACATCGATGTTTTTCCTTCGAGGAGACCAGTATTTTGCTCTAAGGGCATTTTGAGCTCAAGTATCCCGCTCTAGTAGTTACCCACCAGATCTCAGTTGCTACCACCCAAATATACCACCCTAATGTCAGAAAATTAAAGCTCGCAAAAAATCATTAAACTTTTGCTAAGGAAGTTTTTCGCTAAACCCAGTATAAATTTTTTTCATATATTGGTTGCCGAACGTAAGGGTCGGCTTTTTGAATTTTTTTTAATTGGATTTTTACCCCCATAGCAAAACACTGGTCTCCTCGAGGCAAAAAAATCGATATATCACACTTTAAAATCCGATTTTAAATGCCAAAGCTATAACAAAAAATTAAAAAAGGCGACCCCTACGTTCGGCAAAAAAAAAAAAATTTTTTTTTGAAATCGCCTTCCAAAAATACTTCTTATTAGTGTACACTAGACCGTACCTCAAAAAAAAAGTTCGCCGTACACCCTCCAATATGACGTATTTTTGGAAGGCGATTTAAAAAAAAAAATTTTAATTTTTTTGCCGACCGTAGGGGTCGCCTTTTTAAATTTTTCGTTATAGCTTCGGCATTTAAAATCGGATTTTAAAGTGTGATATATCAATTTTTTTGCCTCGAGGAGACCAGTGTTTTGCTATAAAGAAAAAATCCAATTAAAAAAAATTTAAAAAGGCGACCCCTACGTTCAGCAACCAATATATAAAAAAAAATTCTACTGGGTTTAGCGGAAAACTCGCTTAGCAAAAGTTTAATGATTTTTTGCGAGCTTTAATTTTCTGACATTAGGGTTGTACATTAGGGTGGCAGCAACTGAGATCTGGTGGGTAACTACTAGAACGGGATACTTGAGGTCAAAATGTCCTTAGAGCAAAACACTGGTCTCCTCGAGAGAAAAACATCGATGTATCATACTTTAAGATCCGACTGTAAATACCAAAGATATAACGAAAAATGTAAAATGGCGACCCCTACGTTCGGCAAAAAAAATTAAAAAAATACTTTTTTGAAACCTCCTTGCAAAAATACTTCATATTGGAGGGTGTACGGCGAACTTTTTTTTTTTTTTTGCCTGTAAGGTGGTACGCTCTAGTGTACACCCTGGTATCGATGTAGTTGAAATTTTACTCAAATCTCTTAAAAGCTATTTAAAACCAAAAATTAAACTAAATCGAAAATCTGAATATTTTGATTTTTTTCCAACTTGTTTTTTATTTTTCAGTTTTTGCAATTCAGGCAATTTAATTATTTGAAATTTGAAAAAAATCGTTTTAGTTCTGACTATAAATCTGGAAATTCAACAAATGCAAGTTTAACTTTCAGTAAATAGTGAAATATATACAGAAGATGACCGTTAAAGTGAACAAAAAAAGTTGATATTAGTCCACTTAAGTCTTTTCTTGTTATTTTCCTTATCAAAAATAGGCTGCTTCTATTACAAGCATTTTTTTGACTTTTGCCTAAATTAAATCAAAATTTCAATAAAACAACAAGCAAAAAATTTAAGTCGGGCATAACAACTATATGATACCCTATAGAAGCGGATCAAAGTATCATAAAGAAATTTCAATTAACCGTGCAATAAATATTGGGAAATTGTAATAAAGAGGAAATAAAATTGGATCAAAGTCAAGTAACGTTGCCCAACGAAAAAAGAGATGCCGAAACAGTAGAAAAAGCAGTACAATTGATGATCTAGATGTACTTCTTTTTGAACATGAACACTACTGATTTTAACATTGAGTTGTCATAGGAGAGGAGTACTCCGACTTTAACATTTTTTCAGTACTTTTTGAACGAGTGCAAACAAAGCTCTTTTTCACCAATTAAAAGTTAAAAAAAAATTCTTCACAAAAAAAAATTATATTTTTTTTATTTTACAAAAGTTTTTTTATTGCCGCCACTGGGTATCGAAATTGCGACCTCACGATTGCTAGTCGCTGAGCTCTACCGCTGAGCTATTCTTTGATATGAAAGTTGACTGGCATAAAAACACCACTTAGTTAATGCGAGATATTGTTCCTCATTCTCTTCAATAAAAGTACTTATTAAACAAGTGTTAAAGGTGCACTCCAATTCAATATTGGTTTCAGTACTATTTTCACAGGTACATAAAAATCAATTTCTTACCATTTTTTTATATATTCTTATTTTTAAAAATTAAAAAAATATTGAATTTAAACAAATTAATTATAAATATTAAAAAAAAATTAATAGAATAAAAAAAAATAAAAAAATAAAAATATTGGTCCCGCCGGGAACCGAACCCGGGGCCCTGTGTTTGAATATGCCAAATGATACCAAAATCACTTTTTACGATCAATTTTAGATCAATTACTCTTTAGAAGCAATACTTGAGTGATTTTTTGGATGTGGTTCAGAAGTAATACTAAAAAAGCTGTAAAAATGTAATAACGGATACTTGGGAAGCAAGAAAGAAGTGATTTTTTGAAGTTGTTCAAAAGTAATTCTAAAAAACTGTCAAAATGTAATAACGGATACTTGGGAAGCAATGAAAGAAGTGATTTTTTGAAGTTGTTCAGAATAACTTCTAAAAAAGCAGTAAAAATACACTAACGGATACTTGTGAAGCATGAAAAGAAGTAGTTTGTAAAGCACTACTTGCAATTTTTTTGCTGGGTGGTAGTAGCAAACATCAGCACAAAGTCAGTATACCCTATACAACATACATAGTATTGGGCAAAATTCTAGAAACACGCTTTTTAAAAGTTAAAATCTCGATTTCTCCGACACTGCAAAGAATCAAATTTCCGGGCAATCTGCATTGGTATGTTTCATAAATATCGGCTCGGCAGTTATCGTGATAAAGAAATAACTGCCGTGAATTTTTAAATTTTTTTTGGCCTTGAAAATTCAGACATGAAACGTTCAGCATTCCTGTCGGGTCAGGCAAAAGTTATACCATCAGACCATTATATTTCCGAATTAGGACAATTTATTATCAAAGAACGAAAAACGCTTCAAAAAAACCGGGAGGAACTGAACCAAAGTTCGACCCCGGCTTTTTTTTGGAATGAGCACTATTTGTATTATGAATAAAATTATATAGGTCCCATATAATATCACTTTAGCTTAATACATTTAAGATCAGTTAGGTCCTTTTTATGGCCACTAGTTCAAAACATGAACCACTCTGTTCCATACAGCAGTGTAGGGTATTTAAATAAACAACTAGCTACACTTGTTGCAACCCAGTTTTCTTGTGGCGTTGGAAGTAAATCACGCATATTTATTATGCATTTAATTTTTTGTTATCCAGTTACATAAAAAGGGTGGAATCCTACTGTGTGTTTAGTGCTTAAATATGATTTCCAGGGCAAGGGAGTTCATATAAATACATGTTTTTTAGCGTTAGCTTTAGAATAAGATAAACTAAATATCTTTGCGAATCAATAAGTTTGGAACAAAATTGCATCGATTTGTTTGCATATTTTGTTAAATATGCATTTTTTAATGCATATCGAGAAATTGCAAGTGGCACAAATAATCAAGCACTGGCATACTACCGGGTTACTGTGGTGTTAAAAATAAATGACTGGCAGAACACTCATTTGGGAGAGCGTTTTCAAAAAGCGTTTCCAGTATTTATTTTACAAAAATTTCACTGATTTATAGAAAAACACTGATAAAAAATTGTCTTAGAGTGCTACGCCAATGTTTGCAAAAAGTGATTACCCAGTACTATAAAGTCAGAAATTGCCAATGGTACAAAATCAATGCCGGGTAAAGCAATGATTTTATAAAAATAATGGCGCTTTGTTAAACTAAGATAGTAGTCTAAAGGTTTCGAGTTCAAATCCGGTTATAGGTAAAAAATTTGTTTAATTTCTTTAATGAATTTTTTTAAATTTTATTTTTGATAATCTATTTCCAGACCATCTGTTTATTAGTTATGCCAGAGTTTTGCAAACTTTGAAAATTTTGTTTCTGCAGTGCTTTTTGTCTAATGATGCTATCATTATGGGAATGGGAAATCACTTTTTGTCATCTATTTAAATACTTTGCCATGGCGTTCCCGTTTATATATTTCTGACTGGGTAGTTTTGCAAAAAAAGTTTTAATAGGAAAATTAATTTTTCGATAAACTAACATATTTGCAAAAAAAAAATACCAAATTATTTCGAAAGGTGCGACAATATTCTTTTTACATGTATCTAAAGTTGAAATTTCTCTTTTTCATGATTTCGCTAATCATCTAATTACAGATTTGTTTCAAATGAAATTGTTTTTAAACAAATATTTAATGGAATCAGTTAATTATTTGAATTGCTTAATTGTTTCAATTAATCTAACACAATTTTTAGTAATTGAAATATCATTTTCGTGATAGGAGAAAAATCAATAAAAATATGATTAATATCAAATTCGTAATTGAAACTCGTTATTAATTTTTTTTTTGTGTAATCTACACATAGAAATCAGGTTCGCCGGATTTCGCACACACTTTTTGGTGTACTACGAGTAAATCCAAAAATCTAATAGAATTTGGGGTCACATGCATAATTACTTTGTAAATTTATAAACGGCTTATAAAACAAATTTTTCATACAAAATTAATTTTATAAAAGTGTTATAAGGTTTTCAAACACTCACAATATATTTTCCATAACCGATTGAGGTTTATTTGAAAAGTAATAGGTAAAGTTTGTTTTCAATTGCAGAATCAATTAAAATACATGGAAAAATATTGTTTAACTTTTTTTATATGTCAATAAAAAACAAACTACAAAAAAATACGTATCGTTTGTAAGAGTTGATATTTTCAGTCAAATGTTTTATTTTTAGTTTTCTATTTTTCGAAAAAATAATTTAAATAATTTCGTTGCTTTCTGTTTTAAAACAAAAAATTCAAATATTTTCGGGTTTCATTTTTGTTAAAATAGTTTGTTTATATAGAAAATTAGGTTTGTACGATTACATTTCTAGTAAAACTAGTAAAAGAGAAAAAATATTGAAAAAGTCGTCCAAATATTCAAAAGTAATTGAACAAAAAAATTTGTAAGAATAGTAAACTACCAAAAAAAAATTACGAAAATCGCATAAAAACGTCCGGGGAGTGCAAAATTTTAATGCGAATCATAAGAGTTAATTAATTTAATAACGATTCACATAAAAATGTGTTCAATTTTATCGTTTGTTAAACAAAAAAACATATTACTAGTTTTTGCTGGAAGAAATTTTTCAAGTAAAAACTAGTAAAATGTCCCCTTAAATTTTTTACTAGTTCTTACTATTTTTTTTTTTTTTTGTACTCGAACAGATTTTTGAACAAAACTGGTAAAAATGGTACACTTATTATTTCAACTCAAATTACAAGAAATTCTTTACTCATACACACAGACAAAGCCAAGAAAAATATGAACGTGTGTGTTGTGTGTGTAGTGTTTTGAAAATTCAAACAAAAAAACTTTCAAATATGAAAAAACATACTAAAAAATCGTTTTTTCCTAAAGTTTTGTCAGTTAAAAATTTAAGATTGTTTTAACAGACTTTTCAATTATTTTTATTTCTTTTATGGATTGTTTAAACAATGTTTGAAAATAGATAGAAAAATGGTTTGAATATAATGGAAAATTAGTAGTCCTTATGCATGCGTGGCTCCAGGGTGGGGGGGGGGGGGGAATTTCCCTATTCGAAATCGAAAACGAAAAAAAAGGAAAAAAGAGGGAAAAAGGAGAGAAAAAAGAGGGGAAGAAAAAAGGATAAAGTGAAATAAATACAAATTTGTTATGAAAAATAATATGAAATATACAATTTTTTCCTTATTTTCATTTAACCAGTCGTCATTTAAAAAATCTCAATAGTTATTTGAACAAATTCATTAAAAAACTGATAATTTTGATTATAAAAAAATTAAAGTTTGTGGAGAAATTTAGTTAAAAGATCTGAATTTCAAATTAGATTTTCAAAATTGTATGTAGATCAATTTCGTTTAAAATTTTTCTAATTTCAAATGACAAAAAGAAATTTCATTTTAAAATTTCGCATTTTTTAATACAAAATTCCAATTTTAATTGAAAATTTTTTAAATAAAAATAAACGCCCTTACTATTTAAATTTTCCAAATGTATATTTTTGTTGACTTTAGTTAAAATTTTGGGTGGCAGCATGCTTTGACCTAGTTTATTTTTGGAGCATTCTGATTGGTTAATTTATTTTCAACCAATTAAAATAGGCCTATTTTTTAATCACTGGATTTATTTTTGGATTTATTTTTTTTTTTCAAAAAATTAATTCTTTGTTTTTTAATTTGAAAAATTTATAATTTTTATTAAATTCTTATACTTATTCGCCAATATAATGTGCAGGAAAATCATTAAATTTTGTTAAAATGTGAACACAGGAATTGAAATAAGCTAAATCCAAAATGGATTTAAAAAATAAATAAATCCGTTTTGGATTTAGCTTAATTTTATTCCAGAAATTCCATTTTCGCAAAATTTAATTTTTTTCTTTTACATTATATAAGGGAATAAGTGTTAGATCTGGATAAAAATATAAAATTTTAAAAATTGAAAAACAAAATGTGGATTTTTTAACAAAATAAAATAAATCCAAAAATAAATCCAGTGATTAAAAAAAAGGCCAAATATTTGAAAATGTAAATATTTCTTTAGGATTTTCATACACAAAATGAACAAAGCCGTTTAAATATAAAGTCGACTTTAAAAGTAAAATACTGTTTGATAGTAAAGCATCGTAAGTTGTTCGGATTTCATGTGAAAAAATTGTTATACTCCTCCATATAAAAAAAATGATAATTTTCCACGACAATGAATTTCACGTGAAAACTGAGTAGAGATTGTTTTCACGCAAATTTCATGTACAAGACTAATATTTTTCTTGGGGAAAAATCACATTTATTGTATATTGTGATTGTGTCTTTGATATAAAATTGAAAAATTCTTCATTTTTATAATTTAAATTAAAATTTGAGTAAACTTAAAGTTCGAGTAAAAATGTTCCACGTGAAAAACCACATGCGGTGCTTTTGGGAAAAAGACTAAATTTTATTTTGAATTTTTTTCAATAAAATTGCAGAACTGAACTTCTAATGGAATTTTCTAAATTTGAAGTGGGTAAATGCTACTATATTTTAGAATTTTCTCATTTCGAAATAAAAAATTGAAATTTCTCTTAAAATTTTCTCAATATTGTAAGAAAACCATTAATTACCGTTATTTTTGTTCAGATTTAAGATCAAATTCGACAAATTCCAAATAGAATTCACAATTAATTTCACTTGAAATTCTCCAAATTTCATTCGGAAAGATATGGTGGAGTTCTTTTTTAGGTCTTTCCAAAGAATCGTATTGAACTTATTCCAGTCTGTCTTTCGGATATCCTGAGTATACATGTTGATATCGTAGAGTATATAGTTAGGTTCCTGAAATAATTTCTTTTGAAATACTCAATTTTTGATTGCCTGCGAGTAATTGACTAGCGTTAGATCCTGCACTTCCTCCCAACCTGCAAAGTGTTTTAACTTTAAAATACGGAACGTTGGTGTAGCGTCAAAGCAAAATTGGCCAGTAATTCTTTTTGTTAATAACGATATCTGACTCCCACAGCTATACCAAAACCGATATGAAAATTTAATTATACAAAGTTTTCCAAATGTTGATCACGAACCCCTGAGCGTCCCTAATCGCATCCTAGGAGGTCTGCGAAACATTCCGAAAAAATAATTAAAAAACAAGAATTTTTTAAATATTAGAAGTTTTTATTTAAAATTTATAACTGAAGTATAAAAAATCAGCTTCTAATAAATAAAGTGAATATAAAAAATAATGAAAATAATTTCAAAACTTTTCAGGAAATATTTACTTTTTGTATTGTTGTTAAAAAATAATCTCTGAGTTAAATCCTTGTATTCATCTCAATCAAATTTTGAGGACTTTTCAGACTCCGGCGACGTTTTTCGTAAAATTTTCAAAGTTTAATTTAATGAAATCCGCGATTTAAATCGTCATACATATACATATATATCGAAAAATGGATTCTATAAAATTTCTGAAAAAATATATGCGGTGTGTTCGATTAGTCGAAATTCTTACAACTTTTACTACAATTGGAAAGTTTTGTTTACTTTTTATATTGAAATTTTACAGCTGTAGTAAAAGTAGTAACTTGTAGTAAGTAAACGAACACGCTTATGTTGTTCCTCATTACTTTATTTTTGCCTTTACGAAATCTTATACTGGCACTCTTATTGGGTCTTATTTCATACAATTGCTGAAAAATCGAACTGTTTTTTTTTATTTAATACTATCCCTACGGGAAATTTTAACAAACTGTCACCGAACTGGCCCTTTTATATGAAATAGACTGGTCACTTTTACATGGCGTTGTCATAGGAGGGGGGAAATTGACCCCTTGTGACATATCACAAGACAAATCCCAGGACAGGTCCCTGAACTTTTTTTTATATGAGAGTTCAGAGACTTGAGCTGGAGCCGCCACTGCCTTATGTTAATTGTATTTTCAATTAATTTAATATATATTTTAGGTTGTTTTTAACGATAAAATATTGTGAGTGAATGATTATGCATAAGCACTTTAGTGTTTAACTTTCTAACAATTCCAAATTACATACCGATATCTTTCCACAATGCTAATAGGTGATTTTCAATGTTTCAATAAGTTTTTGTAAAAAAAAATAGCCCACTGAAAAACTACAAATACAAATCGTTTTGGTCTTTAATTAAACAAATATTGATACTGAAATTCCACCAATGATCGTTTTTAGGGGAAATGTGAAATCATAATATGGAAAACCTCAATTAATTAAAATTAAATTAAAATTAATTTAAATTGCTTTATTCTTTCGAAAAACTGATATATATGATTTTTAATGCATATTTTAACAATTTTTTAATGCATATTTTTTTGATTATTAAGGGGGGTATGGACTCTAGGAAAAATTTTGTTTTCGATTTTTTTTATATTTTATTTGGATAGAGCATACTCTTCAGTACATGCTCAGAAAATATCAATAAAAAATCGAAGAAATAAAATTTCCACATGTTTTTTTTTTTTAATATATTTTAGTCACAATGTAATATTCTATGCACTAAATTTGTACACAAAATTTTATGGGAGCGTTTTTTATCATTAGCCGTTTTTTCTAATCACTTGGATTTAATAAATCCAAACAGTATTTCTAAAAGTGCTCAACAGATAGGGTTAGATTCTCCCTATTTTAAAAAGAATTTTCTGTCCGACACTTCTTTCACCCTAATTTTTAATACCGAATTCGATGATGAATGATTTTACTTTAACTTTTAAGTTTTAATTATTATTTATATAAAACAGCGAAAGACAGCCTGCTTTTTCAGTTTTATCACTTCAATTTATATTTTTACACAATTGAAAAATTCCATTGCAATATTTAATATTCACTAATTCGATTTAATTAAATTACTTACTGTAGAGTGAAAAATTGCCATTTCTATTTCAGCTTTTTCTCCATGTCCAATATGAAAAATATGTATTTGGTGAGGTGTAGTTTTTTTTTTCTAAACATATTTCATAAAAAAAAATTTAATAAAAACCTTTTATTTGTTAGTTTTTAATTTTTTTTGTTTCTCTTTTAATTTTTATTCGTATTTTTTTCTGACATTAAATTAATAGGCTGTTTCATATATTTGTGCTTTTATTATGGATTTATTAAATCCAGCTTTTTTTTTGTATTTAATAAATCCACTTTTTGTATGAAAAATTCTAAATCCAGGTAATTAAAAAACACGCTAATTGTTAGAAATCTTATTTCGCATAAAACAGCAGAAAAAAAAGAAACAAAATACGTCCAAAGATGCAAGAATTGCACTCAGTCTTTAAAGAAAAGCCAATGACGATTCCTCGATGGTGGGCGAAGGCATGTACTGATGGCTTTTTATAAGCCATAAAAGTAATCAATGTATATAAAAAATAAAAAAAAAAACAAATACAAAACTAATTAATAAATGTACAAAATAAAAGATTTTCACCGAAATGAAATGTCTAATAAATTCTCTACCATTGTTTTTAAGAATATTTGGGTTAATATATAAAATACTCTTTATCCGATTCTTCCCAAATTTGGTACACGTATAGAAAACTGCGAGCTGTAAATTTTGTTCATACACGGTTTTCTGAAATTTTGCTGTTTTCTTAGCGTAAAATTAATTTTAAACTTTAAACACGTTTTCCCACAACCCTGAGTTCAAAATCGGCTGCCACTGTACAGCCAAGGCGGGTTAAATGATTTCGATCCGGGTTTTTTTTCTTTCGTAGGCAACAAAAAACTCTAGTCCTTATCGTGGCCCTTTTTATGAATTTTGGTTAAATAAATTTTATATCCCCCAGCAAATATGTATTTTCTTGTCTTTTTTGGAATTTTTAAGTTTGTGTGGCAACTTTGTTAAAAAAAATTTTAAAAATAAAAATCGGGCCACTTTAAGGACTAGAGAATTTATCTGGGATTAAAAATCACTTTACATTTTTAGTTTCCGATAATTAATGAAGGCTGCACAGTGGCAGCCGATGTTGCCTTTTTTAAAAAAGGCCTGTAATAAGTGGCAACTCTGGCGATTTTGGCTGGGGAAATATAAAACTGATATTTTTTAAAAATACTAAAATAACATGGTTTTTAAATAAAAAAATTAAATATTAAAAATATTGTTAGTTGAATTTTTGACAACCGTTCAAATATGCCCTTTAAAATGCTGTTGTTACATTATTTACCCCCCCCCCCCTCCCTTAATGTATTATGTGAGCTTTTAAAACACCCCAGGAAAATTTTTTACAATCGGTAGCCAGTTCCTGGGATTCTATATGGAAGGTGTGGGTGACGTAGAATCAGTTCCAGAACTAGTTCCAGAACTGATTCTGAAGCAACCGGTTCCACTTTGGAGCCATAGAAGGGGTTGCTTTTGGGACAATTTCAAACAAAAAGAATCGGTGTTAGAATCGACAGTAGGAGGGGTTGTGAATGAAAAGTAGCTATTGTACAACCGATTCTTTGGAACAGAAAATTTTCCTGGGACGATTTTTATTGCATGGTTTTCCTTGCCCTGAAGATTACACAATAATGTAGTTGTTTGTTTTCTAAAAGGATTTACTATTCAAGGGTGGTTAGAGGTGATTTATTGGCCATTCGATGTGAGTTTTGTTAAACAAAATTCAGAAATTTAAAAGGCGCATTTTTTCTTAGTTCGTAAAAAAATTAGAAACAGATTTTTTTAGAAATTAGCAGCTAGTAACTAACTTGCTGACACAGCAACATTTTTTGCTGACTTTACTGCCTTTTTTTTTTGAGTGTACATTGAGTTTGTGCTGATATTATCCGTCACTCTGTCCATGTAAAATCAACGACCCTTGTAATCAAACTAAAGGTCGCAATTCTGAAGATAATTGAATGAAATTTTGTACATAAGTTTGTCATCAAGGACAAACCCTATTGATTAAAATCGGTTCATGCTCTGACCTAAAAAGATCACATCGCCATAGAAAGATCCCATCTGAGATGAAATATTTGAGCTTAAAAGGCATGACCAAACCAAAGTAATTTAAAGCGATTTCGGCCATGGGACCTATGTATGTATATAAAGGGTTCTTCAATAAGAGCGCTACAAAAGTTTTTTTAAATAAAACAAAAACGATTTTTGATATCAATGAAATTCTTTATTCCTGTGAAAGTACGTTCCATGCCATTATGTATGGAAATCGATCTCTTTTGCATGGCCACCACGGGCACGCTTGCAGAAGTCCAGACGCTGAACCCAATTTTCGACGGTTTTCAAGCATAAATCGGCCGATATTCGTACGAAGTTCATCAATCGTCGCTGGCTTGTTGGCATAGACTATAGATTTGACGTAGCCCCACAGGAAATAGTCCAACAGCGTCAAATCGCACGACCGAGGCGGCCAATCGACTGGACCATTTCGTGAGATAACACGTTCTCCAAACTTGGTTTGCAATAAATTGATTGTGACATTCGCTGTGTGGCTTGTGGCGCCGTCTTGTTGGAACCACATGTCCTCCAAGTTCATATCATCCAATTGGGGCCAAAAATATTCGGTTATCATTGAACGGTAGCGATTCCCATTGACAGTAACGTGCCGGTCTTGATCATCACGGAAGAAGTACGGCCCAATGACGCCGCCGGCCCATAAACCGCACCAAACTGTAATTTTTTCGGGATGCAATGATGACTCATGGAGTACGTGTGGATTGCTGTCTGACCAATAACGCATATTTTGTTTATTGACGAAGCCATTCATTATGACGACCATAAATTGGACGTAGCGCTCTTAACGTTGAGGCCACGGACTCCGAATATCGGTAGTAAATTTTCATCATTTCGACTCGTTGCTGGCTCGTATATCTTTCCATCATGAAATGGCAAACCTTACTGAAGAGAAATGTCAAAGAGCTGCAAGAAATATGGCGTCGTTTGCTATCCCTGTCTTTCTACTTTTGTAGCGTCCCTGTTGAAGAACACTTCAATTTTAATTGTGAATCCGAAAGCGTTCATTCTGGGAAAAACAACTCATATCCAAATTTTACTGAGTTCCTCTTAGGTTTTTTGCATCGTTTTGAAGGTCAAAAAGTTCGATAAATTACAAAAATTGTATTGCTCATTCGTGGTTATTTTTGTAACCCGGTATACAATTGTTGAATGAATCGTACCAATTCGGAAAGTAGAACTGAAAGCCTAGGAAATTAAACCAGCAAAAACAGGGTTTCAACTACTTACCAGCCTACTTACTTGCTCAATTACTTTTCTCGCGAACACAAAATAATCTGTCACAAGACGGGAATAGAACCGATAGGACAACTAGGGCAAAGGTCACACCTGGTGTTAATGATATGAATGAATTATATGTTGGATATGTGCTAAAACTTTTTTGGCAACACTGGCGGTGAAAAAAAAATACAAGTGAATGATGTTAATTTTCCCCTTCCTTCCGAAAGTGCGCTACATAGGGTACTTGTACTATTAAATAGAGACAGGGCGAGTCAAATAAAATATAGCGCCTTAAAGTATACTGTAGTATAAAGTATACTGTAGTATAAAGTATACTTTTCTTATGAAAACAACGTAATTGGAGTAATCAAGTTGATTAAATCAACTTTCTGTTGAATTCTGGGCTTTAATTTTTTTCCGAGTTCATAGAAAAGTCGATTTTGAAACCGAATAACTTTAAATCCGCCACCCCTCCCAACTAGAGCTGAGTGTATTGTGAATTTTAGTAAAATGTAATTAAAACGCATGTTAGTTATTGCAATAGTATTGTCTGTAATTTTAACCGGGTACATAGTAGATTTAAGTTTGTTATTTCTACTATATTTTCATTTGATTTTACAATACTTTAATTAGTTTGATGTTGGTAATTTTGACCAATTTTTGTATTGATTTTAATACTATGTACATATGCTTTCAATAAAAATTACTACATTTACAGTAATTTTCAATAAAAAAAAATATAGCCATTGCCTTTCCAGTTAAATTTGTATTTTAACTGTTATTTTTAGTAATTTCTACCTGCTTTAAATTTTTTGAAAGTGGTCAGTTTTTTCTTGGGCCTAATTTGAACACATACTTCTGCAGGATCTACTGCTTTTTATCGATAAAAATAAGTGTTTCCATATTTGAATAATAAAAAATTTTTGTTATTATAAAATATAATTTAAAAATTTTGGAATTTTCTTTTAAACAATTTCCAATTTAAATAAACTATTTTAATTATTTTGTTTTTAATAAGGTATTTTGTCTTAGCTCATGATCACACACCTAATGTATACGTTTTAGTGTTTATTTTTTTTTTTATAAAAATTTTAATTAAAAATATTAGCGCTCTATTTGTGAAAATTTACAACTTAAACTTAGTTATGAAAAAAAGTAAAATACAATACAATATAACAAAATAAATTGTTTACTTCATTATTTTGGGTATAAATAATTTATAATTAACTTGATTTTTTTTTATTTTTATTACTTCTTATTGCAATTTTTTTTCTCTCCATTTTTTTGGTCTAATTTAATATGCATTTCTCAGTGTTTGAAATTAAGTTAAAGAAAATATATAAAATAAAATAAAATAATAACAATAACCGCAACTATGTAAGTATGTATGTATGTACAACAACAGCAATCTAATTAAATATTTATAAATTTTTAAAACATAAATTGGGTGCGCCTCAAGAGTCTTTCTATGCCACACCATATCACATCACCGTTTTGATTGTAGTTTCATTTCAACCGCTAGTTCATAAAAAGAAAATGTTTTTTTAAGATTGACTTGACTTATTTTTCTTATTAAAGTTATTTTTTTATAATTTTTTTTTTTATTAAAAATATTTTATAATTTTTAATTGCTTGATTATCTAAGAAGTTAAGGTTTCTTTGTGAGTGAGAAAATTATTATTAAAGAATGAAAGGAAAAACCAATGTTAATTTTTCTGTCTAAAATGGGGTCTTTTCTTTTTAGACTGATTGTATACTGAGTTTGCTTTTTAGTTTTAATAAGGGGGTTTTCTAAATACTTTGGGAAATTGCATTATTTTTCAATATTGATGAAATGGATAAAAGTCGTTTAAAGTTTTTGATTAACATTGTGCAATGAATGAAAAAAAAGTGTTGCCAACATAGTGTGAACAAATGGGGAAAAAGAGAAATAAACGTTTAGTGAGTCTTTATTTAAAATAACACACCCCGCAAAAACATGGTGTCAACTACTTACCAGCATATTTACTCACTTAATGAGTACTCAACACCCTCTCTCTTACAAAATACACTGAATCTCCCAATGAAACATGCGAACTCTTGCTGGATACGCACTTCCTAGGCTGCGACCTGCAGGTCTGATCCGATTCAGTAAATCCCAAACCTGACGGGGAGGAATGTACGTCAGTCGGGTGCTATCTTTTAAGAGGACCGGCTAAAATGGGTGATAGTTAATTTTTGGTGCTTTAAATCTCCAGGTTCGGACGGGATCTGTACGTCTCTGATACAGAGGGGAATGGACACAATTGTCCCACAACTGGTTAGGATATTTCGATCCAGCCTCCTATTGGGTCATGTACCAACGCCTTGGAGAGAGGAAGATCACTTATGAAGCCTGTCCATAAAAAGGCAGAAACTAGATCTAGTCTGATTTGCAAATTTAATGTGTTTATAACTTTTGAGGAAGGTTTATTCTTCTTAACCTCAAACCTACTAAATTAGAATTAATAAAAATACATATTAATGGCAATATTAATTGTATTTGGTCTATACGACGCGTTTGAAAAAACAACACTTTACTATGGAAAATAAAAATGCCCTGTTGGCTGTCCGTCTCCAATATACACAAATTGCCTGCACTTGTACATACAAACCATACGTCAATGTGGCAATATTTGTGAAAAGGTGACACGGAGGAGATAAGAAGATAAACAGAGAAAATCTGAAGTAGAATGTTTGATCACTTCTGAAATTATTCATATAGAGACAATCTGACAATAAAAATATAAACAATAATACAATTTAATGGAAGATCACTGATGAAGCCCGTCCATAAAAAGGCAGAAACTAGATCTAGTCTGATTTGCAAATTTAATGTGTTTATAACTTTTGAGGAAGGTTTATTCTTCTTCTTAACCTCAAACCTACTAAAAAAAGGTTAAAGTAAATGTAAGGTACTTGAGGGTAGCTCTTGATAGATCCCTTGCCTGATTATACCAGGAAGCTCTTTGAAAGATGTGGGGCCCAAGGGCACACATGGTCTACTGGCCGTTCAATACTATTGTTAATATTATGTTGCCAGTATGGGCTCCCTTCGGTTCCGGGTATTAGGGAGTAAGAAAAGTTGCGATCTAAGGGGTCACATAAGGATTTTCAAGATCATTTGGGACGACCCGATCTCTAAAGTCATAAATAGGATGCCTCCGGAACAGATGTTCGTCAAGTATTTTGGGAGCCTGTGCAGAGGGCTCAGGCATGGTTCGGTCTGCACTTAGGGCTCTAAGATCCAACGAAGTGTCATCTTGACGAATGCACGGAGTGCATGTGCACTCTCAATCACTTTCGCAGCAGTAACTCTCCCCTGTCAGGAAAATACAAACGGAAAAGCATTGGCAAGGCAGGTGGTACAAGTACTGGCAAAAAGTGCTTTCCCATTCCCAAAATGATAACATCATTAGGCAAAACGATCGACTGTTTAAAACGCGCCGGAAATGCACTAGGGAAAAAATTGTTTGACATTGGCAAAACGCCGGCAAAACAAAAAAATAGGTGGTCTGGAAATATATTTTCTAAAATAAAATATAAAGTTCATGTGCTTTTTTGGTCCTGCCGTCAGATTGACGGACCACAGCTCTACCCACTGAGCTAACGAGACATATAATACTTGATGGCTAAAAACATAAATGAATGATAACAACTGGACAACTACTGGCCGTGCTGAAGTGCTAGCACTGGCAAAAAGTTTTTTTTAATTAATATTCCAGCGTTGGGAAAACAAAAAAAAAGTTGGAGCTTTTCCACAAACAAAAAAAATTGATTATAAAGGGTGGTCCAACCATAATGCGCGATGTTAATTATGACTCACACCTTAACGTCAAGTTTTTTGCCCAACTTAATTTGACATTTCTTTGTTTCAGTGTTTGACAAATTCAACCGTGGTGAGGTACACAATAAAGCAGCGCGTTAAGATTATTGAAGCCTTTTACGAAAATGGGCCTTCAAATCAAAATGCATTTCGTGCACTTCACTGGTCAGCATAATCGACCAAATGTGTCCACAATCCGGAGATTTGTGAGCAAATTTCAGCAAGCCTGGTCTGTAGGAAATATGAAAACATTCTGGTGACTGTTTGGTGCGGTTTATGCGCTGGCGGCGTCATCGGGCCGTACTTCTTCGAAAATGAGGTAGGCCAAGCAGTTACCTTAAACGGTGTTCGCTATCGCGAACGGTGTCAATTGGCCGCCAAGATCATGTGATTTGACACAGTTGGACTTCTTTCTTTGGGGTTATTTGAAAGAAAAGGTGTACGTCGATAAGCCAGCAACAATTCAAGAGCTAAAGGATGAGATAATTCGGCACATTAACGGTATAGAACCTCAATTATGCCTCAGCGTCATCGAAAATTTGGACAATCGGATGGAGGTGTGCCGCCGAGGTCGCGGCAGCCATTTGGCCGATATTTTGTTTCACACATAATTGTCATAGTTCCTTCCATCATAATAAAAAATATTAAGATAATTCTCGGAAAACTTTTTATTTTATTTACAATTAACATCGTGCGTTTTGGTTGGACCACCCTTCATAAAATAAAAATTTTTTCAAATTAAAAAAAATTTAAAAAAAAAAATTTGTTTGCTTGTAACCGTATTTGAACTCGAATCTTCTGATCACAAACCTTTTTTAACGAAGAATCATGGTTTTTATAAAATCATTGCTTTACCAGTGAACTGATTTTTGTACCGCTGGCAACTTTTGACTAGGTAGCACTGGATAACCAATGGTTGCAAAGGTTGGCATAGCACTCTAAGCCAATTCTTTGCCAGCGGTGTTTTACTTTATAAACCACCAAATTTTTGTAAAACAAATACTGGCAAAACGCTGACAAAGCAAATAAGTGTTCTGCCAGTTATTTATTTTTAACGCCGTGTTACCCAGTGGTATGATAGTGCTTGATTTTTTGTACCACCGCACAGTGGGCCAGCATCTTCGAATTTTGGCCAAAACTATAATATTGATTATATGAGACCGAAAGATATCACATAGGGGGGTTTGGTGGTTGCTGATCACGAATCTGAAATAAACGAGTAAAAAGGTTAAAGTCGGGCATGCCGACTATACAATACCCTACACCAGTCGGGTGTATTGTTTGGATCCGAAATTCGAATGGGTTAAAATGGGGCTTATGTCAAAATTTTCTATAATGTGAGTCAGCGCACCAAATTTCATTAAAATATCTTAATATTTGCGACCTGCAGTTTGTAACCAAGCCAATTTTGGGGGGACCCTTATATGGGCACTAGTTCTAAACATGGACCGATGTTCACCAAAATCAATAGGCTTCGTCCTTGGGCCAACATAGGTCTATGTACCAAATTTCATCAAAATATCTTAATATTTGCGACCTGCAGCGTATAAACAATATAATTTTGGGGGGACCCTTATATGGGCACTAGGTCTAAACATGGACCGATGTTCACCAAAATCTATAGGCTGCGTTATTGGGCCAATATAGGTCTGTGTACCAAATTTCATCAAAATATCTTAATATTTACGACCTGCAGCGTATAAACAGTATAATTTTGGTAGGACCCTTATATGGGCACTAGGTCTAAACATGGACCGATGTTCACCAAAATCAATAGGCTGCGTTATTGGGCCAATGTAGGGCTGTGTACCAAATTTCATCAAAATATCTTAATATTTACGACCTGCAGCGTATAAACAGTATAATTTTGGTAGGACCCTTATATGGGCACTAGGTCTAAACATGGACCGATTTTCAAAAAAATCAAACTTGTTCGTCCTTGGGCCAACATAGGTCTGCGTACCAAATTTCATCAAAATATCTTAATAGTTGCGACCTGTAGAGTGCGCACAAGATTGCATGGACGGACAGACGGACGGACGGACGGACAGACGGACATCGTTAAATCGAAATAAAAAAAAATTCTGAACCGATCGGTATACTATAAGGTGGGTCTACGACCAATATTTGTTGGTGTTACAAACATCAGCACAAACTTATAATACCCTGACCACATAGTGGTGTAGGGTATAAAAATTTTAAATTCAAAATGGCGGATCCAAGATGGCGGTCACTAATTTTAATTTTTTAATATATTGGACCTAAAATAATCAATTATATAGGTCTGGGATCCGCTGACTAAAAATCTGAAACTTAAATTTTTAAATTGAAAATGGCGGATCCAATATGGCGACAAACAATGTTTTCATTAAATTTCTTATGTCGTCTGATTTACTTAAAATTTCCACCAGGGGAAGTTTTTGAGTAGCAGATTACGAATCTGAAATCAAATTTTAAAAATTCAATATGGCAGATCCAATATGGCGGCCATAAATTTAAAATTGTGATGTGTTGGAAAATAAATTACACTGTACAGAACAAAACAAAGTAAGGTTCTGACAACTGAATCTGGCAGAGGGGACCAAAGAAAAATACACGTGTATCGGCGTTCTAAAAATTTAAGTTTGGCCCTATGTTTTTGGGGGGTTAAAATTTGCCCCCTTCTGCAAATATTTATTGTGAATCGGCATGGGTAACCATATGAATCTGCGATTTTAGGTATAGGATATATTAAGCGAACTTATGTAAAACACTACGGGGAACATTTTAACCCTCTAACTCTGCAATTAAAGGGACTTTTTTGGCCCCTTTCTAAAAAGTGCCAAAAAGACCCATAAGTTAAAGAGTTAGAGGGTTAAAATGTTCCGCAAAAATATTTGCCATGAAATTCTACTATAAGCCTCTGACGACGTCAAAGTTGAAAAATTAACTTCAATGCCAGAAATAATTCAAAACTTAAAATGTGTTTAAGGGTTAATTTCGTACTTATTCAGAATTGGCACTAAAATGTCCCACAAACCTGGACTTTAGGGGATTAGTCTGTGTGAGAAAATTAGGACCTTCATTGAAGGTAATTTTTAGTGCTATTTTTTTAGTTTTTACTAAAACTCTGGAATGCTGGAAATCAGCGAGATCTGAAGGTACTTTTTCGGCAAAATCTCGAAAGTTTATCAACGGTCGCAAACGGTCGCAAAACCTTGGTAGAAGACATCTTAGGAAACACATTGGCATTCAAGTTTTTCAAATATCTCTTGGAACATTTTGGGGGTAAACTTAATAATTTTATTAATTAATTTACGTTTTTCGTAAATATTTAACAGGTTTATATTAGTTTTTGGTAACTAGTTTCAGTTTTATAATTTGAGATTTTTTTTTGGAACAAATTATTGTTTATTTATGATTTTAAAAAAATGTCACAAAATTAAAAAAATTTGATTTTCAACTCTCGCCAACTAACAACGCGTGACCACAATGATACAATATTTCACTTAAAAAATATTCAACTATCCTAGATTTTGAATATATAAACATATTTTCCCTTTACCTGAATTGTACTTTTGGCCAAAAAAAAGGCGAGCCTGGCCCACAGTGCACCGGCAATTTCTGACTGGGTCGCTTACAGTAGTGTGGATGTAATTCTGACTGTCTAGCAAAGTGCGGAACCCATCGAACCTTCATAGGCATGGAATCATTTTGTAGAGTACCCACAGAATGGTTCCATACCAATGTTTGGGAGAAACTCAAATTGTGGAGGGAGACTGAGTTTTCTAGGTATTGAGTACTTCTCGTGCTCAATGGCAGGCTAAGAGATTTATTCTTTGTTCTCTGTTGGGTCGGAGCGGCTTCCGTCCCTTTACAGGGGGAACTTATGGACTTTAATGGAATATTTTACCGTGGTATTTCTTAATTTCAACACGTTAGTCATTAATATGGCATGATGGGTTAGGGTGTACTAGTAAAAGTTCCTTACTTTCGTTCTAATGACTATAAATAGAATTAAAAGCTTGAATGTTAAATATAACATACAAATATTTATATATTTAACATAGAGAAAAATAATAACTTTGTAAAAACAAATGATTTTCGTTGTTATACATAAATAACTAGTAAAAATGTTTGAATTTATTTCTCAATTGATTATTTACTTGGGAGTTTACACACATAAATACAAAAACATAAATCTACAATACAAACTAGAGAGAACCCCATAAAGACAATCTGATGAAAGTGCTTGGTAGTTCTTGAATATGCATTAATTGTCATTTATTGGTTCTAGAAAAGTTTTATTCATCAGTTTTTTTTCTCTATTTGTTGTAAAATAAATTGTGAATTCTATTTTGAATTTGTCTTATAAATGTTGAATTTGCACTTTTGTGTACTTTGAGTTTTTTTAAGAGTTAACGCATAGAGTTAACGCATGGAGTTAACGCATGGAGTTATGGCCTAAACACAGCTTTAAATAAAAAAAAAGAAAACTGTCAGTTAACTAAACAAAGCGCCACCTAGTTATAACTATTGCGTTATAATGTGTTGATGTTTCTATTCACCACAAAGATTTTGAAAACCCCTTTGGCAACCCTTTTAATTAGTTACAAGCCTAACAACATTGTTGCTGCTTATTCACTGGCTATAATAACAAAATAAGTAAAATTTACGTACATATATTAATAAACTCCACCCCTCCTGAAGCAAACATTTCAAGGCCCCCCTATCATCCAAAAGTGCAACACCTGCTTTCTGCACTTGCTCGAAGAAAGAAACAACAGCGGCAGCAACCACAGCAACAACAAAAACAACAACAAAATAATGTAACTTAAGTGAACCAACAAAAGCTAATGCGTGCGTGCACTGATATGCTAATGTTGTCGACGATTCGTCGTCGTCATTGTCGACATCATGGATATGGGATACATTTTATAGTTTTTGTATTGTGTTGTTGTTGTTGTTGTTATTATATTTACTATTTACAAAAACAAAAAAGTTTTCTTAAGCAAATCCCTTTAAATGGCATAAAAAGGCTACGGCAAAGATGAAATATGTGCGAAAACACAACGAAATTAAATTAAATGCACTACGATTTTGAAAAATATTCAAATTAAATTTATAAAGTAGTTTTATGCATGATTTGATATCTAGGAATTTTTTTTTTTTTAAAGAGCATCACTCAATAAATTCTTCATATGAATTAATATGTTGCTTTCTTTGGAAAGGGAATAGAGGAGAGATGAAAGGTGGTGAAAGATGGAGGACTTAATATAGGGCAACATTATAATTGCGCGAGATGTGAAATTTTAGAACAGTAGTTGTGCATCATCTCATGAAGAGTTAGAGAACTTGTTGAAGCTTTTTAGTTCACAGTCCTGTTAAATTATTTTACTTCGGTGGCGTTTAAGTGATATGGCAACACCGAAGGAGGCAATTTGATTTTCAAGAAATGTACTTTGGTTCTGTAATAAATCCATATTGTGATCTCCAGAATTCTCAAATAAAATCCTGGTTTGTGTTCTAAACACACAGCACCTTTATTTGAATTTTCTTGTATGTATGTATTTACAAAAAAAAAATATTTTAAAATTAAAACTTAGTTAATACAAAAACAAATTTAGTTTAGATGCTTTTTTTTTGCATTATTTTCCATTTTTTTTTTTTTTTTTTTGTATAGTGCTCATTTAATAAATCATTTATGAATTATGACTTTATTTTTTAGCGAACAAAAAAACAATTAAAAATTCCAACACAAAAAGAAATTAAATATAAAAATGGGTTTTGCTGTTGTTATTAGCGGTGAGCAGTAATTTTATTCAGACTTCACTAGAGTGCAGTCAGGTTGCTGTAAATGAATTCAAGCACATTGAAATTTCCATTTGTTATTTAAATTTTTATATATTTCATTATAATTTTATTTTTTTATTATTTTTTTGTATTTGTCTTAAAATGCATTCGTCTGCTCTAATTCCTGTATATGGCAATTGATGGTAACAGACACTCATAACAAAATGTTAGCAGTTGATTTTTGTCTTTAACTGCGGGTGTAATAGAAGTAAACTTTCGGCTATCCTAGTAGATCTTATCAAAGTGAAATTTCGACTATAAAAGAAGCTCTCCTATACTACATTTTAGGCTATTATCGTACCCTTATATGGGCACTAGGTCTAAACATTGTCCGATTTTAGCCAAAATCAATAGGGTTCGTCCTTGGGCTGACATAGGTCGGTGTACCAAATTTCATCAAAATATCTTAATATTTGCGACCTACAGTGTGTAACCAAGCTAATTTTGGGGGGACCCTTATATGGGCACTAGGTCTAAACATTGTCTGATTTTAGCCAAAGTCAATAGGATTAATCCTTGGGCTGACATAGGTCGGTGTACCAAATTTCATCAAAATATCTTAATATTTGCTACCTGTAGAGGGCGCACAAGAATACATGGACAGATAGACAGACGGAAGGACATCGTTAGATCGAAATAAAACTTGATTCTGAGTCGATCGGTATACTATAAGGTGGGTCTAGGTCCAATATTTTTTGGTGTTACAAACATCAGCACAAACTTATTATACCCTGCCCATGTAGTGGTGTAGGGTATAAAAATATCAAAAATATTCATTTTTGATACACCCGGAAAACATCAAAAAAGTTCACAAAATCGTTTTGGTAGACCGTTAAGTGAAGTTGCAGGAGATAGCTAATACATTAAAGATGTCGAAGGAACATGTACACTAGAGCGTACCACCTTACAGGCAAAAAAAAGAAAAGTGCGCCGAACACCCTCCAATATGAACACCCGCCATTTTACATTTTTCGTTGTATCTTTGGTATTTACAGTCGGATCTTAAAGTATGATACATCGATGTTTTTCTCTCGAGGAGACCAGTGTTTTGCTCTAAAGACATTTTGACCTCAAGTATCCCCTTCTAGTAGTTACCCACCAGATTTCAGTTGCTACCACCCTAATATACCACCCTAATGTCAGAAAATTAAAGCTCGCAAAAAATCATTAAACTTTTGCTAAGGAAGTTTTTCGCTAAACCCAGTAGAAATTTTTTTATATATTGGTTGCCGAACGTAGGGGTCGCCTTTTTAAATTTTTTTTTAATTGGATTTTTACTATATATCAAAACACTGGTCTCCTCGAGGCAAAAAAATCGACATATTACACTTTAAAATCCGATTTTAAATGCCAAAACTATAACAAAAAATGAAAAAAGGCGACCCCTACGAACGGCAAAAAAAATTTTTTTTTGAAATCGCTTTCCAAAAATACATCATATTGGAGGGTGTACGGCGAACTTTTTTTTTTTTGAGGTACGGTCTAATGTACACTCATAGAAATAAATCTATAAAAATAGCAGAAAAATTTACTGAAAATTAGTTAAAAATGATGCTGCAGATAAAACTGTTAAATTAGCAGACTATTTGGTAAATACTAGTAAAATAAGAACAGCAAAATTAAAACTGTTCAATTTACAGAATTTTAGTTATATTTAAGTTAACTTTTTGTTAATTGAAAATAACAAATTGTACTGTAAATTCTGCAGAAAATGTTATAATATATCCAAATATCTACAAAATGTTTGATATTTTTAAGCTAAATTTAGTTGAATGCAAATAGCAGTCTATCCTGGTAAAATCAGCAGAAATGTTTGCTAAAAAAAATTGTAAACCGCTGTTTCCATTAAAGAAAAATCGAAAAAAAAAACTTAAAAAATTTTAAATTTTTTTGTGATTTTTGAGGCTACAAATTATTTATAAAAATTTTTTGCTGATTTTAGAAGGTTAATTTGCTATTTTCCATTAACAAAAATTTAACTCTTATATAATAACTAAAATTCAGTATATTTAACAGTTTTAATTTTGCTGTTCTTATTTTACTAGTATTTAGCAAAAAAATCTGTTAATTTCAGCAGTTTCTTCTGCAGCATCATTTTTAACTAATTTTTAGTAACTTTGTCTCCTACTTTTACAGATTTATTTCTATTAGTGTATCAAAATATGGGGTAATTTCAAATTTTGCTAATTTCAAAATTTGCTTAAAAAGTTTCCTAGCATACCTGCTTCCAACTGGGTTGCTAAAAATATACAGTTGTCGGCAAAATTTATTATTCCAGAAGTTTTTTTTTCAATTAATTTAATGTTGTTTATAACTTTTTGCATTATTTTGGTTTAAGCGCTTTTCTTAAATCTAATAATTTCTTATAGTACGATAGAATGCACCCAGCCTTAAATAATTTTAAATTTTATGATCCACTTTGTGTTTATTTTTATTTAATTAATATTTTATTTCTTAAATTATGTGGTCATAAACCTTATGAGAGTATTAAGAAAATATATATTTTTTTTTTTTTTGATTTAGTTGTTTTTGTTTTAGACCAGACTTAATAATTTATTACATTTATGGTATTATTTAATGAAATAATTTAATAAAGTAGTAATAATATTAAAAAATGCCTTTTGGAAAATATAGTATGTAGTAAAATCTTAATGGAAGAAGATCAAATGTTAATTATAAAATTTTCCACGGAATATGTTTTCACGAATGGGAAAATTTTAAAGAAGCGGACTAATAGCTATGTTAAAACAATAAAGAAATATATGAACTATAACAATAAATCGGTTAAGAAAAATATGTATTGAATCCCATGAATTTGAATCGTCAAATGTTAATCCTTGCTTTAAAATATCAGTGATTTGATCTATATACTTTGCTACTTTATTTGGTGTCTTAGATAAATCCTGGTCCACTGAATATGTCACTTTTTAGGAGTCCACAACTTACTGCCATTTATTTTCCTATAGTATAATAATTTGTCTTTTAACTCCCACTTTAACACCCAACTCCCCATTATTATTTTTATAAAAATAATAGTTAAAAGGTGTATATTGCATTGTTTAGTTTTAGATTTTTTTTTTTTGTTTTTTGTTTAAGTTGTCTCTAAAATGGTATAATAAAAACAATTCTGATTGTCCCCCTGTATAATTTAAATTTAATGTTCACTGATGTCAATTAAATGTAATTATTATGTTTACATAGAAATAACAACAGCGTAAATATTGCCATAAATACATGGTTATACATACCAATGTATATAAAAAAAATTAATGACAGAGTTTAAAAGAATAACTTCCTTTGAAATTTATTTAAAATTCACGACACTTTTTAAAGTAACGAAAAATGTAATTAAGGTGCCTATTCCTATTTGTGACCGTTATAATCATATTTTTAAGACTGAGAGTTATAACTTTTCATACAAAACAACAATAAAATTCAATAAATTCAAATTTTATTTGTCAATGTTATGATTGTGTCGATACCAGGTTTTAATTTTTTTTTTGAAGTTTTCAAACAAAAATATGAATAAATATAATTTATTATGACTTTGCAACAACAAATAAATAGAGTCACACACTTTTCGTAAGAATAGGCATATAAGTGTCCATAAAGCGACTAATTAGTGGATTTCCTAAAGTAGCAATTTCTGCGAAAACTTATCTTAGATTTTTTATAGTCCAATTAAAAATATTTTTTTAATCAGATTAAATAAGATATTGAAATTGGTTCTATATAATTGAATCAAATAAATTAAAATTATATAAAACGAGTAAAGAAGTTAAATGGACTTGTGCCAAAATTTTATTTAAGAGAAAATCGGAAATATGGTCGATATGGGCCGATCCTATCTAGAATCAATAGACTTTTTTCTTAGGCCCTTGTAGCGGTCATGCCCATAACCAATAGCTTTCAGTCTTGGGCCGATATAAGTCGGTGTACCAAATTTCATCACAATTTCCTAATATCTGCGACCTGAAGCGTGTGAACGTGCCCATTTTTGGGGGCACTTTATACGGACACTATGTCTAAACATGCACCGATTCTAAATAGGTTTTGTCCATGGGGCCATGTGAATCAGTATACCAAATTTAACTAAAATATCTTTGTATTTGTGACCTGTAGCGTGCGAAAAAGCATCTTTTCCGAAAAAAATTTTATGGGCACTAGATCTAAACATGGACTGATTCTAATCAAAATCAATAGGCTTCCTCGCTCAAAGAAATTTATCGGTACGATTTATTGAAAATGACAGTCAAAACAAATGTATATGCATTTATCTATAAAAAAAAAAAAACTAAAATTGTAGTTCTTTTTTACTGCTGAAAAATCACTAACAAAATCATTAAAAATAACAGCATTGTAAAATTAATTAAATTAAATTTTTAATTAATTAAATATTTACTACAAAATATTTTAAACTGGCAAAGTTCTGTTAAATCAACAAACATATTAGCCGTTTTTTCTAATCACTTGGATTTAATAAATCCAAAAAGTATTTCTAAAAGTGCTCAACAGATGGGGTTAGATTCTCCCTATTTTAAAAAGAATTTTCTGTCCGACACTTCTTTCACCCTAATTTTTAATACCGAATTCGATGATGAATGATTTTACTTTAACTTTTAAGTTTTAATTATATTTTATATAAAACAGCGATAAACAGTCTGCCTTTTCAGTTTAATCACTTCAATTTATATTTTTACACAATTGAAAAACTCCATTGCAATATTTAATATTCACTAATTGGATTTAATTAAATTACTTACAGTAGAGTGAAAAATTGCCATTTCTATTTCAGCTTTTTCTCCATGTCCAAGATGAAAAATATGTATTTGGTGAGGTGTAGTTTTTTTTTCTAAACATATTTTATAAAAAAAAATTTAATAAAAACCTTTTATTTGTTAGTTTTTCAATTTTTTTGTTTCTCTTTTAATTTTTATTCGTATTTTTTTCTGACATTAAATTAATAGGCTGTTTCATATATTTGTGCTTTTATTATGGATTTATTAAATCCAGCTTTTTTTTGGATTTAATAAATCCACTTTTTGTGTGAAAAATTCTAAATCCAGGTGATTAAAAAACACGCTAATTATTTTGAGTGTAGTAAAAACCGTTTTTTACTGTTAATTTTTTTTATGTTGTATATTTTAATAAAAAATTCAATATATTTTCTTTCGATTACAAAAAATGTGAAATTGAGAGAATTAATTACCTGAAATTTAAAGTAAAAATTGCCAATAGTTCCCACACTCAAAAAAGTTTGACAGTTACTACGTGTCAGTTGTTTGTGTAGTAATCAATAGTTGTTGGTTTTAACTGAAAGTAGAGTAGAGTTGGTTATATAGTAACTATCAAACTTGTTCAGTGCTTCGTTCTAAATTCACGAACCATCAAATACCCAGTGTAGAAAATCATTACCAGATATGTGGTTATGTAACTACATACTTGGTAATGGTAACTAGTTACTTTTTTTATTACATTTCTTATTACCTTTATATTGCGATGTCGCGAAAAATAATAAGTTATGGTTACCGGTGTTCACGAAAAATCAAAAAATATATCGTTACCTATGTGCTTACCAGTACTGATAAAAATAATGAGTCTAAAAATAGATTTTCAAAAAAATAAATTATATAAAAAAATATTTTTTATTGTATTTTTTTTTTTTTAATAAAATTTGCTGGTGTGGGAATCGAACTTGGGTCTACAGATTGCCAGTCAATAGCTCTACCATCTGAGCTATATCGACGTGTAATATTTAATATATAAAAACATAATTGACCTGCTGCACACAAGTAAACTTACTCGCCAACATACAAAAAGTCAAAAAATATGTAGTTACATACCTATATCCTTACCAGTGTTGAAAAAATATTGAGTCTAAAAATAGATTTAAAAAAATTTAAAAAAAATCTAGAAAATTAATTTCTATTTGAAATAATGCTAGAAATAAGTCTTTATCAGTAACTCATTATTATATGTTTTAAAATAATGCAGAAAGTAAGTGGGTGTCATTACTGGTAGTCCAAAAAATAATGATATATCATTACCGTTTCTACACTGGGTAACTTTTTAAGGAATTGCTAAAATGTTAATAAAATATATTCACCCAAATGTTTTGTAAAAATTATGCAAAACTTATGCAAAAATTTAGCAAGTTGTTAAAAAATAACGACTTGGTAAATTTTTACAAGTTTTTGCATAATTTTTACAGTAACTTTGGGTAAAATCTATTTTAACAAACAAAAATTGGACCATTAGTATTAAATATTAAAATGGATTTTAGGAATTAATTCTTTCGAAGCTCTGCCAAAGAGACCCCTTTTAACTGCTGCCTTAAGTAATTGTGCATGGAAAAAAGGATAAATATTGTAGCAGTATATGGAAAAATAAATACTTTTAAACCACCAACTAATAATACAAAAGAAGTGACATAAAAAACATTTTGTTTTTTTGTTTTTTTTTTCTAAGGTTATGAACATGTAGTTATTTATATTTAACAACCCGGTATGTTCATTTTTTATTGTTGTTGTTTTTAGATTTTAATTATTGTTTGCAGAAGGCAACCATATTGTTTTTTGTTAGTTGTTTTTGTTTTTTCTATAGAAACTGGCAGTTTGTCTGCGGACAATAATAACAATGGCGCATTGTCACATCAACATCAACACTACACAACTTCTGTTTTATTAATAATAATGGGACCATTATTAATATAAAATAAACAAAAAAGTCGAGTTTATAATTTTTCTTACATTTTTGTGGAGAAAAAAAAAAGGAATTGTTTATTCTACATACATATATTTAAATAAGAATAAAATTAACTTTAATTAGCTGTCCTGGAAATCACACAAGAAAAATGCATAATCTAAATAACACTTTAATAATATTATTGGTATTATAACGGTACTGATACCTTTCAGATTAAAGTATTTTTCCTGTTGAAAACAACCATCGAGTAATATTCTCAAAGGGACTCAAAGTTTAGAGCCAAAGTGCACCATTAGCTTTTAATCAAATTATTGTATCAAATTATACTCAAAAATATATTAATTGATATAATTAGTAGGGATATGCGATTAATCAATTTTTTGATTAATCAGTTAATCGGTTAATCAAAATGTTGAATAACCAAAGCTATGATTAATCAATTAATTTGAATTTTGAATAACCCAATTCGAATAATTCTATTCAATACACAGCACAACACGAAAAAAAATTACGGTGTTCTGCCAATGGATTCTGGTAGAGGAGACCGAAGAAAGATATATGTGTGTCGGCGTTTTGAAAGATCACATCCGCATTTTATTTTAAGGGGGTTAAAATTTCCCTCCTTTTTCAAATGTTTATTGTGAATCGTGATAGGAAACCATGTGAATCTTCCATTTTGGGTATAGAATGTGTTCAGCGATGTTATGTAAAACACTACGAAGAACATATTTGTGGAACATTTCAACCTTCTAACTCTTCAATTAAAGGAACTTTTTTGGCCTCTTTTAAAAAAGGGACAAAAAAGACCCGTAAGTTAAAGAGTTAGAGAGTTAAAATGTTCCACGAAAATGTTCCTCGTAGTGTTTTATATAAGTTCGCTGAACACATTCTATACCTAAAATGGAAGATTCACATGGTTTCCTATGCCGATTTACAATAAACATTTTCAAAAGGAGGGAAATTTTCACCACATCTAAAATAAAATTCTGATGTAATCTTTCAAAACGCCGACACATGTATATATTTTTTTTGTCTCTTCTACCAAAATCCATTGTCAGAAACCCGTATTTTTGAAAAAAGTTCGAAGTTGTTGTACAGTGATATTAAAACGTTTATTAAAAAATTTTTTTAAATAAAAAAAACAGCGTCAAACAAATTTAATAAAGAAATTCGCAAAATTCAAAACACAAAATGTAACAGCCGAAATTATAAACATAACGTTTTGCGGACCAGTTCCTAGATTAGATTAGATATGAAGGCACTACGCACCGCGACCACTATAGATCTATTGTGCTGCCTAGAGTTCACTAGAGATTCAGGCTACCAATAAAGCCAATAATCCTGTTAGGAGAATTTTCCCAAACGTCCGAAGATGACACGAAACGCTAACCCAGAAATCTGAGTCTCCTGTCATACAGTCTCGGACATTCGCAGATGTCTCAGCTTCCAGCTCACAAAACTTGCAAACAAGAGTATCCGACCGACCCTGTTTGTGAAGCTGGTAGCCCACAGTGCCCAGTTAAGTATCGCGTCATGGTCTTAAGGTTACCCCTATCGAGTGACAATAGTCGCCTTGATACTCCGCCGGACAAGGAAATAAATCTTTTGACCTGTCTTTGGCCAGTAGAAGTTTCCCAATGCTTAGCAAACTCAGTCTCTCTCCACAGCCTGAGTGTTTCCCTAGTGTACCTCCCGGGTATCCCACAGAATGGTTCTGGGACGATGACAGGTCAACAGGCTCCACATATGGCTAGACAATCAGCCCTTTCTTTACCCTCGTGCCCTTCATGACCAGGAATCCATCCCAGTGTAAGGGAGTTGTTACTACCGAGAATTGAGAATTCCCATACACTCCATGACCAGAACAGATGATACCTCGTAAGCTCCTAGAGCCTTTAGTGCAGCCTGGCAGCCTGGGAAACTTCTACTGGCCAAATGCAGGCCAAAAGATTTATGTCCTTGTCCGGCGGAGTATCAAGGCGACTATTGTCACTCGATAGGGGTAACCTTAAGACCATGACGCGATAATTAACTGGACACTGTGGGCTACCAGCTTCAAGAATGTAGATGCGGGATCTAACCGTGCCTCTTCGCAGGCACTCTCTCACACATGCGCAGATGGCTAAAATCTCCGCCTGAAAGACGGAGGGGTACTTGCCCATTGGTAGAGCACGTTGGATTCAGGGTACAAAGACACCTGCCCCCATGTCACCATTAGCCTGTTTCGAGCCATCAGTGAACCATATCTGGACCCCCTCTTCGGGCTTCCAGATTGGCTGGTCCACATATGTCAAAATGCTTGACGAAAATCTGCTCCGCAATCATTTTATCCGCGACCCTTAAGATTCGGTCGTCCATAAAGATCCCGTCGATCCTCATGTGACCCTTTAGGTCCCCGCTCCTCATGTCCCCGACCTCCCGGAGACGAAGGGAGCCTATGCTTGCAGCCTTCTTCACGGAAATATGCAATAGTAGAATACCCAACATGGCCCCAATGCCATCCGCCGGCCACGTTCTCCCGGCCCCCGTAATGCCAGTACACACAAGCCGATAAAGCTTCTTGAGAGTATCCCTAACCATGCTAAGGCAGCCTATGTGATCATAGGTTTCACAATTGTGTCGAATGACCAGTAGACCATGTGGGGTCTTAGACACCATGTTTTCCCAAAGAGCCTCTGACAGGTATAATATGCCTTGGTGGCCTTCTTGGTCACGGAGTCGAGATGATCACTCCATGTAAGGGATTTATCTAGAGTCACCCCTAAATATTTCACAATATCCGAGAAGCCTATCGTTTTTTTTTCAACAACAGGTTCGCTCAGGTTGACCCTTCTTCTCCTTGTGAACCGTATCAGGATCGTCTTCGTCGGCTTGATAGTCAACCCTTTTTCCCGACACCATGAGTGAATAAAGTTCAGAGCCTGCTGCATACGATCAGAGATGGTCCTGTCATCCCAGCCGACAACGGAGATGACTAGATCATCGGCGTAGCCATAAGTCCTGAAGCCAAGGTCGTTCAGACCCTCAAGCAACTCATCAATGACCAGTGTCCATAGTAAAGTCGACAGTACACCGCCCTAAGGACATCCTCTGGTCGCATTCACGGTCCTACTTGTAGACCCTATGCTCTCTAGAGTTGAGCATCTCCAATGTCCAATTTATAATCAATGGAGAGATGCCCTTTCTCAACATAGATATCCCGATTGCATCGTAGGACGTGTTGTCAAAAGCGCCCTGTACATCAATAATAGCACAGAGGGCAATTTTCCTTGCCTCCAGTACCTTCTCTATCAACGTGACAACATGATGGACAGCACTTTCGGTAGACTTACCCCGTTGATACGCGAACTGAAGCTCGTGTATCGGCTTACGCCTGAGGTACGTGTACCTAATATAGTGGTCCAAAACTTTCTCTATTGTCTTAAGAAAAAAAGAACTGAGGATAATTGGTCGACACGATTTAGGCAGCCCTCCAATTCGTCGGTACATGACCCAGCAAAAGACTGGATCTAAATATCTATTATATAAACCCCCCTTTGCATCACACACGGATAAATCCCGTCGGGGCCCGGCGACTTAAAGGACGAAAATCCATTTATCGCCCATTTCACTCTGTCCTCTCGAAAGACGGCACCAGTTAGGCATACATACCTCCCCGTCAGGTTTGGGATTCTTTGAATCGCAAAAGTCCTGCGGGAGGCTACGCAACCTGGGAAGTGCGTGTCTAACAATAGGTCACAGGTTTCCTCAGGAGATCCAGTGTAGGAACCATCGGATTATGCTTCGTCTTATGGACAAAAATAAAAAAAAAAAATGTTTGTCTCAAATTGGGATTAAAGAAGGATTTTTTTAAACCCGAGTAAAAATAGTTATATATTGTCATATATAATGTGATTGGGTTATATCTGACAATGAATGGAGTCACTTTAAGACACATATCATTATATACAACTACATCTGATATTATTTTCTCAACAAATTTTTAGTATGGTAAATGATGTTATTACATATCCCCAAATCTGACTCCATATATAACTACATAAGCTATATAAAACTAATCAAAATATATGTAGTGACCGATATGATTATATATGGTTCGATACTAAGTTATATAATACTGTATGTGTCGTCATACTAAAAATATATTCTTGTAATTTTATATAACTTTCTATATAATCCCGTAGAAATTAATATATAGTTCAACATCAGCCAAATAATTTTCACGTGATTTTTTATATGTAAAATCATGTTAAAAAATGATGCGTACGATTTAGAAGACAAAAGCATTCAACTAAATTTTTAATATATGTTATAAAATTTGGGCCTTTAAAATTGTTCAAACTATGCAAATTTCAATGTCAATTTAATAGCTGGTATCCATAAAAAGTATACCTACTATCAGACAAAATTATATAAAATCAGATATTTTTATATCGAATTAGATATAATATGATGTCCTGGATATGGACAAATCTCGGATCAAACTGTATCAAATAATATCTAATTTTGTATAATTAGAAGCATGTAGATGACCCATTTTTCGGATCAAGCTGTATGTGGTTGTATATGGGGATTTATCAAAAAAGATATACTTATATATGAAACCATATTAAGATTTTTACCCGGGAGATAAGAAAGTAACTCAAACAAATGTGAAAAAAAATATTTGGTGTGATTGCTTTTGCCGCCAAGAGAGGGCGCTAAACTCAGAGAATTTTATGCAAAAATGACAACTAAAAAATGGTTTTTAATTGTTTCACGAAAATAATTCTCAAAATACATTTTTTTAAAAACTTATGGGAAGATTTTTTTTTTTATTACTTCAATATATTTGTAGTTAAATTAAAATATGGATTTTAGTATATGTTTACAAAACAATTATTTTTTATTGCTCCGAAAAACACATTTTTTTGTTGTTGAAAATCCAAAAATTACTTAAGTTTGAGTATAAAAAAAAATTATATAAAATTAGATATTTTTTTTCCTTTTTTTGTAAGTTTATACTGTTATATAATAGATCATTAAAAATTAGTTACTATTTTTTACCACAATTTAAAAAAAATGGATTTTTTGAAATGCCTAATGATTTTTCACAAATTTCACGCATTTAAGAGTGTTTAGTATTCAAACCATGTGAACCTTCCATTTTAAGTATAGGATAGGTTGAGCGGACTTTTGTAAAACATTACGAGGAACATTTTTGTGGAACATTCTAACCCTATAACTCTTCAATGAAAGGGAATTTTTTGCCCCCTTTTTAAAAAGGGACAAAAAAGACCCATAAGTTGAAGAGTTAGAGGGTTAAAATGTTCCACAAAAATGTTTCTCGCAGTGTTTTACATAAGTTCGCTGAGCACATCCTATACCTAAAATGGAAGATTCCCATGGTTTCTCCCTAAAACCCAGGTTTGTGGGACATTTGAGCACCAATTCTGAATAATTACGAAATTAACCCTTAAACACATTTTAAGTTTTTACTTATTACTGGCACTTAAGATAAATTTTTAATGCTGATATCTTCAGAGACTTGTAGTAGAATTTAATGACAAATATTTTCGCGTAACTTTTTAACCCTCTAACTCTTCAACTTACGGGTCATTTTTGTCCGTTTTAAAAAAAAGTCTTTTTAATTGAAGAGTTAGAAGGTTAAAATGTTCCACAAAAATATTCCGCGTAGTGTTTTACATAAGTTCGCTGAACATACCCTATGCCTAAAATGGAGGATTCACATGGTTTCCTATTTTAATCTTATTTAATTTTTTATTTATTTTTGTTTAAGAAAAATAATTTGAAGCGTTTAAAACGCATTTTTTGTGAAAGGCATTTTTTTTTTATTAATGAATCGATTTTACCCAAATTTGGCACAAATAAGGCTTGACCTTATGTCAATATCACGTGCTAAATTTCATCGCAATCGGATAATTTTTGCAGGTTTTATAAAGATTTTAAAATAAAGGATATATGGCAGGACTAAGAGTCCTTGGATCGATTTTGATAAAAATTGACACAAACGTTTCGGGTTTTATGTGTATATCAATGGATACTTTTTGTAATTTTACGTCCATTTATGTAGCCAATATAAAATTTTAAATTTCAGGACCTATGGGAGGTGGGCGTGTCTTTGGCCCGATATTTCCAAAAATTTTAATTTTTTCTTAACTAAGGGGTTCTATGTCAGTATACCAAATTTCAAAACTCTGTCTCCACTCCTTCTATTTTTGTCCAATCGTTATATGGGATCAAAGCACTATGCGTAGGGTCTCCTGAGAGTGCAAAGACCATTCGTGTGATCCTGTGAAAGGGCCTTCTGAAGTCGCACAGCTTCCGGAAGATCAGAGATCTTCTCACAGCAGCTGCGCCACGTGGACCTTTTGGATTTACGTAATTCCCTGTTGTATTCAGTTAGAGCCGTTTTGTAGGTGACCCAGTCTCCTGTTTCATTGGTCTTGTTGAATTGTCTCCTGGTCTCCCTTTTGAGCTTATCCAGACTATCGTTCCACCATGGAAGGTCCCTTCTCACCCTCCTGGTCCCTTGATGACAATTCGCAAATTAAGCAGAAATCAGACTCCATGGAATCTCAGATGCCTCATAATCAATCTTATCTGGACTCAGAATGAGCCCATTAGAGAGATTGGAATCCTAAACTGCAAATAATATAAATATGCCATACAAATATAACAGGTGCTGCTTTTAATTTAGGCCTCCTCCACATTTTCGCCTTATATAGTGTTGTAAATTTTGCCAAGATCGGTGTGCCTTGTTAGTGGACCTTCGATATGTTAGTGAACCTCATGCTCGGATCCAATTTGTGTTTAGAAATATGTGATCATGGTGTTAATTAGTGTGTGCTGGCAAAACTATGGCACGTGAGAGGATTTTTGCTAAAGTTACTGAATTTTTTTTTTGCTAAAGTTACTAAAAATGTATTGAAAAGGGCCCTACAGAAAAAATTCCCAAATGAAGGAATATGTTTTCTAAGCATAACTAGAGTAAAACCACCAAGAAAACCTCAGTCAAATTTATAAAATTTTAGATTTATTTTAGTTATTTGCTCTGCTAAAATAAAAAAAGGTTAAATAAATTAAAAGTTATAATTATTCAACCTTTCCTATTGTTCATAAAACTTCAATTATTTGAATAAATTAATAAAACTTCAATTTTTAAAGTTTTACAATAATTTTTATGTCATTTTACTACCTTTCATCAATCAACTGAATGATTTTTACAGTTAAAAATAACTTCATATTGCAGTTGATTTAAATGAAAGTATAGTGTACACCTTTGTGTACACTAGACAGTACCTCAAAAAAAAAAGTTCGCCGTACACCCTCCAATATGAAGTATTTTTGCAAGGCAATTTGAAAAAAAAAATTTATTTTTTTGGCCGAACGTAGGGGTCGCCTTTTTCAATTTTTCGTTATAGCGTCATTTAAAATCGGATTTTAAAGTGTGATATATCGATTTTTTGCCTCGAAGAGACCAGTGTTTTGCTATAAAGAAAAAATCCAATGAAAAAAAATTTAAAAAGGCGACCCCTACGTTCGGCAACCAATATATAAAAAAAATTTCTACTGGGTTTATCGAAAAACTTCCTTAGCAAAAGTTTAATGATTTTTTGCGAGCTTTAATTTTCTGACATTAGGGTGGTACATTAGGGTGTATGAAGAAAAAAATATTTTTTGCCTAAAATATTAAAAAAAGTAATAAACAAAAGGTTATTGATTTTTATGGTAGCGGTAACAAACAAACTGTTGAGTATATAGAAAAACGTTATATGAACAGATTAAAGGAATTGTAATTTTTAATTTTTTTAAAATTGTTTGAGCAAAATCGGACTAGTGGTTCTCGAGTTATGTCAAAAAAAAAAGACCACCAAAGGTCAAATCGATATATCTCGATTCCTAGGGGTGACCCAGCGAAACGCCGGGTCACCCCGATTTTGTTTGAACAAAATCGGACTAGTGGTTCTCGAGTTATGTCAAAAAAAAGATATATCTCGATTCCTAGGGGTGACCCAGCGAAACGCCGGGACACGTATAACTTGTTTTTGACCGATATAACATTTCCCGTTGGTTTCATCCCATCCCGATTTTGACTGTCGCATAGTGTTATCATTTTAATTGATTTTGAACATATCACACAAATGATAGCGTTAATTAGTAAAAATTGAATACGATTAATTGAAACAATTCAAATATTTAACTGAATTAATTAAATATTTATTTAAAAACTAATTTTGTATTAAACAAATATTTAATTAGATATTTTAGGTTAATAATTTTTTCTGTGTAAATATTTGAATAAAATTGGCGAAAGAACGAGTTAACTAGCGGAACGGACTACATAATCAAAAAAATGAAAAATAACTATGAACTACAAAGCCCAACTCTAGTTGGCAATTTAAAACTCTTTTCTTGCATTCTAGGCATCAAATCGTCACACTGTTACCATTATCTCAGCGATTTAAATCTTTTGAAATAAAAACAACATATTTGAAAATTCCCTTTTCCATTTAATCATCATTTTTAAATGGTTAAATGGCATTTAAAATTTAAACTATCATTAGTGTTAAATACTAGAAGTATAAATGAAAAAAAAATCTAAACAATGATTTTTGTCGGTTCTTTCATATAACACTAATATCCACCGTTACACGATGACACTGTCATTCTTCTAACCGCCATTTAGTTGGCAAACTTTAGTAGAAAAAAACTATAAACAACATGATTTTACTTTTTAAATAATGTGGTAATTTATGTAAATGATTTATGATAAAAAAAAATACTGATTCTTTTTTTGTATTGCTGCGACAATGTTCTTCAATATAAAAACATTTGTCTGCTCTTTTTGTCGTTTTATTATATAGTAAAATATTTTTTTAGAAAAATGTAGTTAGTTGGAAAAAAATTCCAAATTAAAAGTTAACTGATGTCTATGAGATAACAATTTGTTTAATTTAACGATGTTGAATGTGTATTTTAATATAATTACACTTACTAAGTAAATAAGTACCTAAGCATTACTTAGGAAGATTATGATTGTTTGGAAAAATTATATTTGACAATTATAAAAAGAACTAGTGGTTTTTGCTCTAAATACGCTTAATCACGGCAAATTAGCCGTTTTTTTAAGTTTTATATTGGCAACATTGAAAAAATATACAAAAAAGCAGTGTTGCGGTTTTAATACTACACTCAGAAAAGTTCTGCAGTTACTACGCTAATAGAAAAAAGTCCGTAAAAATTTAGTTAAAACTACTAAAAACTAGTTAAAAATGATGCTGCAGAAAAAAACTGCTAAATTAGCAGATTCTATTTGCTATATATAAGTAATATAATAATACAACAAAAATAAAACTGTTAAATATACAGCATTTTAGTTATATTTGAGTTAAATTTTTGTAAATGGAAAATAGCAAATTAACCTGCTAAAATCAGGAAAAAAATTTTGCTAAATAATTAGTAGCCTAAAAAATCGAAAAAAAATTAAATTTTCGAAGTTTTTTTTCGATTTTTTTTTAAATGCAAATAAAAATCGAGCCTTTTGAAAACAGCAGTTTACAATTTTTTAGCAAATATTTCTGCTGATTTTAACAGAATAAACTGCTATTTGTATTCAACTAAATTTAGCTTAAAAATAGCAAAAATTTTGTAGATTTAACAGTTTATTTTTGCTATTTTTAGTCTACAAATATTTAGCAAAATTTTCTGCAGATTTTACTTTACAGTACAATTTTTTATTTTCAATTAACTAAAAGTTAGCTTAAATATAACCAAAGTTTTGTAAATTTAGCAGTTTTAATTTTGCTGTTCTTATTTTACTAGTATTAAGCAAAAAAAATATCTACTAATTTTAGCAGTTTTTTTCTGCAGCATCATTTTTAACTAATTTTTAGTAACTTTTTCTGCTATTTTTACAGATTTATTTCTATAAATTTCACGGGAATGATTCAAGTACGATTTCACAGGTGAACTTAAGGTTATATTTTCCAAAAAATTATATCAAGTGTGAGAAAGAAATATACACTCACAATATTTTATCCTTAAAAACAACCTAAAATACATATTTAATTAATTGAAAACACAATTAAAAAAAGGACTACTGATTTTTCATTATATTTAAACCATTTTGCTATTTATTTTCAAACATTGTTTAAACAATCCATAAATAGAAATAAAAATAATTGAAAAGTCTATTAAAACAATTATCAATTTTTAACTGACAAAACGCAAAAAAACGATTTTGTAATTTGTTTTTTCATACTTGAAATTTTTTTTTTTTTGAATTTTCAAAACACTACACCATACACAACACACATGTTCATATTTTTATTTTCTTGTAATTTGAATTGAAATAATTTTGTATACAAACAAACTATTTTAACAAAAAAAAAATCGAAAATATTTGAAGTTTTTGTTTTAAAACAGAAAACAACGAAATTATTTAAATGATTTTTTTTTTCTAAAAATAGAAAGCTAAAAATAGAATATTTGACTGAAAATAACAACACCTATATACGATACATATTTTTTTCTAGTTGGTTTTTTATTGATTGATAAAAAAAGTTAAACAATATGTTTCAATGTATTTTAATTGATTCTTCAATTGAAAACAAATTTTACATATTACTTTTTAACCCTCTAACCGGCAAGCCCGCCTCCAGGCGGGGTATATTAAATTGACCAGAAATGCGCCAAAGGAGTATCTTATAATAACAAATTATGCTTTTTCAACGGAAAACTAAATTTATAAAATTTTTTGTGAAGAATTTTTGTGTATACAATGCACGGTTTGGAGGCGAGAAAGTGTCAAAGATAAAATTTCGTAAAATTTCAAAAATTAAAAATTTTAAAACAACCAAAATTTTCAAAAATCTTAAAAACATATTTAAATTGACTAAAACTATTGATAGTGACCATGAAGTAAGATTGAAGCTTAAGCTATTCAAAAAGTTCCTTACTTTGGTCCAAGGACGCACAGGATTCCATGAGGATACCTTTAAAGGACATCGCCTTAACTTCAAAACGAATGGACGGATTTTTCTGAAATTTGGTAAAAAGAATATATTTGGTATAGGTAGCAAAGTTAATAAGTTTAAATAATATATATTGAAGTTTTGGTGCGTTTTCGCTCAATTTCGCGTTTTTCGAAAAACGAAAATCGCTACATCCTCTTAAGTAACAGCACAAAAAATATAATTTTTTTATTGCAATTACATCTAGGTAAGAGAAGTAATTTGTGCCTAAACCTAGTAATTTCTATGCGCTAGTTTTCGAGATTCACCCTTAAACTATTTTGGCCCATATCGCCTAAAGTAGGCAACGAAAAAAAATTTTGTAGAAGAAGTTATTATTTATTTTTCGTGAGGAACAAACACATGGTATAAATTTCATTGTAAAAAAGCTTAGGCCGGTTAGAGGGTTAAATAAACCTCAATTGGTTATGGAAAATATATTGTGAGTGTATGTATTATAGTCCTGCAAGGACTATAAGACAGTTAACTATCATTTTCAGTAGATTCTAGCGACAAATTTTTTTGAGTGCACTATTTGGTTTGGGTTTTAGTTTTGCGCCAATTTCCAAAATGTCTTCTCTATTAATTGATATAAATTGTTGTTTTATTTATTCTTAAGTATTTTGTTTTTTATTATTTTATTTATCTTTTGATTTTTTGTATGTATGTATTTCTGGAAATTGTGGTTGAACGCAAATTTGCGTGTTTTCAATTTTCAGTTATATTTTTTTTCCTATAGACTTCAAACAAAACAATTATGTGGTTTGGCTTTTATTTTCAGAAAATGTCTTCTTCTCAAGAGAATTAACTATAATACATATAAACTAAACCATAAATGTACTTTAGAATGGCCTTGAATGAAACAGAAATTAATAGATCAATAGGTCAATGAAAAAAATGGATCAAGAAAATAAATTCTAAATAAAATAGGAAAAATTATAAAAAAGTTACAATGGTCACCCTTAAATTTTTAGAGTAGTGATGCCAATTGCCGAGGGATTCATATAAACAAATCAAAGGCAAATTTCCGATATGTAATTGCAGTTGTTTTGTGTGCAAGACGGAAGGAAATTCGCGCCTGTTTCGTGTTCTGCATCGAGACCCTTACACATTATAATATTCTTGTTAAACGTTAAAGCAAATAAAAAAAAATACAATAATTAAACTGTTATTTGTTATTTCTTTGCTAAAATTTACTTTTTTTTTATTAATTTGTTTACAATATTTTTAATTACTTTCATCCTTTTTTAGTAATTTAAACTCAATATTTTGAAATAAATTATACCTATAAAAATCCCTCTCTTTAATTTCAGTTGTGTAAAGTACTCAATAAATTCCACTCAATTCCCCTTACTTTTATTGTCATCTTTCTCTACTTCCAGTTGAAACACTGTGGTAATTGAAACAGCGCCATATTTGAAAAATTATTCATACATTTTGTTGCAGCATTTGTGCTGTTGAAATAAAGTGGTTGTTTTACATTTTAGAGGTGGAGCTTAATATCAAAATTTTTTATTGAAAGAAAATATAAATTTTACAAATTTTAAACCATAATATAAAATACTAAAAATACTAAATCAAGTTTGTAGACGTTTTAACAAAATGTATTGTATAAAATTTGAAAAGGTTCCACCGTGGATAGATAGCTGTGAGAAGTTTATTTTTAAATTATCCATATTTTTTTGTTTAAAAATAAAAATTGGTGTTAATTGAATATAAATAATAACTATAACTAAAAATGTGTTTAATTGTAGTTAAAAGTTAAAATTTTAATTATGCATTAAATATTTAATTACAAGTTTTGCAATTAAGACATGTCAGTTAATTGTAAATTAAATGGTAGTAGTTGTTTTAACGGTAACTGTAGTTGTTATACCCCACAGCTCTCCGAATGCCAGGGTATATATATTGAGTTTGAACTAATTTCTGACAAGAGTGGTCTTCCGACGCTGAATTTTATACACTCAAAAAAGTTTGACAGTTACTACATAACATTTGTTTGTGTAGTAATCAGTAATTGTTGTTTTTAACACAAATTACAGTTGTTTTTCTATAGAAAAATGCAAAACCACTTTTATGACTTTTACAGTACTTTTTGTTAGTTGGTTTCGTAAATAAGAAACCAACTAACAAAATGTACTATAATTTCGTAACAGTTGTTTAAAGCAGTTATTTTTAATTTCATAATAAACAACTACCAAAACAGTAATTTTACAGTAAACAGTTATTTTTGGTAGTTATCTAAAAAATAAAAAATTTCGTTGAATTTTTTTTTAATTTTAAAAATTCTTGTTTAGTTTATATTTGTTATTATTGATATATTTCTAGTTTGCAAATAAAAATCAGAAACTTGTATTGTATCTCCAATGCATAAAAGCATAATAACTGGAGAACCGTTTGGAATTTTTACTTCGAATTTTAAATAGGCTGCAGTAATAACCAGAGAAGACAGAAAAACGCAAAATTCGATGTGTTTAAAGCAAAAATATATTGTAAAAAAGAAAGAAAAAAGCAAAAGTAAAACAACTTGGAAAAACAACAATTTTTTTTTTAATTCTAAGCCCGAGTAAAAAAAATTGATCTCGCGCAATATCTAATTATATCCAATTTGATATTGTTTAAGATCTGCTGTAATATCTAGCTGATCCAATTAGATCTCAAAATTGGGTGTATCCAATCATATCGTATTAGATCCCATTGTATATATGGGGATAAACTAAGATCAAGTTATATCTCAAAATTGGGAGGTCCAGTGATATCTTTGGGGATAAACCTAGATCTATTTTGATCCGAAAATTGGCGGATCCAGCTATATATTTGCGGATATTTTTAGATCTAATTTGATCCGAAAAATGGCGGATCCAATTAGATCCAGCTATATATTTGGGGATAAACTTAGATCTAATTTGATCTCAATTTTGGCAGATCAAATTAGATCCGGCAATATATTTGTGGATAAACGTATATCTAATTTGATCCGAAAAAGTGGCAGATCGAATTAGATCTAGCTATATATTTGGGGATAAACTTAGATCTAATTTGATCCGAAAAATGGCGCATCGAATTAGATACAGCAATATATTTGTGGATAAACTTAGATATAAATTGATCTGAAAAATGGCAGATCAAATTAGATCCACCAATATATTTGGGGATAAACTTGGATCTAAATTTATCAGAAAAATGGCAGATCGAATTAGATCCAGCAATTTATTTCGGTATTAAAATGGCAGATCGAATTAGAAACAGCAATATATTTGGGGATTGACATCTAAAAGTATCCATAAAAATGACAGATAAAATTAGATGCCGTATTATATTTGGGTACTACGTAAGATCTCCATTTATTTGGGATTAAATAAGATCCCAGACATATATTGCCAACTGTTCAAAAAATAATAGACTGGCAGAGCACTGATTGTATAAAAATTACAATATTTTGTTAAAATAAGGTTTAAACTCAGAAGGTAACGAGTTCAATATGCATTTCTTTTACAAAATGAATTTCTTTTTATAAAATTAAAATTTTTTTTTCTATAAATTTTTTTATAAAATTATATATTTATTTTTTTATTAAATTGAAATCTTTGAATAAAATAATTTTATTTACATCTTTTTGACGCTCTACACCATTTCCAATTGTATTGTTTTAAGATTTATCAATTGTATTTCAGAAATAATCAATTGAATTTCAGTTTTATCAATTGTGTTTCAGAACTCATCAATTATTTTTCACATTTATGAATTGTATTTCAGAACTAGTCAATTGAAGTTCAGTTTTATCAATTGTGTTTCAGAAATTATTAATTGTATTTCCGAAATTCACAACTGTATTTCAGAATTTATCAAACTGTATTTCAGAAATTATCAATCGTATTTCCGAAATTATGAAATGTATTTGAGAAATTTTTCTCTATTAGCTATGAAATTCTGAAATAGATTTCATTATTTCTGGACACAACTAAATAAATAAATAATTAAATTTGCGTAATATTGTAGTTTCTGAAGTGCAAATAATATTTTGTGATATACAATTAAAATTTTCTAAAATACATTTAATAATTTCTGGAGTACCTTTTTTCGATGCTTATAAGTTAGCTCGAAATGCTTTTATCATTCATTTAATTTGTAGCTATCACACATCTATAACAAGTCTCGTTAGATTAGAGTGTAGAGGTCTTGGCTGACAATCTGGTGGACTGGGTTAAAGTTCATGTTTTTAAAAGCAAATATTAAAAAAGTTTTCTCAATTTTTTGAAAAATGTTTTTTGAAATCTATTTTTTTGCCGTTCTGCCAACGCATAACCCACCATCGCCAACGGTTTGCCAGCATTGTGCCGATTATATTTTTCTGTCTGGGATGTTAAACTTAAATGTGTTAACATTAATTAACACTATATTTTTATTTTTAGGAAATACATTTTTATTTTATTATAAGTTAACATTAAATTAAATTTTAGATAATGGCACCAATTTGTAGTTGTAATTATTATATATTAAATCGTATATTCGTAAACATTCTATACAGTTAGACGAGGTTTATGGAACTATTTAACTTTATAAAGTGTTTATAAATTATAACTTAAATGTACAAATATATATGTTAAATGTACGTGAACAAATTGTTGATATGGACCCACAAATTGTATCTCAACTGATATTGGAATTATTGTACCATTACCATACATCAATATATATTGAATGATATACATATATTACAATATATAACACTGTATTATAAATATTGTTAATGAAGTAACATATCTGATAATATTTTTTATAGCGCCATACAGTTTTACATTATTCAAATTAAACCATATATGGAATTGTATTCAAAATGTTGATGTGGTAACAAATTTGACCATATATTGTTTAAATTGTGCCATATATGACAATATATTGTTTAAATGATACCATATATGTCTATATATTAATATTGTTTAAATGACACCATATATCAATATATATGGGACTATATATGGTAGCATATATTATCATATCTGCATCTGTATTAAAAATGTCGTTCATCAGCTACCATATATGAGCATATATTGTTGAAATGGCACCATATATGATAATATATAGCTTAAATAACACCATATATAAATATATATCGCACTATATATAGTACCATATATTATCATATCTGGAACTGAATTAAAGATTTGGTTTATGAGGTACCAAAAAAAAGCAATTAAAAGCTCGAAACTCTTAAGAAAAAGCTATTTTAAAGCTAAAAAACCGAAAATCCAAAAAAGCAAAAAGAAGCAAATATGAGTAAAAAAACCAGAGCTTTGAAGAATTAATTCCTTAATTCAATTTTTCAATTCTGAATTCAAAATTCGATGAATTAATTCACTAAGCACCATATATTGAATGGAATTAATTCATATTTGCTTTCGTTCGATTTATTTTGTTACGAATTAATTCAATTGCAATAGTTCTTTTTATTAAATCAAATGAATTAATTCACCGGTGAACGCGTTCAATTTTATAAATCGAGCGGAAAAAAAAGTGAATTAATTCCTTACTGAATTAATTCACCACTGAATTCATTCAATTTCATTTTCATTCAGTGAATTAAAAAAAAATAAAATTACATTCAGTGAATTAAAAAAAAAATAACAAGTTCACTGAATTGAAAAAAAAATAAAATAAGTTCACTGAATTAAAAAAAAAACAAAATAAGTTCACTGAATTCAAAGCCTGTTTTCTGCCGTTCAGTAGAAGAAAACAATAATGTACAAATAAAAGTTTTAAATTAGCAATTTTACAGCGTGTGCTAGTAACAAATTAGAAACCGGATGATGTTTATCAACCTACATGATTCAAAAATAAAGCCTTTTACTATTAAAAATAAAAACTTTACAGATATAGATAAATTTGGAAAAAAAAAAATATAATTATATAACTAGTTTGAAAAATTAATACTTATATTTTTTTCCAAATTTATATCTGTAAAGTTTTTATTTTTAATAGTAAAAGGCTTTATTTTTGAATCATGTAGGTTGATAAACAGCATCCAGTTTCTAATTTGTTACTAGCACACGCTGTAAAATTGCTTATTTAAAACTTTTATTTGTACATTATTGTTTTCTTCTACTGAACGGCAGAAAACAGGCTTTGAATTCAGTGAACTTATTTTATTTTTTTTTAATTCAGTGAACTTATTTTATTTTTTTTTCAATTCAGTGAACTTATTATTTTTTTTTTTTAATTCACTGAATGTAATTTTATTTTTTTTTTAATTCACTCAATGAAAATGAAATTGAATGAATTCAGTGGTGAATTAATTCAGTAAGGAATTAATTCACTTTTTTTTCCGTTCGATTTATAAAATTGAACGCGTTCACCGGTGAATTAATTCATTTGATTTAATAAAAAGAACTATTGCAATTGAATTAATTCTTTGAATTTGTTGTTTGATGAACGCATTCAGTTGAATGAATTCAGTGAATTACTTAAGAAAAGGAATTCATTAAATTTTAGAGAAAATTGAATTCGATTGGTAGTGAATTCATTCAAAAAGGAATTAATTCTTCAAAGCTCTGACTAAAACAAGCACTAAAAAGCAAAAACAGCAATTTTGTCTTCTCTTTCGGGATTTTCTAAATATTTCTGTTATTCAAAAAATTGTCTTTTTAATAAATATAAAACTGGCGTTTAGTTAAGAAATATTCATCGACCAGAGTTAAAAATCATGCACTAAGAGAATTATATCGGTGAAATTAACTCCAATTGCAATTAAGAAAGTGTACACAGCAATTGCATTAAATATTAACTGATATTGCAGTTATTTAAACTATAATTACATTTACAAAAAACCTCAATTGTATTAAAGGAATTAAATGTGCTAAAATCCCAAAACTTATTTGAAAAATTATCTGTTGAAGGTATGTCCCTATCCGGATTTCATTCTGGCCTAAGGAAATCGGCGAAATTAGAGGAGTTATCGTAGAAGAATGAAATTCGGTGTGCTGGTTCAGAACATGTAAATTAAGAAAAATTCGAAGTTTCAGCAAAATCGGTGCAAGGACATGACTACCTCCCATACATTCTTAATATAAAATTTTTAATTTTAGCTATAATTATAAACAGAATAAAGCGAAATTTGGTTACTGCTGGTCAAATTATGTCCTTTAACTCAGTGGTTAATTTTGTTTCATTCGGGGCAAGGACATGACTACCTTCCATATATCCTTTTTCTAAAAAACTATATTTTGGCTACATTTATGATCAGAATGCACCAAAAACTTAAAACAGTTCCTAAAATAATACATTTTAGCTCTTTGGCAAGTTTTGTTTCATTCGGTGTAGGGACATGACTACCTCCCGTATATCCTTTTTCTCAAAAACTATATTTTGGCCACATTTAAGATCAGAATGCACTAGGAACTTACAATTGTTTATAAAATTATACTTTTTATCTCTGTGGCAAATTTTGTTTCATTCGGTGCAAGGATATGACTATCTCCGGTATATCCTTTATCTCATTCATTATAAATTTTAAGGGCGCCACAGACGAGCAGTATTATTGCTCAATTTTCACAAGTTTTTTTATGGTGCAATATAATTTTATTTTAGCAAAACCTTCAATATGACACACACATGGTCAAAAATATTGGGAACTTGCAAAAATTTAGTGAAAACAATTTTTGACAAAATAATCAATTTTCATAAAATGTCCTGGAAAGAAGTTGCTCCCCACACAAAACCCGAATTCTCATTTTTTCAATTTATTATTTTTCTTTAATAATAACTATTATGTTACAAAAATAGCTTTTGACATTTCCATATTATGTATTTTAAAAAAAATTTGACAAATAAATAAAAAAAGTCGTTTTTTCTTTTCTATTAAATTTATGGGCATTTCGGTTCTAGATTAAAGTGGGTTAATGATATCCAGCGAAATCAAAATTCCGTATCTGAATAATTTTAAGTAGATTTAATGAACAAGTTAAATAAAAAACTAGTGTTTGCAAAAATTTCGAATTTTGTGAATTTTTAATTGTTAGGCTATTTTCTATTTTTTCAAACATGGGCCATTTTCGGCCGCAATTCAGCAAGGGTTAAAGTTAAATTACCCTTGAAATTTTTAAAATTTTTTTTTAAGTTTCTTGAATTTTTTTTTATTTTTACAAGCCGAAGCTTGTGTTTTAATTTTCAAGTTCTTTTTTTTTAAAACGTTATTATAATTTTTGGTGGTACCTTAAAATTTAGCTTTTTCTAACTTTGTTAAAACTCAGGTAAAAGGGTTTGGGAAATGTATAAAATTTTTAAATTTGCAGTTAAAAAAAAACAATTTTTTTTTTCCAAATTCTATTAAAGAGCTTCAAGGTGTCCTAAAATCATAAGTAAAAAAATACGTTTTTCCATATTGTTTTTTTACTCTGCTAAACTTAAGCAACTTTGGGATTTCCAGTCAAAAAATGTCTAAAGTTTTCGATGCCACCAAATATTATTCTATAAAAAATTTTGACTGAAAATAATTTTTGCTTATTGCGAATATAGTAAATAACAAAACCACTGTGTTTCAAAGAATTATCTTTAAAAATGAATTATTGCCCATTTTTTTTGTAAAGCATTTAAAATTTGATTTTCGTTTAACTATTTTAGGTGAAAATTTCTTTGACTTTAGGGCCCCTGTTGTTAACAAAAAGAGAAGGTATTGAATCCCTCTTTCATATTTATTTATGGTATTATGTCACCTCTTCAAAAATGTATAAATCACTAACGTTCCGCACACATTTTTTTTTTTTTTTTTAATTTTGCCTATGGGACAAAGCACTGTGCAGCGTTGCCATCAGAACCACATCCAGTAGATCATGGCAGATAATGTTTTCGATAGAACCTATTGAGATTTGGCTGAAATATGAGGCCGACTTGGATATGATTCGTCTGAATGCATCTGGTGAGTGAATTTGTTGCAATCGCAAAAAAAACCATTAGAAGGTCCTAGACAAGCTTCTGGGATACATCACAGAATGTAATTGTCATAAAATCTCCGATAGATAAAAAACTGCAACGCTCAGTACACTTATACCGAGTAGGGGATCCTGGTTGGAAAGAACCACTTTGGGGGCAATGCAGGCATTCACTTCTATAAAGATAGATCAAACATTGATGGAAGAACTGAGTTTGGCTTCTATAGCTGCGATCTATCTGTTGGAAAATGCTTTTTCAGGCGAATGCATTCCACGATTGCCCTGATAATCAGGGAATGAATTATGTTTTTTTTTTTAATTGAATGGATTACCGAAAATATAAGAATCTTTACGGGTAGTTATGCGGCTATCCAAGCAATATCTTTGGACTCTGGAAGATCAGCCACTATTCTTGCGTGCAAGAAGGATATCAATAACTTCTCAAATAGCGACAGTATTGAAATTTTATTGGTTTCGAGGCATTATAACATCGAGGAGGACGGGATGGCTGACGAATTGGCAAGGGTTCTTCTCCAAGTGCAGTCAACTTGGGGAATGGGAAAAAAGTGGAGTTTTTACACTGAACTACTACCATGATTATATGTGAAGGCCCAGATAGGGGGGAGACTTAAGGACTTTTGAAACTCAGTAAAAGGAAACTTGGTAAGATAGAAAGTATCCTTACTGGGCATTCAACGCTGACGGCATACCTATTCCGAATGGGCCTTGTGATATCAGTAACATGCAGGGCCTGCGAAGAGTATGACGAGACTTCAGAACAATATCTTTGTGGCTATCCGGCATTTGAAAGGAATAAAATTTAAGGCTTATTCCAACTTTAGGCTGGAAAAGACTAAAGGTAAAATTAGTTTGTACGTAACGTTCCGTGACGAATCAGCTGATTTGTTTTTGTTTTATGGAAAAGCATTTGAGTTGTTGGTTTGTCTGTAACATTACGTTTCGTACCGGATGAACCTGTTCAAAATAGAATTTTTGATCTCCACTTAAGTGACAGCGAGGTGACAGCTGAGATTCTGAGATCTGCGCCGAATGGCTTAAACCGGCTGAGCCGAACCGCCGTCCAATTTTTGTCAACGACGCCGTCGAAAATCTCTGACGCAGATCTCTGGTAAGATTTCTCTTAAAAACAAGTAAACAAACAACATTAAACAGCTGATACGTTGTTAAGGAAAAGGCTAACTAAATACACAAAAGAGCCATCCGGCACGGCACTAATGGAAGCTTAAGGAATTTTGTCAACCAGATAGAGTTTTTGGTATTGAGAGGGAACCACCGCGTAATGACAGTGAACAATAAGCCGACTTTCGGACTTAAGGGGTTACATGACATTCGCGGCAGAGAAAACAGACCTTTTTTTTTAAATTCATAACTCAGTCAAAAACAAACATTTTTCCAAAATTTTTTTTATTATTGTAGAGAATTGAACAAATTACAAGAAAAAAAATTCAAAAAAATATATTTTTTACTCCAACATGGTTTTATAGAGCTCCAAACTGGCGGCAGAGAAAAAAAACGGGGCCTCGTGGTTGCAGCGCTGGGAGTCGCAAAAATTGTCCGATCTGGAAAAAAAAATGATTTTTTTAAATCTTAACAAAATTGGTTATCGTATGAATAACCAATCGAATAATAATAAATTTTTTTTCGATTTTTATGAATTTTTAAAGTCAATATTTTTTTCGAAAAAACACACTTTCAAATTTGGAACATCACCAAAAATCGAAAAAAATTTTTGGAAAAATGTTTGTTTTTGACTGAGTTATGAATTTTGGTCTGTTTTCTCTGCCGCGAATATCATGTAACCCCTTAAACCCAAATTTCTTGAACGTAAATGAAACCTGACGGATCAGCTGAGTTAATTTAAGTTAATGACTAAAAGAGAAATAAACTGTCAACTAATCCCCCGATTTACGTCGTAATTGGTTCCGGAAATTGACGACGTTAATCGAAACGACCTAAATCGAATTTAACTTAAAAATTAAATATGTACATCAACAGTTAAATTAAAAACTGTGATTCCCCTGTTTTTACTTATAAACAACTGATGTGACGTAAATCGAATGGTGACGCAAACCGAAGCTGGAAGGAACAAAAAATTTTACGAAGCAAATCGAAGCAACCTAACTCGAGACGACGTAAATTGAGGAATAACTGTACGTCACGTTACGTGTACATTCAAGTAATGTGGACTTAAGTTTATGTCTTTTATTTTTTTTAACATGGGTTGGTTGTGAAGGGTATCCTTACTTCCGATTCCTTTTTATCAAACAAATTTAATAGAAAACTAGCAATTAAATTCAAAATCTTTAATTTAGTTTTTATTAATATAAAAACTGTTTGCTAAAAAATTTCCCCTTCCTATGCAATTTACACCATATGAGTTATATCGACGGTGAATGCGAGCAGAGTTCTCCTCAGGGCGATGTTTTGTCGCAAATATTATGAACACTGGTCATTGGTGGGCTGCTGAAAAAGTCTGAACAACTTGGGCTGTAGAACCTGTGGCTACGCCGATAATCTTGTCGTCTCCGTTGTCGGCTAGATGATAGGACTATTTGTGGGCTCTGAACTTTATTCATTTATGGTGTCGGGAAAAGGGTTTGTATATTAATCCGGCTAAGACGATACAGGTTAGCCTGTCTATTAGAGCGTACCACCTTACAGGCAAAAAAAAAAAAAAGTGCGCCGTACACCCTCCAATATAAAGTATTTTTGCAAGGAGGTTTCAAAAAATTTTTTTTATTTTTTATGCCGAACGTAGGGGTCGCTATTTTACATTTTTCGTTATATCTTTGGTATTTACAGTCGGATCTTAAAGTATGATACATCGATGTTTTTCTCTCGAGGAGACCAGTGTTTTCCTCTAAGGACATTTTGACCTCAAGTATCCCATTCTAGTAGTTGCCCACCAGATCTCAGTTGCTACCACCCTAATGTACGACCCTAATGTCAGAAAATTAAAGCTCGCAAAAAATCATTAAACTTTTGCTAAGGAAGTTTTTCGCTAAACACAGTAGAAATTTTTTTTATATATTGGTTGCCGAACGTAGGGGTCGCCTTTTTAAATTTTTTTTATTGGATTTTTACTATATAGAAAAACACTGGTCTCCTCGAGGCAAAAAAATCGATATATCACACATTAAAATCCGATTTTAAATGCCAAAGCGGTCGGCAAAAAAAAAAAAAATTTTTTTTGAAATCGCCTGCCCAAAAATACATCATATTGGAGGGTGTACGGCGAACTTTTTTTTTGAGGTACGGTCTACTGTCTATACCTGTTGTTGGGGTGATACAATAGGTTTCTCGGACAGTATGAAGTACCTGGCGATAACTCTTGATAGATCCCTTCCCGTGAAAAAAGTTTAGATCTTATCAGATCTTTTTGGACTTAATAGATATGATTGAATCTAATTAGATCCTGTACCAGATCTTATCGAATATGATTAGATATGGCATATGTGATAATACCTTATGGCAAGATCTGATCAGATCTAGTGCCAAATCTGTTCAAATCTAAAGTGATCTGGACAATTGCGCCAGATATGCCTAGATCTGGTAAGATCTACTGAGATCTGACCAGATCTGATCTTTTTTACACGAGTTACCTGAAATGAAAACCTGGACTCTGTGTACAAAAAGTCCAAAAGTCTCAAGTGTGGTTCACTGATGGCTCGAAACAGGCGAGTATGAACGCGGGTGCGGTTGTGTTTGTAAAACGATGCTAGACTGATCTACCCATGGGCAAATACCCCTACATTTTTCAGGTGCAACTGGGTGGGTGCGGTTCAGTTATACCCCTTATATACACAAACAGGGTCAGTCGGACACTGGTGTTTGTAGGGTTTGTGAATTGGATGCTAAGACGTCGATATGTCCTAGGTTGCACGCAAGAGGTTTAGATTTCTGGGTGACAGATCCATGTCGCCTTCTGACTTGGAATATTTTGCCTAATAGGATACTTGGCTTTATTGGTAGCTTCAATCTTTAGTAGTGAATTAAATATCAAGTATTCGCTTAAAGAAGGTAAATAAGATACATGTAACTGAAGGTCAATTCCCTATTCACAAATTCATATTTACAAAACAGGTTTTACTGGTTTGATTTTTGTAAAAGTCAAAAAGCGGATAATTATACTGCCGGTATAAAATATATAAAAATTACATCTACATCTGTAACTACATTAATGACTATGGAACTTTTATCATTTCAAACTTTAAATTCGATTCGAAATAAACAGTTTCAAATTTTTCTTAAGTAAAATTTCGTCTACAAAGTCTCTTATCCAACCCCTAATTCAAAATAAAAAAATTTAAATACAAAACAATTTGTTTTAATTTCTCTTTATTAAATTGTTATTAACAATGAGGGTCATTTTTTTGCTTATTTTTGCTAAATTATGACAAAAAAAAAATATTATTTGCCATTGTAACAATTTACAAATTATTGTTAATTTAAAAAATATATACAAAAAACAACAACAATATAACCTTCACATACAAATGCTCTCATCGAGAAAATTACAACTTGGTTTTTTTAAAGGTTTGTTGAAAAAAAAAAACTGAAAAATAATAAAAAAAAAAAAAATATATAGAAAATGTAATCAAAATAATATAACAATTACGAACAACGGTATGAAAAAATATAAAACTTCCATATACAGACATAATTAAATTAAATTAAAATAAAATAATAATTTAATAAGGCACAAAATTCTTATATTTTAATAAGACACAAATTCTTGAGTATAAAATTATTTTTTATGGCCAAGAATTTAAAAAGACTCAAAAAAAAATAAGGTGTTGTTTTCATCATGTAAATTTGTTTTTCAAAATTTTGAGTTAACATAAGATCTTTGAAAAGAAAAAATTCCTAAACAAATGAAATTTGCTTGCAGAAATTACAACTCTTGCGACTGGCTATGACTACGACTTTTTAAAATATTTTATTTAGACAATGCTCACATAAACTAAAAACTTTGATACTTTGACGAAACACTTCCGCCAAAAAACAAAGATGCTTGTTCGATTTTTTGCTGTTTTGAGTCATTATGGACACAATTTTGATATTGTAAAAATGTTTGTTGAGAAGATTTATTACGATTTTAAATAAAAAGCCGAATATTAGCTATAAAGTTAACTGTTCAGCCGCAGAACTGTTTACGATATGGCCTCGCATTAAGTGGCCGAATAGTAGAATCGTTTTTTAATTTTGGACTTTTTCCTAAATTAAGCACTTAAAGTCGCATTGAGTCGGTCCAACAAACATTTCTAAATTTACAAAATGTCTCTATAATGCTTTAAAATATCGAAAACCACCAAATACATTTTTTGCACAAAAGAAAATTAAAAAGCATGTTGGGATGAGCTCAACGATTTTTTCCGGCATTTTAATTGGAAACTCTGTTTCCTTGAAGACAACGTAGATGCCGCGGCGAAAATGGTTGAACAGGTTATATTGCTTGGAATGAAATCTTTCATTCCTTCGAAGCAAATTTCGGTTAAACCAAAAGATAAATGTTGGTTTAATCAGACTTGCAGGAACGTAGTCAGATCCAGAGAGTTAGCGTTCAATAATTGGCGGGATAATAAGAACGCCAATACTGATCTGCTTCGCAAACGGGCGAGATATGAGTGTTCCAAAGTACTTTGTCGTGAAAAGTTTCTTTACGAGCAACGTCTTCGTACTAAAGTTCTTTCTGGTCCACGGGGTAGTAAGAGCTTTTGGTCATTCGTTAAAAGAGTAAAAGATAATGATAGTTCAACTATCCCAACTCTTATAAAGGATGACCAAATATTCACTGAACCGATTGATAAAGCTAACCTTTTAGCTGAGATGTTTGCAGGTAATTCATTCCTGCCGGAAAGCGATCAACCACTGCCCGAGCTTGAAAGAGTGTCGAGTACTATGCCTAAGATATTCTTTCGAGCTCGAGTAGTCAAAAGGGTTCTTGCTGACCTCAACGTAAATAAGTCATCGGGGCCAGATGGTATACCAGCACTGGTGCTGAAACAGTGTTCTTCGACGCTAGTTCGTCCATTGGCAAGCCTTTTTAGTGCTTCGTATTGTGCGGGAGTTTTCCCCTCGTGCTGGAAGGTTACCAATGTCCAGCCAATCCCTAAAAAGGGTGAGGCTAACAACCCTGAAAATTACCGCCCGATCGCAATATGCTCTGCGCTCTCAAAGGCGATGGAGAGTATGGTTAATTACCATCTTGTGAATTATTTAGAGTCCAACTCACTTCTTAATGACCGACAGTATGGCTTCCGCAGACGTCGTTCTACGGGAGACCTGTTAGCGTTCCTCTCGGAGCGTTGGAGTCGGTCCATCCACCGTTTTGGTGAGAGCAAAGTGGTTGCTCTGGATATTTCAAAGGCCTTTGATCGTGTATGGCACGGGGCGCTTATTTCGAAGCTTATTGCGTTTGGTGTAGGTAATGACTTCGCTCGTTTTATTTCGAGCTTTCTCAGAGATCGCACTATTCGTGTTGTTATAGATGGGGTCTCATCCGACGAGTTTCAGCTGAATTCAGGCGTACCGCAGGGTTCTGTTCTTTCTCCTTCCCTATTTCTTATCTTTCTCAATGATCTTCTTGGTCGAACTTTCAACCCTATCTACTCTTTCGCAGATGACAGCAACATTTGTCATTCATTTTCCTTCGATCGTAGGCCAAGCCCTGAGGAGATTGGGGGCAAAAGGCAGATTATGAATGACACACTGAATCGTGACCTTTCTACAATCTCTGAGTGGGGTCGTGCGAATAAGGTCGACTTTAATGCACGCAAGACCCAATGTTGTATGTTGACCCATATCGGATACTCTTGATGTTCTGGGCATGAAAATTCAGTGTGATGTCCGTTGGAATAAACATGTTTTTCAAGTGTCGAAGGAAGCATTCAAGTGTCTAGGTTTTTTACGTAGGTGCAAGAAGTACTTCACTCCATCCGATTTACTCACTATTTATACCACCTATATCCGACCGAAGATGGAATACAACTCCCATATATGGGCAGGAGCTTCGAAGTCTATTTTGGAGCTTCTGGACCGTGTGCAAAGGAGGGAGTCGGCGCTTATCAATGACAATAGGGTATCCAGCTCTATTGACTCATTGGAGCATCGTCGGAATGTGGGATGTGTGACCCTGTTCTATCGATATTATCATGGGAGGTGCTCAGCTGAGATAAGTGAACTTGTCCCCAAAGCCCAAGTTTTTATTCGTAATACTCGCTTATCAGGTAGAGCGCATCCGTTTGTAGTCGATTGTCCAGTGGATCGCACGACGCATTATAGAGAGAATTCGTTTATCAGTCGCACTAGCCGTATGTGGAATAAACTCCCCGCAGAGGTCTTCCCTGTTACTTACAATGTTGAGAAATTTAAATCAAATATTCACAAACACTACTCCCTCTTTCCTCCTCCTCATAACCTATTTTCCTAATACCAATGGTCCATCAAAAAAAAAAAAAAAAAAAAAAAAAAAAACGAGTTTTAATTACGAAATTGATAATATCAATTATAAATTAATTGATTTTGCACATCTCACGCAATTATTAAAAGTTGTGTACAATTAATTGAAAAAATTAAACAATTGAAATATTCAACTAATTCAATTAAATATTGGTTTAAAAACAAATTTTATTTTACACAAATCTTTAACTAGATGATTTAAGTTAATAATTTTTTCTATGCGGCTGAACTGTTCGGTCTGATACTAAAAATTTTGTAAGTTGTTGCCTGTCGTTCTAACTGTGAATTAACTATTCCTTAATAAACATTCCTACTTTATTACAAAAATATACATATGATTGTGGTTTTCCGTTTATGCCTCTGGCGCTTATTTCTTGTCTAAATTCACTCAAAACCTCAAAAATATAATAAATATATTAACATCCGGTATGTTTTTATATTGAAACTCTGTTTAACAGCTACCGCATTAAACAAACCAATCATTATTAATAATTTTTTTTTTTAATTTTTTCTTTCTTATTCTAAACACAGTAAATGACGCCTTTTTTGTATGTTTTTTTTTATTGTTTTTTGGTGTTGTTTTTTGTCTTTAAAATGTCAATCAAAAACATTTTTTTTTTGTATTAAAGGTATCTTGATTAATATTGTTGATGGTTTGTTGTATTTTTTTTTTAATAGAAAAAACTTGTTTGCCTTAACTATCCACAAATTTTGTGAATGAATTTTGTTAAATAAAAAAAAATATTGGTAGTAAAATTATATTATATGAATATTTTTCTTTCCAAAAAGTCCATTGATTTATTTTTAATTAATTGTGTTGCTTATTTTAGTTGTAATTAAAACTAGATTTTTAATGTCTTGATAATAACAAGTATTAAGAATCAGTGTATTCCGGCACACTTATGTTTTAAGGTTCAATTAGACGTGCCATAACGCCATAGCCGTAACCATAACGCCATAGCAGACAACCAAAATTCAATTGGTTTCTACGGTTATGGTTATGGCGTTATGGCATGTCACCTATAATCGAATACATTGTAGCCCATAAGATTGGTTTGAACAGCTGTTTTATATGGTTATGGTTATGGCACGTCTAATTGAGCCTTTAGTGGCAAGTAATAAAATCGTAAGGTTTTTAGTAGTAGTATTATATTTCTCTACTCCCAATCATGAACAAATTAAATGGTTATACGATTTCAGTTTTCAGTTGAATTCAGTATTTTTCTTATTGGCTTATATGAATAAAAAATAGATATTACTAATAGGGGAAAATATAGGGTTTTTTAAGTAATTACTTCACAAATCTAGTCTGCTTGGGAGTAGACTACAAATTTAATTTTTTAATTTTCGTTTACATTTCATGCTATTCTACCAGCCAATTGGTAAGTTTGGAGTTAAAAGCCATTCCTAAGCCCAGAGTAATTACTTCGAAGTAATTGCTAAGTTTTATTCATATGACCCATTATTAGTACTACATATAATCATACGCCTTTAATGTTTTTTTTTTCGCAGATTCCATTCAGATCCCTGTGGAAAAAGAAACCGGTGTCCGGTCACGTCATGTGACCGTTTCTTTTATATGAAAATTACCGGTAACTTTTACATTGGCTTGTCTTAGGTGGGGGTCAATTGTCCCTTGTGGAGTGTCACAGGACCGCACTGTGGGCCAGCATCATCGAATTTTGGCCAAAATTATAATATTGACTAGAGTTTGCTGTTCGGTTTTAATCGAAACCGAAACCGCGGTTTTTCAAGCCTCAAAACCGAAACCGAAAACCGACAAAAATAAGTCGGTTTTTAATAAATACATAAAACAATTAAAATAATTAATTAAATTACATATTATTGAGTCCTGAATTTCGAAAAGGGCTCAGCTCCTATTTTACAAAATTCTGTATTTAATTTTAATGAAAAATTTCACCACTAAATATTACTTTGAAGATTTTTTGTTTTTATTATTACATATAATATAAGCTGAGGATTATAATTTGAGAAAAAAATTGCACCAAAAAGTCATGTAGTTTAAGAGATATTGAGTTTCACGTATTCAGTTCAGATTTTCATCGCTTATTTTTCAAAACATTTTATTTCGTAGTCCGCGAAATTTATTGTATGAAATTCTAACCTTATATTGTTTTAAAAAGCTTTATTTGCCGAAAAAAGAATAAAAATTTTAATTTATAACGGTTTCCGTATTTTTTATTGGCTTTATTGCCTTTATTCGAGTGAGAAATTCAATCGAATTTTAATAAATATCTTGAATGTATTAAAATATTTAATTTTTATACATATTAAATTATTTTAAAACAATTCTATTAATATCACAAGAAAACCGAAAAATAATCGAAACCGCGGTTTTTATAATTTTGAAAAACCGAAACCGCGGTTTTCAATTTTTTCGGTTTTTAGCAAACTCTAATATTGACTATAAGACTAAAAAGTATCACAAAGAGGGGTTTAGAAATTGCTGATCACGAATCTGAAAACTGTTTAATTCAAGATGGCGGCCATGAATTTTAAGTTTATATATATTGGACTTAAAATAATCAATTATATAGATCTAGGGGCCGCTGTTTACAAATCTGAAATTAAAATTTTGAAATTCAAAAAGGCGGACCCAATATGGCGACAAACAATTTTTTCATTAAACTTCTTATGTCGTCTGATTTGCTTAAAATTTCCACCTGAAGGAGTTTTTGGGTAGCAGATTACGAATCTGAAATTAAATTTTAAAAATTCAACATGGCGGATCCAATATGGCAGCTTAAATTAAATTATTAAATTAAAAATGTTTATGTGTTGAAAAATAAATTATTCCTTATGCAGGTCTTAATACCATATGTTTGGCATTGAAAAATAACTATGGCACAAATATTAAAATTTTGTTTAGTAGGTTTGAGGTTAAGAAGAAGAATAAACCTTCCTCAAAAGTTATAAACACATTAAATTTGCAAATCAGACTAGATCTAGTTTCTGCCTTTTTATGGACAGGCTTCATCAGTGATCTTCCATTAAATTGTATTATTGTTTATATTTTTATTGTCAGATTGTCTCTATATGAATAATTTCAGAAGTGATCAAACAGACATATACAAACATTCTACTTCAGATTCTCTCTGTTTATCTTCTTATTTCCTCCGTGTCACCTTTTCACAAATATTGCCACATTGACGTATGGCGTATGACGTATTTTGTTTTTTTAATTTTATTTTTATCGGGATTAATTAACTAAACTTTAAACTACCCAGTGTAGAAACGGTAATGACATATCATTATTTTTTGGACTACCAGTAATGACACCCACTTACATTCTGCATTATTTTAAAACATATAATGAGTTACATATAATAATGAGTTACATTACCAAGTATGTAGTTACATAACAACATATCTGGTAATGATTTTCTACACTGGGTAATTAAATATGCTAAAATCCCAAACTTATTTAACAAATTGTGAAAAATAAACCGTTGTAGGCATGTCCCTATCCGGATTTCATTCTTGCCTAAGGAAATCGTCAGGGGACGACGCACTATGCTTCGACCCCTAAGTTGAAGAGTTAGAGGGTTAAAATGTTCCACAAAAATGTTCCTCGTAGTGTTTTACATAAGTTCGCTGAACACATCCTAAACCTAAAATGGAAAATTACCATGGTTTCTCCCTAAAATCCAGGTTTTTGGGTCATTTGAGCGGCAATTCTGAATAAGTACGAAATTAACCCTTCAACACATTTTAAGTTTTTACTTAAGTTAAATTTTCAATGCTGATGTCTTCAGAGACTTATAGTAGAATTTCATGATAAATATTTTTGGGGAACATTTTAACCCTCTAACTCTTCAACTTACGGGTCGTTTTTGTCCCTTTTTAAAAAGGGGCTAAAAAAGTCCCTTTAATTGAAGAGATAGAAGGTTCAAATGTTCCACAAAAATATTCCTCGTAGTGTTTTACATAAGTTCGCTGAACATACCGTATGCCTAAAATGTAGGATTCACATGGTTTCCTATATTAATCCTATTTAATTTTCTTTTTTTTTTAGAAAAATTATTTTAAGCGTTAAAACCCATTTTTTGTGAAAGGCATTTTTTTTTTATTAATGAATCGATTTTACCCAAATTTGGCACAAATATGGCTTGACTTTATATCACGTGCTAAATTTCATCGCAATCGGATAATTTTTGCAGGTTTTATAAAGATTTTAAAATAAAGGATATATGGCAGGACTAAGAGTCCTTGGTTCGATTTTGATAAAAATTGACACAAACGTTTCCAGTTTTATGTGCACCTCAATGGATACTTTTTGTAATTTTACGTCTATTTATGTAGCTAATATATTATTTTTAAATATCAGGACCTATGGAAGGTAGGCGTGTCCTTGGTCCGATATTTCCAAAAATTAAAATTTTTCTTAACTAAGGGGTTCTATGTCAGTATACTTAATTTCAAAACTCTGTCTCCACTCCTTCTATTTTTGTCCAATCGTTATATGGGGACGAAGCACTGTGCGACGTTTTCAGAATTTCTGGAAATATTTGTTAAGTTAAATTACAAACTCAATGAGAATTTCTTGTTCTCATCTAGGAGCGTTATTAAACATTTAAAATATCAAAGAAAAAACAAAAACAAACAACCACACAAATTTTTACCACAATTTGCTTTGTCATCTTCCAATATACTGCTCTGTTGTTTTGACAGATCTAGCAATGTCGTGACATCCATTCATGTATAAACAACAATAGAAAACAATATTTTCTAAAGTGTCAGCAACATTTACATTTGCACAAGCACTTGCATATTAGTTTTTTTTTTTATTTATTTTTTGATTTATCGCTTCATTTAGGCGATATATGTAGCACAATAAAGGTTCAAGACAAATCAAGACATGCAATAAGCAAATAGTTTTAATTTTTTCTATAAATAAAACTATCAATAATATAAAATTATATACCGAAAATTGTTGATCTAGTGTTGATATTTCAGAAGTTATAGCAATTTTCGCATATTGAAAATTGCGAAATTTGGTGAATTTTTTTTAATTGTTATTTCCTGAAGATGCTACACAATGGAGTAGCGAAATATCGAAAATAAAAAAACTTTTTATATATAAAAAACAAACCTTAAGCTCAAAGAAATTGTGGAGTTAAAAATTAAAAAGAAGGTTAAATAAACGACAAGAATATACAAAATTGCTATTTAGCTAAAAACTACTTAAGATCTGAAGACCGCCTTTTGGCGGCCTTGGGCATTAGAGGCTTAAGGTTGCTAACAACGAATCAGAAATTTAAAAAATTTTGAATTCAAAATGACGGATCCAAGATAGGGATAATGAATGAATGAAAGCAGTATAATTTGGCCCAGCAAATCTGAATTTTGGCCAAAACTAGAACACAGAAGATAAAAGTCTAAAAAGCATCATACACAAAGAAAATTTTGCTGGACGAGTTTTAATGGAATTTTTCAGTAAACTAATGAAGTTTTCTTCACAAATTGGATGAAAAATTTCTTAAGTTTCATGAAAAAGCTTCATATATTGTGTTTTATGAATCTAGTTTTAATGAAACTTTTTCATTGAATGTATGAAACTTTTGATAAATTAAATTAAATTTTTACCAACATTTTATGAAAAATTCCATTACTTCAATGAAAAGTTTCAATGGACGAGTTCCAGTGAAACTTTATTGGTTTTATGCAAAAATTCATTACTATCATGCAGATAATTCTCGGTTTACACAGTTGCTGGAATCAGAATTTTAAAAAAAATCAAAATGGCGAATCCAATATGCCGGCCATTATTTTTAAAATTTTAATATACAGTTGAACCTCGATTGGGCCTCCATTAACCGGGTACATCTGTTAACCGGTATGCTGGTATTTGATTTTATACCTCTTTTAGCCGTGGTTTCAGAAGTTAAAAATATCTCAATAGGTACTTTTGTGGAAATGGCTCATTTAAATACCAAAGATTTAGTAAAAATATACATACCCATGTGAAAATCGAAATATATAAAACATACATGATCATACATTGACTAGTATATGATCATGCATAGGCATACACGATCATATACGTAAATTGCAATAGTTCAATGTATGACCATACATTATCTCATATATTTCCATATATCTTCGGATATGAAATTTGAGGGTATATGGAAGTATATGGCCATATATGATCATATATGAGCATATATGAATCATATGTGAGCATATATGGTCATATATGAACATGTACGGGTACCCATGTGAAAATCGAAATATATATGAACACACATGATCATACACTGTCTAGTATGTGATCATGCATGGGCATACATGATCATATACGTCCATTCATAATTCAATGTATGACCATATATGATCTCATATTTTTAAATATATCTTCGGATCCGAAATTTGAGGGTATATGGAGGTATATGGCCATATATGATAATATATGAGCATAAGTGAATCATATGTTAGCATATATGGCCATATATGAACATGTACGGTCATATACCAAATTTCGGATCCAAAGATATATGGAAATATATGAGATCATGTATGGTCGTACATTGAACTATGCATGGACGTATATGATCATGTATGCCCCTTGCATGATCATATACTCGTCAACGTACTCGTCAAAAATGCCCTGTTGGCTGTCCGTCTCCAATATACACAAATTGCCTGCACTTGTACGTACAAACCATACGTCAATGTGGCAATATTTGTGAAAAGGTGACACGGAGAAAATAAGAAGATAAACAGGGAAAATCTGAAGTAGAATGTTTATATATGTCTGTTTGATCACTTCTGAAATTATTCATATAGAGACAATCTGACAATAAAAATATAAACAATAATACAATTTAATGGAAGATCACTGATGAAGCCTGTCCATAAAAAGGCAGAAACTAGATCTAGTCTGATTTGCAAATTTAATGTGTTTATAACTTTTGATCAAACCTACTAAAGTATGATCATGTATGTTCATATATATTTCGATTTTCACATGGGTATATACAAACTTTTTTGCTTTTTGCAAAACCTTTTAAAAAATATTTTTTTTTGTATGAGTCATGTGACCACTACCAGACTTGCTGGGAACCTTCTATAAACCTATAAATACCATTAAATTAATATAATACATATAATCGATATTAGTATTTTCCAACTAATTGTACCCCCATTACTTACATCGTGTCAAAGTTATTTGAAATTATAATGAAGGGGGAGTTGGAGTAGATTAATTTTGCCACAAAGTGATACTTTATGTTTAAGCAAAACAACAACCGCCTATTTTGTGACATGTTTGTTGTATTGGCCACGCAAAAAGGTGATAATTGCCCGCTACAACCCCACCAGTTATTTCAAACTCTATTGCAGGAGAAAAACAAGGCTGAACTAATGACTGCAAAAAAAATAAAATAATGTTTAGTTAAAAAGCAACAAAAAAAAGTAGCAAAACACTAAACTGATACCGTTTACCATGCAGTTTTCTTCTGGTCGTCGTTATTAATTTGTAACTTTAGCCATTTGGCCATTAAATCGTAACTGTCACTTTAGACCAAGTTGATGACACGCACAACTTTACAATGCACTTTGTTTTTTTTTCTATATTTTTTTTTATAAAGTTTTTAGTTTTATTTTCATTTTATTTATTTTAAAATTCAAAATAAAATGTTGAAATTGTATTTAATAGCAAAAAAAAAAAGAGCAACAGATAGATAAAAATTGAAGGTACACTCTGTACAATGTACTTTAAAAAAATATATATGTTTAGTAGGGTGGGTCGATTTAGCAATCGATATTGCGTACTCGAATTTTCGAAAGCTTTTAGCATGGGGAAAAAAAGTTCCACTACGCATATCAAAAAAATCATTTTCGAGGCTCCCAAATTTAAATTTTTTGCAATTTTCTAATAAATGCTAGATTAGCGCCATCTTGAGGTGGCTTTTTGAAACAACTAATAAAGTTGTACACAATATAACATTACAACCTTTCCAGAAAGGTATTACTTATGAAAATCGGATAAAAAATGTGGCAACTAGAGGTAAAAGTATATAAGTAAAATTATTTTCTGCTTGATGATGAAATGATGATAATGATGAGAAATGATGATAATGATGTTGATGACAACAAGCAGAAAATAATTTTACTTATATACTTTTACCTCTAGTTGCCACATTTTTTATCCGATTTTCATAAGTAATACCTTTCTGAAAAGGTTGTAATGTTATATTGTTTACAACTTTATTAGTTGTTTCAAAAAGCCACCTCAAGATGGCGCTAATCTAGCATTTATTAGAAAATTGCAAAAAATTTAAATTTGGGAGCCTCGAAAATGATTTTTTTGATATGTCGTAGTGGAACTTTTTTCCCCATGCTAAAAGCTTTCGAAAAATCGAGTACACAATATCAAAAAATGTTTGTCCATACAATTTGACCAGCCCTAATGTCTAGTCTATTTGTGTAAAGTTTCAATGAAATGACGTCAAATGACGGGGGACGGACGGACAATGAACGAGCCATGTTAGCAGGCAGTAGGTGTTCTTTCATAGGTGTTGTATGAGTGTACTTATATTTCTCATATGTATGAATGTCTTCTGTTGGTTATATGGGATACAACAATTCTTGATCATGGATTGCGTGCAAATATGTACTACTTAAGACACTACAAAATCTGTACGATTTTGTTTTTTTTTTTTTTTACTTTAAATATTCTAAGGAAACAAAGTTTACAATTTTGTTTAAATTTAACGGTTTTTAAAAGTAATTTTTAGAGTTTTGTTTATAAAAAAAAAATGATTTCAAATTAAGTTTAATTTTAGTTTTAATACAATTTCAGGGTCATATTTTTTATAGTATTGTCTTCAATACTATTATTTCCTGCAATTTACAGAGCTGTGAAAGAAGGTATTCCTTGAAAAAAATCTGTCATATTGATTTGACAAATTTTTAACAAATTTTTTCCAGAAACACTTATTTACACAACAGTTTTAGTTAACTGCATTTAATTAAAGACATATAAATAATAAATAAAGATATTGCAATTAGTGGCGCTACCCTGGTTGCAGGATTGTGTAATTGAGGGCGCTGAAAAAATCGAATTTGATTTCGAAATTTAAATGAAGGAACTTTTTGTCAAAAATAATTTTGTGCTTTTGTTAAACGAATTATTAGTGCTAATAAGTGACTGCTGCCTAAAATTTTTATTGCGTATGATAAGAAATATAATTTTTGTTTTGTTGACTTCTAAGAAAAATATGTTCTTATTAGGGATGCCAATCGGGATTGATATTTGAAAATCCCGGGATTTTACAGGATTTCAGGATTTAAATTTTCCTTTATTTGTAAAAATTTTTATGTTATGTAACTAATTTTTTTTTATAGAATAAAGCGTTTTATAATTATTTAATAGTTGTTAATTAATAATGTGGTACATTTTATGAATATTGAAACATCTCATTCAGAAATGGACAGTGGTGCAAAAAATCAAGTACCTGCATACCACTTGGTAACCGCGATGTTAAAAATAAATGACTGGCTCATTTGGGACGCTTTGCCAGCGTTTGCAAAAATCGTTTTGCTAGTATTTGTTTAACAAAACATCACGGCAGGGCCAAAAAAAGATACATATGAACTTTTTTTAAATTTTATTTTGGAAAATATAATTCCAAACCACCTATTTATTGGTTTCGGCAGCGTTTTGCCAAAGTTAAAAATTTTGTTTCTCCAGTACTTTTCCGGCGCTTTTTGAACTGCCGGTCCTTTGGTTTATTGACGTTATCATATTGGAAATAGGAAAGCAATTTTTGTCAGTACTTGTACCACCTGTTAAAATACCTTGCCATCGCTTTCCCGTTTGTATTTTTCTGGCTGGGATAATATATGAAGGCCTGTCATTAAGTACACTTGCGCCCAGTATTTTGTAAGCAGGATTTAAAACAGATTCATTGCGATAACCCTGCCCACTAAATCGTGTAATTACAGCAACAAAGTTATTTGGTTATCGTTATCAAATGCTTTCATGGAAGAATTCAAACTTACAGTCCCAGCCAAAATTAGGTTTCAGAAATCGAATTTCGCTTGGAAGAATAAATCTGTAAAATAACAAACAAACTTGATTTTTCGCATGTATTCCTCAAAAACTTAATAATGTTAACCAAAATTTTAAATTTTTTCTGCAAATTCTTTGCATAGTTTACTCGAATAATCTACTTAATTTATAATTTTACCAATATCTTGGCATCAATTTCTTGTCAATATGAGAAAATTCAAGAAAAAACGTAGGTAACCTAAAATTGCTCACTTTGTTTATTTGCGTTTATATTAATATTAAAAAATAAGAAAATCCCGGGATTTTTGAGAAATAATCCCGGGATTCGGGATTTCCCGTTTGGCATCCCTAGTTCTTATGGCTTTTTTAGTACTTTTATTTGAATATTAAAGAATCTTAAATACCTTGATTACAATTTCATTTCGTTAAAAAAATAGTAAAATTTTGTTAAAACGGTACATCTTTGTTTAAAAAGTACCTATTGTTGAAAATACCTACTGTCAGAAAGTAAATCCGGTGACAAAAAAAAAAACAATTTTAAAAATAAAATATCGGCTGAAAAATCCACTAATGAAAAACCCATATTATTTTTTGGAACTACACTCAAAATAATACGTCTGTTGGCTGGACAGAAAAATTTGTTGTTTTAACCAAATTTATTTCTGGTTTTTGGCTTAAAATAAAATTTGTTGATTTTGAAACATTTTTTTGTTAAATTTAACAAATCTAAATTTAAGTAAAAAATTAGTAAAACTACAGTTCTATCTGTAATTGTACTAAGTCGTAAAATTTCGGGACCCTTCTCCGGCCTAGTTCATATCGACTAAGGACATGTAAGGGCACTCCATAAGAGCAAACATTTTGTCTGTTTTGCTCTATCTCGCTTAGTTTTCGAGATATGGGCCATTTAAAAAAAAATTGGGAGAGAAATAAATAGCGCCATCTTTAAAACTTCGGATACACTGGGGGCGCCATCTACCGGGTAATAACAGAAACATGAAAATATTATATTTTAAAAATAAATTGTGTAAAATTTAACAAATCGTTTCTTAAAAATTAGTTCTAAATAGTTTTGAAAATTAACACTCAAAACTAGTTAAAGTACTGAGGATTTTTAGTATTATGTTAAATGAAGATAACTAAAATCTTTGTTTAAATCAGTGTTTAACTAAAAGTTTTTTAAAAACTAGTCAAATCGATTTCAAACCTATTTGACCGGTTTTTTTACTGACGTATTATTTTAAGTGTATCCATAGAATTCATTCTTTTCATTTCTGTATATTCTGTTTTTTTTTTCATATAGTTCGAAATACATAAAAAGAAACTGACGAAGTAGTAAGTAGAAACCCATCTTTCACCCATCATTAAAAACCCATTTAGGCTGTCAATCATAGAAAGAGTAAAAAAAAACAGAGGTTCACATATATAATTTTTCTTCTTAAAGTTTCTTTAATTTTTTTTCTTCATTTTTGAATTGTAAGATTCTGGAACAAAAAAAACATCCTGTCGATGTGTTTAAAAAAAATCGTATTTAACAGACAACTGCCAAAGATTAATTTGTTTTTGCAAGAAAAATTTATTTTGAGGCTTTAACAACAACAACGAAAAAAAAATCAACTTTATCCCACAGGCTTTTGTTAACATAAAATTTTTCAAGAAAACCCTTTTTCGATTAAACTTGAAAACCGATCACTTTTAATTTGTTAACATTTACATAAATTCGTGTTTTTTTTTTCTTTGTCTGTTGAAATTTTACACTTGTTGCATTTTGAGCTGTGGTAGACGTAGAAGGGTCAATCTTTATGATCATTATCATCCAACTACATGATCATCACCCCCATTAAAATTTTACATACTACTCGTACTTCAAATTGAGGTTAAAGTAATTTGTTTTTTTGTCGTGTCAGTGTTATAAAAAAGAAAACAACTTAAAGCAGAAGACCCTCTTTATTCGTATCTTAATTAAGCTAATTTTGTTTTAATTTAATTTGAAATTTTATATAATATTTTATTTAAGATTGTTATCTGTTTATGTTATTTTAATGTGGGGGTGTTATTTGTTTTTAAATGTTTGATAATTTATTTAAATTTTAAATACCGGGAAGTGATTTTTAACACCTTTAAATGGTGTTAAAATCAGTTAATTTACCAGAAATTTATTTTGTTTTCCGGCTTGAGTAATAGTAAAGTTTTTATTTTCAAGTGGAAAAATTTCGCTAGAACTTCATAAGCCTTAAATCGTTATTTAAATTAAGAGAATGCTCAACTAATGTTAAATAAAGTTTATGTGTCAATCAATCAAAGTAATTTTAATAGTTGGTCGCTACACTCAAATAAAAAAGTTAGTAAAAAAATTTGTAAACAGTTTCCAATCGCACTTTACTATTTTTATACTGATTTTTAGTACAATTTACGGATTTTTACAAATTACGGATTTTTTTTCAGCAAAACATTTTACTAATTTTTCAAAACCGAGTGCTAGATTTAGCAGAAAAATATACTATTTAATATTTTTTTTTTTTTTTTTATATTTTACAATTCTTGTTTAGTTTATATTTGTAACTATTGATATATTCTTAGTTTGGAAATAACACTCAGAAAATTTTATTGTATCTCTAATGCATAAAAAGGTAATAACTGGAGAACCGTTTGCAATTTTGACTCCAAATTCCAATTATACGCTTGTTACAATCAAAAGAAAAAGTTTTTTTTTTATAATTTTTATTTTTTTTTATTTTACAGTTTTTTTTATTTTTTAGTACACTTTTCTGCTAATTCCAGCAGATAGATTTTAAATTACAGTTTACACCAATTTACTGAAATTTAGTAGCTGCAACTAATTTTTTCTACTAATTTTGTTGTACTACAGATCAGCAGACATGTGTTGCTAAAAATACCGCTGGACTCAAAACAGTTAAATTTCCCGTAATAACAGCAAAATTTTCAGTAGCCATTACAGACTTTTCTGGTTGAGTGTATACACTTAAAATAATACGTCAGTAGAAAAATCTGTCAAACCGGTTTCAAATCGATTTGACTTATTTTAAACAAGTTTTTAGTTGGAAAGCAAAGATTTTAGTTATTTTCATTTGACACAATACTAAAAATCCTCAGTACTTTAACTAATTTTGAGTGTTAATTTTCAAAATTATTTAAAACTGATTTTTAAGAACCCATTCGTTAAATTTTACAAAATTTATTGTTAAAATATAATATTTTCATGTTACTGTTATTACTAGGGCAAGGAATTTCATGCACTTAAAAATGGAAAATATGCGCCTAAAATATGCGGCTAAAAAATATGCATTAAAACTATTATTTTTGCAAAAATAATGCAATTTAAAACTTAAAAATATATTTAAGTTAGTTATTTTGCAAACAGACACAGAATTCGAAGATTTTCCATAGATCAATAAGGCTTTTAAGAATGTTTATTTTGATTAATTCAAAATATAAAAATTTGAATTTTTTTTTATAGTTTTTTACGAAATAAAAAATGCTCCTAAAAATTAAAAATATGCACAAATATGCATTAAAAAGCACAAAATATGCGTTAAAAAGGCACCAAATATGCATTTAAAGTCAAAATATGCAAAAACATGCATTTATGACAAAATGTGCAAAAATATGCAACTAATTTGATGATTCGGATAAATATTTAGTCCATATTAGTTTTGGACTATCGACAAAAAACATGCATTTGCATGGAATTCCTTGCCCTAGTTATTACCCTGTAGGTGGCGCCACCAATGTATCCGAAGTTTTAAAGATGGCGCTATTTCTTTCCCTTCCGATTTTTTAAAATGGTCCATATCTCGAAAACTAAGGGAGAGAGAGCAAAATTGATGAAAATTTCGACTACACCTAACCACATAATACCCTAGGGTTATTTCTATCCAAAAATGGACTTTGGCGGGGCCTTGGACTCTCGGAAATTTTTCATAAAATGGCCCACATCTCGAAAACTAAGCGAGATAGAGCAAAACGGACAAAAAGTTTGCTCCACAGGAGTGGCTTTATATGCCCTCACATGATATGGAGTAGGTCCGGGGAGGGGCCCGAGGCCCTAAATTTGAATAAACTCTACGACTCAATATAATTACAGATGAAACTGTAGCTTTACAAATTTTTTACTTAAATTTAGATTTGTTAAATTAAAAAAATAAAAGTGTTAAAATCAACAAATTTTATTTTAAGCCAAAAAATTGGAATAAATTTTGTTAAAGTAACAAATTTTTCTGTCCAGCCAACAGACGTATTATTTTAAGTGTGCCCTGTTAAAACGTCTGTTTACCTCTTTCTCAAAATTTATCAGTCCCCGGTTAGCCAGGGATTTTCTTGAGAAGATTTATTTCCTCGGAGTGGACAGCACTACTTGAACGTAATAATAAGTTATTCATTAACATGCTTCCATCCCTGTCAATATCACTCTACTCCTGAAAATAGTCCTAAGGAGCATTAAGACTGTTTTGTAGATTAATCCTGAAATTAGGCCAGTTTGTCCTAGCCCTATTTTGAAACCATATTGGGACGGAACTCAGAATTTTTCTTCCCTAAAATATTTTTTTATATCTTATGAAAATTAGAGTGCTCTTATTCTTACACAAAATCGTTTACACAAAAAAGCCCCATTATCTCTATGAGAAACTCCGTTTTGGCATCGGAACAAACAGAGGAAATAAGCTAATTCCACCAAGTCATCGCTACCTCGTATCTGAAGGGCAATTCTTCATAAATTCCGTAAGTCTTTGGAACATGCTCCCTCAAACTTAACAGCTAAACAGCAACGCTTTGAGTTTTAAAAAATTTCTGTTTGAACACTATGCTCGATTTTAATTTCAATTCAATTTCATTTTTAGAATTAATATTTCTTTAATTTTTGCAATATGTTTTTGTTTTAATTAATTATTATTTTTTTATTTTTATTTTTAATTATTTATTTGATTATTTATATTAATTATTTTATTACTATTATTAATGTGACTATAACTTTTTAAAATCAAAATTTTAGCACTTAAAATTCCTGTACTATAATTATAAGATTAATTCTTGTTGTACTGGAATGGAAATAAATAAACTAAACTAAACTAAACTAATATGAGGAGACGCAAAACAAAACGTACTTTTTTTTGCATTTTTTGATACTAATACAAAAATACAGTGTTGCCACTTTTTGAATAATTATTCAAAAACGGGACTGTTTACTCATTCGTTGGATAATTTTTGAATAATGACATTTTTGTGTAATTTCACTTTTTACAGAAATTTCCGCAAATTTTCAAAAGTTCCGTAAATTTTTGAAAGTTAATAAAAATTAGTCGATATAGACGAAACGAGATTGTCTGTGAACCATTTACCACAAATCTCCAGTTTCTGGTGAATGATTTTATAAATTTTTTCAACGCTAAACCGAGTTTAGAAGAAATCAAAAATGGTGCTATGTATTTTTGTAATTTATTTAAAGCTCCGTCTTTTGTTTATTTTTTGCGAAAATAATTGTAAAGCTTCTTTTAAAAATTCTCTTGGTTTGCAAAACCATATAAAAATTCAGCGAAAGAGTTGGAAAATTTAGGTTTGTTATGATTGTTGCTTTCTAATCTCTGAAAATTTTTTGGCTGTAGCTAACATGACACTGGGCTTTGACCAGACGAAAATTTTGTGAACGCAGCAAGGTGGAGCAGAATCAAAATATTTTAGAATTCGGTAAATCCAACATGTTCCAGATTTCAACAGAATCGTATAAAATTTTTGAAAAAAAAATATCGGTAATTTTTTGTGAAATTGTTATATTTTTATTTATGCCCAGCCAGCAATTTCGGAGCGCTCATAAATAAGATTCTTAAATGGCTCATAGAAATGATTATTGTTTTTTTGAAAACACTCCTTTTTTGGTAGAAGATATGTACTTTCAGAAAACAATCCAAAAAGTTGTCTCTACAATCTAGAAAGCTGTCTCAAAATGAGGGTTCATTTTTCGGACTCAAAGAAGATTCCAAAATTATTTAAATTTATGAGGAAAATTTCGATTTTATACGTTCTTTTTTCTGAGTCATTTCTGAGTACACAGGGGGCTCTTTTGGACGGAACACTTTTATAGGAAAAAGTGGAAAAATGTTTATGTTTTTGGAGCTCATTTCTGAGTCATTAATGATCATCTTTTTTGCTGGGTGGTTAAAATTTGAGGGGTATGGGAGAAAATAATTAGCAAGTAAGTTATATTTTTGCATGCAACGCATCTGAAAAAACATAAATACCTTTTTCTGAAAGAAGCTTTTAATATGCATAAAATACCATTTTATTAATATTCAAATTTAAAAGCACGCCATTTTAAGCCTGCAAAAGATATTGCATTGAAATTCCCTTTAGTTAATAGAATAATTTGATATATTTTTCAGGGAAATTGGCCTGGATTTGCTTTTGAAGAAGGCAAAAACTCAGACCAGGTTATTGCAAAAATGCAAAATTTTAAAATTAAATTCGAACTGAATTAATAAATTTCTAATTAATCAATTAAAAAGGTCGAAAAAACAATTTTTTTTTTAAGTAAAAATTAAAAACCAACACTTTGCAAAATTTTAGTTTTAAAATGCAAATAACTTTTGCACATTACAGATGAAAAAATGCTAAGTCTTTATAAATCGGTTTATAAATAGAAAAAATGCAAAACTTTGGTAAGAAATGGCGACATTTTTTCCAAAATATTTTTATTCTTCCCCACTGTGCTCAGGAGAGAGGAGAATTTTGAAAAAATTTTTGTGTAATTTAATACGGTTTTGGATAATTTTTGACCTACAGCTGTGTAATTTTTTCTTTTACTGGTGGCAACACTGCAAAAATAACAAAAAACCTATCTCTCAAAAGCGGCAAAAAAAAGTACGTTTTGTTCTGCGTCTCCTCATATGTCTTTATCGAAATCAACATATCAGAGATTAATCACAACTGGGTCGACAACGACAACGAGATTTGCTTTTGCATATATTTTGTATGGGAAGAAAATGTCGCCATGTCGTCCGGCGATTTTGCGTTGTAATAGAATCTATTCTATTTTCGTGACGACACACTAATACACATTCAAAATATTTGTCAAATTGTTGCCATATTTATAACTAATTAAAGATGGCCATTAGAACAGAGTTGTTAGAAATTCGTATTAGAGCTGATAAAATTCGTACTTTGTTTACAAAAAAATTTTTTTTTGACAGAAGAAATATTATTGAAATTTAAAATACATAATTTACCACAAAAAAGCAAAATTAAATATAAAACAAAATTTTTTCTAAACGTCAACAAATGTCGACGGTCGATTGTCGCTGAATTTAAATTAATCATGAGGACTTTTGCTATCGTCGGTCGACAATCGACTCAGTTGTGATAAAACTCTCAATTTTATTACGCCGCTCTTCCTTATATTTTTTAATATTTTTGGCAAAAAGTGCTTTGAAAAAAGTCAAAAATAGTTTTTTCCAAATCATTATATGGCAACCCTGGAAGTTAATTAATACGAGCAATGTTGCTGTGTGAACTGCCCTCAAGTTATAATGGTGACAATTTGCATCGCAACCAATAAGAATTTTCTTACATGTAAATGCCGCTGTCTTGTTTAACCCTTAAAGTTCCGGCGAAGGTGTTAGAGTCGCCGAGTCATACGGAAAATAAATAGATGCCAGAAATAGTCATGTGAGTTAGAGTTCGGTCGCTTACTCCCCAGACGCCGGTACTGGGTTATTTAGGACCTACACCGTAAAGCCCACATTATCTCCAAAGTTTCCATTTTGGTTTATTCTTCGGGTCAACTAAATAGGGGTACCAGTGAACTTATATTTCTCAATATTATTTTTAAATATAAATATGAATGAATTTAAATTTTATTTTATGGTAATAAAAAATGTATTGTAATAAAAATCTTTTAAATAAGAAAATTTAAGCAATACAAAAATTAGTGCTTAAGTAAAAATAATTAAAAATTTTAATTAAAATTTTACATTTCAATTTGTTTTTTTACCTATTTTTTTAATTATAAGTTTTTCATTTTATTTACCTCTTACCACAGTTATTATCTTGGCCCATAAATCTGACTTTAAACTCTCTTTAATTTTTTATCTTAACATATTGTTCATGTTAATGTTAATTTGCATTTTAACTGAAAAATCGAGGAAAATTTAAATAATGCAACATAAAATTGCTTTTAACACAGTTTTTGTTTTTTTTTCTTTTTCTGTTTATTTCAACTTGATAACTTTTTTGTTTAAAAAAAATTTTGCTTAATAATTTATATTTTTCTATAATTCATTTTGAGTTTAAGCCATATAGTCTTGATACTATTTTACAATTTGATGGCGTTAAATTTATTCATAATTTGCGTGTAAATGAAGTATAAGAAGAAAACTAAAAAGAAAACAACATTGAAGTTTTTCTTCAAAAAAAAAACTGAAAAACTAAAATAAGAGAAGCTGAACATTTATAAACAAGACTTAATAAACACCTTAATAAAATTGTATGAATCGTTACATGGATTAATGTACTTAATTGGAGTTCTTTTTGCAAAATAATAATGATTAGGATACTTCAGAGGGTGTTTGTTATTAAAGACGACTCAATGAATTGTTCATAGTCTAGCGAATTAAAAACCTGTCATTTGTTTTTATATTTTTTTCACATATTTACAATTAGGCGCCAACAAAATATTTACTACACCAACACTGGATACAAAAAAAATGCAACCTCCCGAAAAATGTTAATAAAAAATTATTACATTTAAAAAGCAAATTATGGCAAAATAACAAATGATGTTTATTTGCAACTACCCTATATTTTTGTAGACTTAAAAAAAATTAAAATAAAAAATAATTCTACTCGTACAAGTTTAAAAAGGACTTACCAAATATTTTCCTATAAACTCGTACCACTATAATCCTTGGACAACAACAAACAAAATATATAGTTTGCGTGTAGATGATTGAAATCTTATCTGGAAAAAAATTACAAAAACAGAAAATTGTAAGTAATGCATACATAGACATTAAAAAAACAATAACTAAAACAACAAAACATATTATACAAAAAAACAATGGTGAAAACAACAACAGAAAGGAATGGAAAATCATAATATTTAACCCAAAAGGGAACAGGGATATCAAAAAAGGCAAAAATTTACTTTATTGGTCGTGGCATATGAATTTATCTTGGCTATTGAAGGACTAAGGGCAAAATATTCCAAAAACAAGTAAAAGCATTAAATTCGACGTATCGATTTTTATTTTTTTATAGCCTCCACAGTGTCTTTGTTCCAAATAATATAAAAAATAATTTTGAAGTGATAAACTCTTTTTTAAATTGTGAAACAGTGCTGCCACAAGAGAATTATAAAGTTACGAATGACGAGTGTCAAAATTAAAAATAACTAAAGATTGTAACTTCTCAGAATCTGATGTATTACTTTCCGGAAATTTTTGAAAATCTGTGTGATTTCTACAAGAAAAAGTCCTTAGCATTAAATGACATAAAAATCTGATATTTTTAAAGACAGAGATCTTAAAGGTTTTTCTTTAAAAAATTTTTTTTTTAAATCTGCCAGCTTTTCTATACGAAAATGATTGCACACACATACACTGATAATAATCCATGCATAAAATTACGAAAAAATGTCAAAATAACAAAAAATTTCGTAAAATATACGAAAAGTGGTTTATCTTACGAAAGTTTTTGTTGTTTTGACATGAATTTCGTATTTCTATGCATGGATTATTATGTGTGTATGGACTTTCCGTTGAAAAACTTCCTCAGAATTTAACAGGTTTTCTGTCTATAAAAAAAAAAAATTACAGTTAGAGTGACCATTTTTTTGAAAACAGTCCTTGGGATGTGTGGCATATCAACAACAAATAAGACTCTTTGGCATACATAGGTTCGAATGAATTAATTCTTAAATTCGTTTTTGAATTTCTAATTAAAATTGAGTAATATATCATTCGTTTATACCATTCCCTATGAATTTATTCATTGGCTTCATTCTATTAGGTTTCATAAATAGTGAATGAATTCTTTCATGGATATATTCCTTTTATAATCATCATTTACATGAATGATAAAATATTTTATAAATTAAATTCTACTACAAAAAGGCTAAAAGAATTTCTTTCATTCGTTTTAAAAAAGATTAAAAGAAGTGTTTGCGTTTTTTTATTATGGTTTGAATCTATATTAATTACCTTTCATTAACTCTATGGGTTGTGCCTATGATAACAATATTAAATCCCTAAAATATGCCACATTTTTATTTAGGATTATCTACTAGAGTGTTGCCAGAGTAACATACATTTAAATTTAACGGTTTGTTGTAATTAGGGAATGCATCCCGGGATTTCCCTTCCCGGAATTCGCGGGAAATTAAACATTTTTCAGTTCCCGCTTTCCCGGGAATTTGGACCGGGAATCCCGGGATTTCACAAAATACAATTTAAACTAAAAAGTTTATTATTTCAAATTTTCATTTGCATAAAAAATTTTAAAATTTTGGAAATAGTAAAAATGTTACATTAATTTGTATATTTGATCGAATATACTTATTTTAGCGCCTGTTTTAAGCAAACGGAATTCGAGAAGTCGCTTAATTTTTGGAAAAAAAAAAACAATTAAATACTTAGTTCATGTATGAAAAATGTTGTGCTATAGAGAAGTAAAGAAATATTCATCTAGAGCAGCGGTTCCCACCAAGTTTTGCTTCACGGACCCCTTGAGACATTTCACGGACCCCCAAACTAGTGTTGAGCGAGAGGTACTTTATAAATTATGGGGCAAAATTAATAAAAGCACCTGCTTATTTTAAATGATCGCCAATTTTAAGCAGGAATAAGGAAAAAAACCATTTTTCAAATCAATATTTTGTTAAATAATTTAAAAATTATAAAAAAAAAATTTTTTTTTTAATAACTTGTTTTTTGTCGCAAATCTTCGCGGACCCCCTGGAATTCTGCTACGGACCCCTGGGAACCGTTGATCGAGAGAGTTTTAAAAATTTTCGAGTTTGCTAAAATTGATTTCTATAATTATTTTATTTTTTACGGACAACTTTTTTAGTCTAAAATCTATTTTTCTTTATACAATTTTTAAAAAATATATAATTGGATTTTTATAATTGCAATTATAAAAAAAAAAATCAATTCTTTCCCATTGAAAAAAACCATTTGCAATTTCAAGAAAAACTATCCACGGCCTGAGCTTTTCATTACATTGAAAATATTACATTTTCTTTTTGAAAGTTTTAAAATTATTATAAAAAAAATGTGTTAGTTACTGCTCTAGCGGGATCCCGGAATCCCGGGAATTCAAAATAAATTTCCCGCTTTCCCGGTAAATTAAAAAGTGCGGGATTTTGTATTCCCTAGTTGTAATTCAAAAATCTGTGTTTATCATACACAGAGTTGAATAGAACCAGCTGAGATACTTTAAGAATTAAAGTTCAAAGCAAAAAAGAGTAATAATAACAAAGGATAAAAATAGCATTGTTAAATTTCGTTGATGTGAGTCTAAGTTGAGTTATTAACATATTAGATTTGCTTTCAACTTTCACATAAGTAGACGACGATGTTTAACCCATCAAGGCAAATGACACTGATGATGGCTTTGTAGCGAAAGCCGAAAATACGTATTTGTCTTGCTGGCCTTATCGAATTCTTTAAAATTTTTAATTCTTTGTAGTTTACTTGTGAAAATTGTATCACCTTTCTTTAATTTGAAAAATAATTTAAACAGAAAGTGATATTAGTTTATGATTTAAAATCGAACTAAAAAACATTAATTTACCAAATAAAAGATCAACTATATATACCAGTCATTCATCATTAATATATATTGATATCTTTTAGCGAATTTACATTACGATCAAAATCGAGTTAAAAGTAGATTTCGATAGATCTCGACGGTAATCCAATAAAAATTTGGCATTTCAAACAGATTTCCCGTACGAAATTAAATCCCAATTTAATTTGAATTTCATCGGAATCCAAATTGAAATCCAATTTTTCTCCCATATTTCGAAAAAGTAGGAAAGTTTTCAGAAAAAGTGGCGCAGCTTTTGATATCATAAAAAATTAGTAAATAATTTAATAACTTCAAAAAATTAAGGAGCAACATAATAAAGTCTTTTATTTTTAATTGAAAGAAATATTAGAATCTGAAATCTGCTATTTTTTTTATATACGACGAAGAAAAACTACGAAAAATCTTTCGATGGCGCCGGCAATATCACTGAAGATTTTTGCTTTAAACTAATTGTCCCTATACTAAAATTCATTTCTTAGCAAATATAAAATTGTAGCTTTCATAATATAAATGATTTTTGTGTTCCGTCATTAAATAAAATGTGTTTTAGAAAATCTTGTTTGCAAAAAACTGTTGTTGGCCGATGGAAATTCCATTCATCTGTCAAATTTTCTAATTTAAACGATATTTATAATTGCATTTCAAATTGAAATCAAGTGATCATTTTAACAATGAAAATTCAATATTAGATCTTTTACGAATGGAATGAAAGGAAAATTTTGACAAGTGGTTTTGTAAAAGATTAAAATTAATGAAAAAAATAATGTTTCAACTTGATTGTAATTCGATAAGGAATGAATGCAACATCAGAATGAATTATATGTAATATTAAGCTTTGTTAATGACGCATATGAGTTAATTCTAAAGGATTAGTTTCTATTTTTAAAGTTCTATTTCTAAAGTTGAGTTCGATCATGAGCGAATTAATCTCAAATTGAATTCTTTCTTTCGAAGCGCTGTCTTTTGGTTATTCGTTGAAAGAGTAAAGGATAATGCCAGTTACTCTATCCCAATGCTTAAAACGGATGGCCAAATATTCATTGACCCGCCAACCTGCTGGCTGAACTATTCGCAGACATTTGGTTTCTGCAAAAAAGCGATCAACCACTGCCAGTGCTCGAAAGAGTATCACATACATACCATCAGAGAAACAAGCCGACCAAAATAATCGGTGGCGGCGGCGCAAGCAAATAATCGGCGGCGGCTTGATCGGCTTGTAATTTAAAGATGTTTAAGGCTTTTTTCCAAAACGTAGCAGTAGAAAATTGTACAAAGAGTTAGAATTATCAGATAACAAAGAATTTAAAGTTAAATTCATCGATAAAATTTACAATTTTTAGTTTTTGAACAGGCCTAGAAGGAGTGATAGTTAGGCTTTCCAAATATATACACCAAAAAAAAAAATTTGTAGTCCCAACCGAATTTGGTTCCAACCGAATCTTTCGGTTGCTGCAACCGAAAATTCGGTTGTTTCAACCCTATTTCGGTTATCACAACCCTATTTCAGTTGGAACAACAGAAATAGGGCTGTGATAACCGATTTATCGGTTGGAACCAAATTCGGTTGGGACAACAAAAATTTTTTGTAGGTGTACATATGTTTATATGTTCAACAAAATTGTGTGAAAATAACTAAATAACCAGTGTAAATGACTTTGCTTTTGTAATTTAGTCTAAATTCAGTATAAGTCAGAAATTTTGAAACAAAATTTCCAACTTAAGAAATATTTTTGACAAAAATCTTTCTTAGCTCTGACTACAAAACTGGTTCTTTTATTTCTTTTTTACTCTTGATGGTTCAGGAAATGATGAAGTAGAAAATTTGTTTCAAAAATGGCATTAGTTTTTAAATTTTTTATTTTGGAAAATTGATACTCTCAGCCGAAATGAGCTGAAAAAAATCGGCGGCGGCGGCTTAAACGGCTCACGGCGGCTGGCTTGTTTCTCTGCAACCATGTAGTGCTGGTGAAAATATGATTAGTGGGTATCGAGTATTTGTCTTTTTTTTTTTGGGTACTCGATACTCAAAACTACTAATACTCGATATTTCCAGAGTAGCATTTTGGACAGACAAAATATATAAAAATGTGACTCCGCTAAAATATTTACCACAAAAATGTGACTCTGCTAAACTATTTGTCACAAAATTACAACTCTGCTAAAAGAAAAAATTAGAAGTAAAATATTTAAAATAATATGTTAAAAAACTATGAAAAACGTAATGAATAGTTGGTGAAAAGTTTTAAAAATATGTTTATAAATTTAAATATTGAATTACCATAAACATTTTCAAAGAATTTTACCAAAAAATTTAAAAAAATTTCAAATTTAAAAACCGTTAAAAGTATCGAGTAGTATCGAGTATCCAAATCAAAAATATCGAGTAGTATCGAGTATTGAAAAGTAACCGAATTTACCAGCACTAATACCATGCCAAAAATATTTCGAATTGTGAATGTCGATGTAAATAAGTCGGGGGGCCCAGATGATACCAGCACCAGGACTGAAACAGTGCTCTTCACCGCTATTCCGTCTATCGTGTTGAAAGTTTGCCAATGTCCAGCCAAAATGGTGCGGCGTTTTTATGCATTAGATACAGTACATTAAAGTTTTCTGAATAAGAATTTTAAAAAACTCTACAAAATATTTTATTTTCTAAATAACCAACTAAAATAATTTTTACTGCAAAAATACTGTTTTGGTAGTTGTTTATTTTAGTACTAAAAATAACTGCTTTAAACAACAGTTACCAAATGCCGTAATTTTCTTTAGTTGGTTTTTTTTAATAACTGTCGGAATAGTAGTTGTTGGTTTAAGCCGTAATTACAGTTAAAAACTACTGCTTACAACACAAATAACTTTCATCTAGTAACTGTTTAAGTTTTTTAAGTGCATATCATCACAACCCAGTCAGAAAAATACAAACGGGAAAGCGGTGGCAAAGCACTTTAACAGGTGGTACAAGTATTGGCAAAAAGTGCTTTCCCATTCCCAAAATGATAACATCATTAGACAAAAGGACCGGCTGTTCAAAAAGCGCCGGAAAAGCACTGGAGGAACAAAATTTTTAAACGTTGGCAAAACGTTGGCAAAACCAATAAATAGGTGATCTGGAAATATATTTTCTAAAATAAAATTTAAAAAAAGTTCATATGTATTTTTTTGACCCTGCCGTGATTTGAACCCAGGCCGTCAGATTGGCAGACGATTGCTCTACCCACTGAGCTAACGAGACATAATATTTAATGGCTAAACACATAAATGAGTGATAATAGCTGGACAACTACTGGCTGTGCCAAAATGC